>OZ014472.1:32770016-32937567 GCA_963965965.1 Trididemnum nubilum | reverse complement strand
CTCAGAATAAAAATAGTTGTAAAATGCGTGCTTATTTTTGGCCGTGGATAGTGTTAAGTGTGGCTGATGTAATAAAGTCGCTGGAATTTTAAAGATCGCTTTATGTTATTTCATATCAAAGAGAAAAACCGTTAAAACTCCTCATAGCTTTTTGATTGACGTTACTTCATTATTTTGATAACTTTTTGAGACCTTTAACTTTGACGGCGAATAACCTCCCAGCTGTTAAAATGAACCAAAAAGAGCGCAATGAGCAAAAGAAGTAGATGATTTTTGGTAAATAGTTGTTTGATTTTAAACATTACACCTAGTGTTCTGGAAAGCATAGAGTTGAGTAAATTATAATAAGTATTCAATGTGAAGTCATCGTAAAGTTGGACTCTGTAATTTCACTTATAAATTTATAAGAATTTGATTTTTTGTTTCTAAATTTTGTTTGTGTACATATTTCTTTCCATGCTAATTGCTGAGGCAGGCATTATTTTAGTTAGGTCTTAGATTTTGAGAAAAATTTGTGGAACTGTTCATTCATAAGCTGGTATAAAAATCTTCGTAAAAAATATTGCGATGGGCTAGTTAGGGTGTAGATTTGATATTTAGGATAGTGTGTCAAATTTCTGGTCAAGATAATGTAAGTTGCAAAATTCAAAATCACATTGACATTTTCAGATCAAAAGTTTTTGTTTCTGAGTTTCAATCGGAGCAAAAGGTTATTGTCGAAATATTTGTTTTAACGAGGGTTTTGTTTGTAACCGCAATTTTAACAATTGCGCTGCTAATCGAAAATTCAACCAATTCCTTAAAAGTTGAAACGATATCTGATAGATATTTATATATCTTTTCTAGACATTTAAATTTTGAAAGCCGTTAAACACAAACTTGACTAAGTTAATGGAACATATGAAATTCGAAAGCGATGTATTTCAGATAAGACTATCAACAACCATAAACCCGCTAAACGCAATCGTAAAGTTCTTCAGTTCAGTAAAGTTAAATACTTTCGCGAAGTCCCCAGATATCGCTTGCGATGTCATATTCTAGTTTCTGATAACTTCGAGAGAATTAAATTTTGAACTCGAACAGCCATAAAGCTGTTCAAGTTAGTGAAACAAAATGTCAAAGAAGAGTATTTAAATTATTGATCTGACTTTCACCAACTACGTATTTACAAATTCATTCAAAGTAATCGGATTGCTATTTTGAAGCTTAATAAAGTTCAGCAAAAGTTGGGTATTCCTGCGAAGCCCCCGGATATCACATGCGATGTCACGTTTTAGTTACCTATCGTTCTTTGATTCGGTAATGCGACAAATCTTAAGCCAAGCCATGGCCACTTAGTCTCAACGGGTGGCTATAGTGATATATTCGCATAGGCGTCGATTTTTTGTTGATTAAGTAAATTCCGCGGGGGAAAAATGTTTTTGCGAAGTTTGGTTGAACTAAATAATTAATTCTATTTCAGTCCGGAATTTCGGAATTTTGCCCCCAAATTCAGATGAAGACCAAACAAAAGAAAAAGGTCTTCGCCGCATTCCGGTTCTATCTCAGTCCGGAATTCCGGATTTCTTGTTGCCAAGTGAGTATTACTTGCCAAAAAAAAAAGGGACCAGACGTATTTCGCCCCCTTCAGAGTCAGACCCGAGGGGCGCCGCCTCTTCGCCTCCACGAAATCGACACCAGTGTATACTCGTGCTGCAAATTGTGTAATTCATTCTATTGATGATGTTTTATGTTAAAGTGAAACAAGTCTAATAAATTACTATGCTTAGTTCTATTCTGGCAATCGTTTTTTGTTTTTTTCTTAGATTGTGTAGCATCATCCACAATTTCGTTGGTTTTCAACGCATTTGATTTAAGCCGATTACATGCATATACCGCAACGCAAAGTATTCGCCAGAGATATTTTTCAAGAAAACCTTTCATAGCTCTAAAATTAAGAATAGGGGCTCTTACAACAGAAAAAATATCATAGCTAACTAAACCTTGCTCGATTTATCTGCTGTTATAAACTATGTTAAATAAAAGATAGTTTGGAAGTATCCGGCACCTAAAAACAGTAGCACTTGCAACGTGAGGAAAATACTTCCAAAAAAATTATTTTTTACATGAACGCCTTATTTTATTTTATTTTCGCTATTAAAATATGTGAAGATGCCTCTTTATGTATGAGCACTGCACGTAAGTAAGTCCATGGTGTACAGTGTACTGCATAATCTAACCCATTGTCCAAAAAAGCATTTGCTTAAAACTAGCTAATGTTGAAATTTCACCGGTATCATGCGTAACACAGGAAGCATCAGAGGGCTTAATGACGTCATTTTACAAATTCGGAAAGATTGTTTCGCAAAATTAAAACATAACTTTCTATGCAACAATGCGAACGACTACGTGAAATGGCACTGCTTGAAACGCAACAAATAGTTCCTGATAGCGTAACAAACATTATCATAGATAAAGCCGGTTCTTTTTTTGCACTAAAAATCATGCTGAGTATCAAGCAAACCGCAACTGATACAGCGGTAGTTTTTTTCAATTTCTGTTTTTACTTTACTTTAAACTTGAAAAAAAGTACGAGTTGTTGTACAATGTACATTACACAAGGACTCAAAAAACATTTCCACCTAGAGCCTAATATGATTTGGCAGTGAAGTGATACCGATTCGAAATCACAACAATTGTGGCGAAAATAGTGCTCAGATGCAATGAAAATCATACCTCGATTATTTCTTGGATCTTTAGCAACGTACGCCACGTAATCGATTGTGTCCGGGTCTCCTCCAGAGGCGAAAGATATTGACTGCATCTGGTGATTTGCAATAAACTAAAAAACAAATAAAACTGTGCACAAATCAACAAAAATCTTCTTCACAATTTGCTCTGACACTACCGTACAGGTAGTCTTCATTGAACAAATAATTAACGCGCTGAGACAGGCCACTTCCTGCTATTAACTAAATAATGCAGTCTATTATCCAAAGTTAGGGTTACAATGCGAGTTGGATACTGAATTACCATTGGCAACACTGAATAAGTGAGTATACTTGACTAGCCCAAAACTTACTCCAAATATCTTCATGTTAAACGGCTAGTATGTTAATCACAGTAAACCAAAAATTCTATCTGGTAATGGCGTCATTTCTCGGAGAAAGATGGTAGCAATTTTTGAACGTTCAGCATTAATAAATTGCGTTGTTGAAATGCAGCAAGCTTTGTTCGATGAGTTGAGCACTGCTAGTTACCATACGTCAAGGGTCGGCAACCTACAGCCTGCGGGCCGGATGCGGCCCGCCAAGGCATTTTACCCGGCCCGCGACCTTTAATTGTCATTCGGCCCGCAACCTTTTTTCTTTTTTCAATGACAGATATGCAGCAATAAATCGTCGAAATCATTCTCATCCCGTGGCGAAAAACTTTTTTGTGGCCTTCGCCACCGATTCGTCCGATAAAAGGCTTGAATTTCTGGTGAAGACCTTTCTCTTTTGGTCTGCTGGAATGGTGGCGGCCCGCTGGAACCTTGCTAGGACTGAATGTGGCCCACTAGTTCAAAAGGTTGCCGACCCCTGCCATACGTGATCTACGCTTAGATAGTCATGATTCGTCAACGTTGTAGCTCTAGTTGTAACAAAGTCATACCAAAAGTTAACAGAATCTGTGAAACTTTGAAAGTTAGTGGAAGCATCACTATAGCAAGCCTTAGTCACGTTACAGTGCTGGCAAAACCGTTCGAATCTTCAAAACTAGAATTAACGCGTGTGCCACTAACTCAGCATGCCAGTGCTATCACGCAAATCAAAGTAAGAAGATCTCGCAACGCAGGTGAAAATGTAGCCATGAACGCTATCTACGTAAACCGCTCAATCAGATAACCTGTTCTAATAGGCTTAAAGAAAATGGAATCAATCTAACAAGATTTGAAGCTGCAAAATCAATACTGGCGCCAAGAATAAACAAGAGAAGCCTGAGGTGTCTGAAATATTTTTTAAGATATGTTATCTAAACGAAATCGGCAAACGAAACTCATAGAATACAAATTCAAAGCAGTTTCACTCTTGCTAATTGAACCTTTGCAGAAGTCTGTGTTTGGCAACTATTATTATTTGGTAAAGTGGCAACGTTGTTGACATTATAGTTGCGCATTTACCAGTTTTAAAGTACAGTAGCATACACTTTCCTCGCTCAACACAGCTTGGTAAACACAAGAACCAAAAGTCCAATTTTATATAAAGCTATTTAAAACCGTACAGTTGGAGTAGGCATGTTCAAGTACATTATTTTTTATTCTCATTACCTCGGTTCAGGTAAACAACACATATAGTGTTATTCCATGCAAATATTTTAGCAACCTCGCAAAAAAACTGTACAAAATACTGCAAGTCAGCGCCTATTCGAGTTAATGCCTAGTAGGCAGTTGTAGACATGCAGTTTTGGGTAACGCTATGTAAGCGTAGAGACAATAGATATCTGACGTGAATTTCCACGAAGCTTCGCGCACCACATTTCCTCTTCATTCAATTCTGAAATTTTGCTTCACCAAATCTTGCAAGCAAGGATGCGTTTGTCAAAAATTAAACATTAATCAACATTTACTGCAAATTGCAAAGGGTTGCATTTCGTAAAGTTGTTTTACTTACATTAGCAGGCTAGTACTCGTATGTGTTCAATGGATCATTTTTGTATTTATTAGAGGCAAAATTCAAGAAATTTTTGTCGCAACGCATCATCACATTACTGGAACCGGTAGTTAAGGGATAAGTTATTTGCATTGGAAAACTGGTAAAGTTGCTTTTGCAGCAAAAATTTAGCACAAAATATTAGCATAAAAACATAAATTGAAGCAAAAAGATTTTGGAGGGCACGATTTACTGAGCCAACTGAACAATGACATGCAGATTTCCAAATTAGAGCTGAAAAAAGCTGACAGTCCTTTTCGGCAAATAAATACAACTCCAAAGTTTTTGGATGGATTCAATTGCTAGTCCTTCATGTTCATGGTGCTGAGTATGGGACAAAGCACACAAAATGCATGAGAGAGAGAAAGGCACTCACTATTCTAGCAATTGTGAAAAGGTGTTACCAAAATACGCTACTCGTTACGTAAGTTAACTACCTGTCCTGTATTGGTGACAACCAGAGTAAGGCTAGCTGTGGAAATTGTGAGGTTGATGAGGGACTGTGTGAACTTAAGATTAGGTCGATCTCCTAAAATTCTTGTCACATCCTTTGGAGGTTTCTTTCTTCCACTTCGAACAGCAGCGGCTGGTAATGGTGATTCACCAGTTGCAGTTAATACTCGCCATATTGCCTCTCTGCAAAATAATAATATATGCTGTTGTATAATGCTGAATGAAAAGCATTGTTGGAATTAATTTTATCATAGAAAAGGAGATGAAAAGTGAAAGCACTTTTATAAGAAAAATTTAGCAAAACTCAAAATTTAAGATTATAGTTTTCCGTCGTCAGTCATCGATATTATTGCAAAGCCTAAACAAACTAAGTGCTACACCTCCAGTGGGCTAACTGGTCTACAACTTACTTCTTTCATTTCTATAAACACCAGAAGTCTACTTAATTGTTAATAGCACCATAGACCATAACTTTGTTTAAAAGATGAAGTGGTAGACCTGTCACAATTTTCTCCCCTTTATGTAGCCTCCATTTCGAAATTTATTTTTCGGAACATCATGCTGTTATAAATATTATTCAATACTTTGAACAAATCGCTTTACTTAAACCATTAGCACATGGAAAGAACAACAGCAGCAATGTCATTTTCATGCTCACTAATTTCACACAGCTCAAACAGCTAGCTTTTGACATTTGAATCGGCAAATAAATACTAGGCTACTGAAAAAGCAATCACAGTTTACTTTGTGGCAAGAGTTCTCATATCAAAGTCAAGTGTCCTCATGCTTTGTCGAACTTCAATACAGCCAAGATACTGGAAAAAAAAAACGTAGGTAACTATTTCACTCATATCATCAATTCAACCAACATATCTAAGCCTAAGTTTGATGCATCTCAAAAATTAGCTAATAAAATAAAAGCTTATGATCTTCAATTATAGAGTGACACAGATCTTCCTCACTTGTAGAAAGTTGGTTCATGATAACACTGTATAATAGTACAGATACCATATAAATTATGTGACTTAATTCAATAAAAGTTCACATAATTGTGCACTTGTGCAGTTTTTGTTAAGTTTTACTAAAGCTGAAGGCATACACTTTGAACCATTGAGCAAATTTAAACTTAAAAAATAAGAAATAGAGAAACTACAAGCAAGGTTGTTTCCGTGAACCAACTAAAACATTCTACAGTCCTGGAGTATAAGTAAGCTTCAATGAAGTTACAAAACAGTTAAATACAAAACTGTTCAAAGATAATTGACATCACAATTAAATGCAATAAGCAAAATTTCAACTCTTGGAAGATTTTTTATTACATCATTTTTCGGACCATAAAGAGCACTAAAGTAAACAGCAAAGTATCCATAAAAGGCTTCTATTGCAATGCATACATTAAGGCCAGTCTCTTCAGCTGGGTGTACGACTGTACGTACACTTAGTTTCGTTTAGTGAGTACACTAGCGTGTATGATGAACCAGAACTAAGCCAGGGGTATATCACTTTGCAACATAGGTGGGCAAGTTAATGCAAAACGTTAACTTCGTTAACCATTAGTCTGTTAACAAACTTCAAACCTCCATTAAAGATAATTCGTTATTTCCAGTTTTAATTAACGGAAGTTAATGATGCCTGTTAATTCGTTAACATTTTGAGTGTAATTTACGTTTCTTTTTATTCACTCACTTCAGAACACGTAATGGCACTGTTGAGTTGACTGTAAGGAAAAACTTGTTGCTATGGGTTTTTTTTTGTGTTTCAAAGTTACATTTTATAGTCTAATCTAATTTCAAGATAAAAATAGGTTCAAATGCACTAATGAAGCTGCAATCGGAAAACCTTTGGATATTGCAAACAGTGATAATTAATAGACCTCTGAGGCTGTAGCTTATTATTTGCCACAAAAAAAAGCTCCTTTCTTCGTTTTTTCTTCCATGAAACTTGTGCTAATACGCAGCAAGTGTTACCAGTGTAAATTGGTTTGTACCGGTACGAAGAATGAATGATGGAAGAAAGTAACAATGAAAACTTTAACAGAGCAAGATATTAACGATGAAAACTATAACGTAAGTTAATTTAGTCCATTAGCATAGACAAACTTTTTAACGAATTAATGAGTTAATGAAAAAGTTAGCTTCGTTATTAACGGATTTGTGCCCACCTATGCTTTGCAAGGGTATACAATCTAAGTAAGGATTTCAGTGCTCAGCTTATTGTGATTTAATGTGAAAAACTTAACTTTACAATAAATCAGATCTACGAAAATAGAAATGATCTTTCTGTAGAACTCAATAAAAATGCCAAACCAATACACTAACTTTATTGAAATATGCTTCCTATTCATTTCTTATTAAAATAATGCAATTACTCAACACAAAAGCCCTCTTTGTAGTAAGGCAACCAGGAGAGGGGAGTAAAGGCCACATACCACCCCTTTTGACAAGTTACAGGGTGACAGAAAAAAAAGTCATCATCAAAAATCGAATAACTTTTATTTAGATTGACATAAAACTTCAGCTACTTTAGGTCAAGCTCGTGTTGCAGACATCTCCAAGGTTTTAAGTCTGTACCTTACCACAAAAACTCTTTGTTTCACTGGTGCTCAAAAAATGTACTTGAAATGAGCTCCCCAGTGCTGCAGGCATACTTGGATCTAATGGGAAAAGTCGGTGCTCTCCAGCGCTGTCAGATCATGTCAACTCTAAGAACAACATCTTTTGGGGTAGCACACCCTGAGGACTGTAGGAAAGACCATTACACTCTGTGAAGAGCACTGTTTGAGTTGACACCTCCAAACATGGCATTATTGGAACATTTTGGTTCAAGAACAATAACGAGCGGCCTGTGACAATCAACCACAAGTAATTTGTCCAAGTGCTTGTCAAGTTTTGGGCAGCACTTGGTCGATGGAGAGGGGTTGTCAGGGTCCTTCAGTGGTTTCAGCAAGTGGTGACGCCTCCACATTGGCATGGTTACAGCAGCATTTCCATGACCGACTGATCAGTGATAAGCGGCAGCTGTGACACAGTGTATGGGAGAAGACCCCATGGCAACAAAAGCAATCCTATGGGAGGAATGCTGGAAGGTCATTGAGAACTTTGCCTGTTGGATCCAAGTATACCTGCAGCCTGGGGAGCTCATCTTGAGAACAGTTTTTGAGCTCCAGTGAAACAAAGAGTTTTTATACTCAGTGTTCCCTATAACTTTATGGCTAATCGGCGAGTGCCCAAATTTTCTTGAAACAATTGCGCTCAAAGCTTTAAAAAGACATTTATATGCCCTAATTTTTGTACCAATCAATTATTAAAGTACACCAAATGTCATATTTCCACTAATTTGCTGAATTTTCTAAAGCTATGTTTACCATAATGCCAAAAATGATATGCCCTTGTTCCAACAAACCGTTGATTGGCTAAAAAAAATCGGCAAGTAGAAACACTGTTTGTACTACAGACTTAAAAACTTTGGAGACATGTGCTAAGCCAACTTGGCCTAATGTAGCTGAAGTTTTGTGTCAATCTAAATACAGTTTTGGAAGTTATTCAATTTTTGGTGATGACTGTTTTTTTGTGTCACCCTGTACTTAAAATAATAAAATTAACCCAAATCAGAAACATGGCATGCAAGCTTTTTTACAGCAATTTCTTACCTGTACAGAATAAACTACACCAGGTCCCATAACAGCACTATCAGGATGTAGCCATCCTCGTTGAGGCTTATTCACAAAACTTCCAGATTTACGCCACTCATTCGTTTGGTCACCCTCGACTAATTTCTTATTCTTTCTCATCATTTTGAAAGTTTAGTTCATTAACTGGAGGAAATTTTTATTCAGTATTTACTATTAATACAATTGTTAGAGTTACAATAAAAATCAAGGTACTCGGTACACTGACTTAATTAAATTCCTGGAATTGAAACCTAAAAGTTTGATCATATTTAGTATTACAAACTCAAGGATCAATTACGCAGCTATAAAATCGTTTTTAAATGTACTGGTACTGTAATTTACTGGTTCTAGTGTAAACTTTAACTCAGCATGGTCTAGGGTCTAAACCAGTGGTCTTCAACTGGGGTTCTGGCAGTACAGTTCAGGGGTTGCGAGATGTCATGAGTAAAATCGTCGATGGCTTCAATTTTGGGTGCGACGCTGCTTTCCTTTCGCTTTATTTACAGATCTAGAAAAAAACTCGCAGAAAAAAGCAGTTCCCCACCCAATGACCTTTTTTTTTTGAGATCACCACAAAGGTTGCAGAAAAGCACTGGCGCAGCCAGAAATAAAAAATAGGAAAAAGCTAGGCACATGTTTCCTGCACGCAAACATTTTGTAATTAAGGCTAAAAAACCTAACCCAAAGCACTAGCCTTAGCCCTAACCCTAATTCTAGCCCTAACCTAAACCCTAACCCAAACCTATAACTATCATAATCAAAATAAAAATTTCCGAAAACGAGTGACGTCATCAGAATCTTTGTTTATTTAACCGCGCACGTTCCATGCGCCAAGACACTTTGTACTGTAAAAAATAGGGGGGAGACAAAATTTTTTTCCTGCGACTGTAAGCATATGCAAATTCCGTAAGTTTTAATTTAGGCCTATGCAAATTGTAACAAAATTGTTAACAAGTCCTAGCGTTAACTGGCAGCAGTCCTACTCTCGTTTATGCAACAGGTTCATCAAAAAACAAAAACAGCAAGAGAATACAATTGAAGTGGTTTCATGATGCAGCAGCAAATGCAAAAACCTTGTGCTCATAAGGCAAACGATACGAGAATTGTAGGATGCCATTAATACATAGCAGGCTGGCATAGGAAGGTTTGTAATGAATTGAGAATAAATGAGGCAGACAATTTGCAAAGCAAAAAAAACAACCTGCCTCAGACCAAAAACTAGAAGTTTAAAAAACTATACTGGTACTGCATTATTTATATTGTCACCATGTACTGCTTTCTTCAGACAAAAGAAATGCATTATACTCAAATTGCAGTTTGTCAATACAAAGCCAAAACTGTATTATTGTTAAGGAAGCGGAGGGTCTGACTGGGCACAAAGTAGCTCAGGGGGCCCCAACATATTTACCAAAGTAAAAGATGGTGTATCTGATTTGTATAAATAGGCAAAGCGAGAAAACTTTGGCAGCAGATTTTTATGACATTGTTCTATGACGCTCCTGATTGCATGATCTGGGTTCAACCTGTAGTCCCGCACCCTGGTCATGTTGTTGCGTTCTTGGATAAGATGCTCTGCAACGATTAACTTCTATGCTTGGGGGCTTCAAATAAGCAGCAAATTCAGTGGACAATTTTTCGTAGAAATCTACAGGAACAATGAAACATGGGAACACTGGAAACTCCTAAGCAGGTGTGAATTCCCCAAAGCACGAAATTGCAATGAAAAGTGTGTGGGTTGTCCAACAGTTAATGTATGACGCTTTCCGGTGACAGAAAAATAAACATGCACCAACAACAACAATCATAAGTTGGGATTAAAAGGCAAAGTAAAGAGGGAATGTGAAAACAAAGCCCTTTGCTGCTGGGCGATCTTTGCAATTTTGCATCAAAATAATGGCTGTTAATTAATGCTTTTGCACTAAATCTCACAAATACTAAATGCTTTTGCAAGGAATCTCTGTGACTCGTGTATAAGCGTGTGCATGCTCTCGCTCCTCTCATGTGTGCACTCATTAGGGTTAGGGCTAAATTTGGGAAATAGCTTAGATCAGAGAGAAAGAGAGAGCGCAAGTGTACTCATACACGAGTTGCAGAGCTTCCGAAAAAAAAAAGCGACAGCTTATATACTTAATGATACCCAAAATCGCTACAGTACCTAGCCCAAACCTAAACTCTAAGCCTAGCTTTAACCCTAACATTAATCCTAACCCACACTCAAAATCTAACCCAAACCCTAACAATAATTTTAAAAATATGGTAAGAAAAAGTAGCCTACACAATAAATGAGCAAATTAGCGCTAAGTCTTTGCTTGCTTTAGTTTATGGGGTTGCATAACATACCGTAACACTAGCCACTTCCTTTTTGTTAATTCTGACCCAAATCTAACCTAAACTCAAATCCTTAGGCCTACTGTAAAAGTAAAACTAACCTCAAACCTAACCAACCCAAACCTAGAACCTCAACTCTAATTCAAACTCTAAGTCTAATCTTTACCCTTAAACTTTAAAGAAGGG
Organism: Trididemnum nubilum; assembly: GCA_963965965.1. NCBI lineage: Eukaryota > Metazoa > Chordata > Ascidiacea > Aplousobranchia > Didemnidae > Trididemnum > Trididemnum nubilum. The sequence continues at coordinate 32,926,260 of OZ014472.1, read as the reverse complement.
TAGCATCTAACTCCTAAGCGGGTGCGGATTCGTCCAAACTATAGCGCACCGTCGCTTTCTCGTGAAAGGAGGATAAAGATGCACCAATCAATCAATCTAGCTAAGGTTATTTGCAAAAGATAGGCCTACAGTAACAAGAACAATCTCAAACCCTAAACTATGTCAATAGTCTGATAGTTTCCTACTTACAAATAAATATCTTCACTTTTCATCATATCTGAAATTTCAGCTTTGTAACTGGAACGACCGACGCTCGCGTCGCGTGTTCCTTCGTTTTTACTCGGCCATTTTCCAACTAACGAGTGCGAAATTTCAGACTTTTGCTTGTAACTCGACATCAGTTGGGTCGCAGTATAAATATCATACAGTAGTTTTACTCAATTGTGACGCGTGTCCGCATTTTTTGAGAGCCAAGCAAACCTTTGGACACTGTATAAATATCATACAGTAGGTTCACTCCAAGCAAAAACCATTGTGACGTGTGTCCGCATTTTTTGAGAGCCAAGCAAACCTTTGGAATCAAATTGACGTCATAATAGGGATATCGTGAGCGGATTCGAATTATGCCAAATAATAGCAATTGTTCTGAAATTTTATGAATTTTGTCTCCACCTTTCAAAATCAAGTCCTTCCCCTTTTTTTTATGGCCCTAAATGTTGAAGGGCACCATTTTTCACAGCTGTCATACTCCTGACGTAACTTGACGTAGCTTTCGTTGTGCTTTTTGGATCGAAATTAATTTGGTACCAATAAATCCGTTTAAGCTCGGGCTTTCATTCGCTGTATTTGTTACGTCACTTGTGTATGACGTCACAAAGTTAGAAGCGTAAATATAACCTAAAATTGGAACTTTTTGTTCTTTTGGTAACTTCAGTTATGGGGGGTTTTGTTCGCGTTTGACACCTAACAGTTTTGTTTTGCCCGAAATTTGCTCTGTATCGTCAACTAGCTTTCCTGCAATTTTCGTTTTAAGTGCTGAAGGGTTTACGAAAATATCGTCGGTTGTTTGCATGACATGGTCAAGCTATAACAATAAATGCAACATTAGCAGCCTTTGTGCTTTAAGTGATACCACTTAATTGTTACGTCAATGCTTTTAAGTTGAAGCTGGCTGTTCGTAAATTTTCACCAATTTTCAGCCTCATTTGTTCTCAATTTTTTTGAAGAATAAAGTGATATAAATTTATTCTTGCTCAGTTGAAAATTATATTATCTTTTGGTATTGAAAATTAGCGACTTCATGTTTGACAAATCAAAAATAGCAATTTAGAAAAAGTTTTTAAAAAGTGTGCTGATAGTTTACAAATGCGTTGTACCAGCCTGTCTTCTTTATTTCTTTTTTTTTTTTTTTTTTATGCTGAAGCTGAAATGTTCGAAATTTTTTTCTTTTTAATTTTGAGCAAAAATGAGCTTCGTTTGCAAAAATGAGCTTCGTGTCACCACCTGTACCACCTTCGCACAGTTTTAGAGCCATTTGCAAGAACTAAATTGCCAAACGTCGAAAGTCATTTAAAAGAATTAAATTAAATTACTACGTGAACGGGTTTTAGCAAATTTGGTACAGCCAGGTTGAAATTATACTCTTCGAGAAAGAGATGCATTTTTGACTCCAAAGTCGGTTTTAATAGTATTCTTTTGTAACGAATGTGTCAAAAGGACGCGTCCCAATGCGGTCGATCGGCTCGGTTGAACAACCTATCGAGCTACTCTCCGGGTTGACTTATTAATCCGTATCTCCATTTGCACTTTCACTTGTGGCAACGTTGGAGCTGACGCTACATCATCCCCCTCCCTTTACGCTGGCGACGGCACTCCATCGTCTCCAACCAGCGCAAGGGAGAGCGTCCACCACTCCAACGTCCTGTCGTGCTCGCCATTGTAACGTTCGTGTCAAAAGGACGCGTCCCAATGCGGTCGACCGGCTCGGTTGAACAACCTATCGAGCTACTCTCCGGGTTGACTTATTAATCCGTATCTCCATTTTCTCTTCTACTTGTGGCTACGTTGGAGCTGATGCTACACTTTCAATTTAGCAGAACATAAGAACAACAAAAACTGGTTGGTACACGCAACAACGAAATACAAGCGGTGGAATCTTCAAACTTGAGAAACAAAATAGTTAAAATTATAGAGTTATTTCTACGCCACTGAAATACTATTTCGAACCAAAAAATGCTGTTTCGAACCAAAAGGCATCAATCAAGTCGTTAACTAATGACAATGACATAACAATTAAGTGGTATCAGCAGAGTTTTCTATAAGTTAAAACACAAAGGCTATTTAAATGCTATATTTATCGTTATAGCTTGACCATGTCATGCAAACAACCGACGATATTTTCGTAAACCCTTCAGCACTTAAAACGAAAATTGCAGGAAAGCTAGTTGACGATACAGAGCAAATTTCGGGCAAAACAAAACTGTTAGGTGTCAAACGCGAACAAAACCCCCCATAACTGAAGTTACCAAAAGAACAAAAAGTTCCAATTTTAGGTTATATTTACGCTTCTAACTTTGTGACGTCATACACAAGTGACGTAACAAATACAGCGAATGAAAGCCCGAGCTTAAACGGATTTATTGGTACCAAATTAATTTCGATCCAAAAAGCACAACGAAAGCTACGTCAAGTTACGTCAGGAGTATGACAGCTGTGAAAAATGGTGCCCTTCAACATTTAGGGCCATAAAAAAAAGGGGAAGGACTTGATTTTGAAAGGTGGAGACAAAATTCATAAAATTTCAGAACAATTGCTATTATTTGGCATAATTCGAATCCGCTCACGATATCCCTATTATGACGTCAATTTGATTCCAAAGGTTTGCTTGGCTCTCAAAAAATGCGGACACACGTCACAATTGAGCGAACCTACTGTATGACATTTATACTGTGCTTTGGAGTCAAATTGACGTCATAATAGTGACATCGTGAGTGGATTCGAATTATGCCAAATGATAGCAATTGTTCTGAAATTTTATGAATTTTGTCTCCATTGAAATTTTATGAAATTTTATGAATTTCATATGGTTGTATGTCTTAAGATACCCTTTCATCCCAACCAACCCACTTTTGGCCGCGATAAGGTTTATTTCTTTTTTTTCCCTTTTTTTTCCTTTTTTTTCCCTTTTTTCCTTTTTTTCTTCCTAATCGTTGTACGCTCTTCTTCTCCTAAACCACAAAACATCAAAATCTAATTTTTGTGTCAATTTGTTGAGCTGCAAACGCAATTGTTTCTCCCGAAATTTTTTGGGGCAACTCTACCGGGAACTCCCCCAAAATGGGGCCCAAAAACTTTTTGAATGGCTGAAGCTAGAGTGCTACTTTTTTTTGATATCAGCAGGTATTTAACAGACAAATATTTTGACATAGTTTGGGGGTGCCACCCCCCGGAGACCCCCCAAAAATCAATTAGGCTTATTTGAATGGCTCAACTTATTACAGTGCCAGGGTGCCAGTCCGTTTTGACATCAGCAGATATTTAACAGACAAATATTTTGACATAGTTTGGGGGTGCCACCCGGCTCGGGAAAATCAATTTTTTGAACGGCTCAGCTTAGGGTGCCAGTGTTTTATAATATCAGCAGATACTTAACAGAAAATATTTTGACATAGTTTGGGGGTGCCACCCCTGTGGACTCCCCAAAAATCAATTTTTTGAATGGCTTAACTTAGGGTGCCAGTCTGTTTTGATACCAGCAGATACTTAACAGGCAAATATTTTGACATAGTTTGGGAGTGCCACCCCCCTGGAAATCCCCCAAATATCAATTTTTTGTACAGCTCAATTTAGGGTGCTAATGCTTGTACCCACCAAAAACAACAAATTTTTGAAATAACTCGCCATATCTCAAGATTTTATCTACAATACAAATTTCACGTTCGAGACCTATACGAACATATTTTCAATAAGCAATTTTGCCCGATAGAATGAGAATAACTTTTTTTTTACGTCATGTCGTAGTAAAATCATGGTAAAATCACCAAATAAAACAACTTCGTTACTGATTACCTCTAAATATGTACTATAGAAAAAACCCCTTTCACAAGGTAACTGGAAAATCAAAATCCAAGTGAGTTTGGAATTCGACAAAATATGTATTTTTTTTTCTGTTTTCAACGGTATCAAAATGTGTAGGAGTATGCTCATAAGGACTTGCTGATAGCGCAATAGAAAAAAATTGACTCGGAGCGATAGCCAGATGGGGCAAGGCAGAGCTCAGCCCGCCTGGAACTTTTTACTTGGCATATATGCACAGTGGCGTAGGTTTAGGCAAAATTTTTCAAAGGGGTGTGCATGAGTCAAAACTTAAAATTGACATTATAAGTTTGGGGTCTGGGTCAAAGTCCCCAGCCGCCGGAGATTATAAGGGGGTCTGGGAGCAAAACCCCAAGCGCTCAGAGATTTTTACGTTGTTTTACAAAAATAACTCAGTGTTGAGATCTTATCAGATTAAACTTCAGATTAAAAGGTATGCTTTGAACGAAGCAAAATATACACAAAATAAGTATAAAAACAACTGAAGGGCATAAGCTAAATCGTATACAAAGCCATCCTTTTCCACTAGTATTACACGTAAGGCCAAGAAAGAAAGTAAAAATTTTGTAGCTATTGGTGACAGATTTTTTGGAAACATGCCAAGCATTAAACGCTAACTTATTGAATTGGCATTGGCCGCGAAACATCTGAAATAAAACGTGCCTCCACCAGCTGCTTGGTTGAAATTCTGCTTCTTAACAAGTCATTGTCTAGTTCGATCATTAGATATAGAGAAATAGTGCCATGCTTTTTTTGTAGCAGTTTATGGTGTGGTGAACTTGAGTTGAGTCAAGTCGACAGCGAGGCCGTGATGGTAATAAAGCCGTTGTTTTTACGATGATTCTGATCGTATGATCTGGGTTCCATTCAAACCCTGGTCACGTTGTTGTGTCTTTACATAAGACGCTTTTTGACGATTATCTCTGCTGGAGGCTTCAAACAAGCAGCAAATTCGATGCACAAGAATTCGAAGAAATTCACAGGAACATTGGATCTCTAGAAACTCCTAAGCAGGTGCGGATTCCTCCAAGCACGAAGTAGTCATTGCAATGAAAAGTGCGCGGATCGTCCAATATTTAGCGTCAGACGCTATCTGGTGACAGGAGGATAAATATGCGCTGCAAAAAAAAAGTCGAAAAGCTTTTAAAGCAAAAGTATATTGGCATGAGCAAAAAATTGAAATCTGCACACTTTTACCCTCAAGCTGATTCAGTAGCGTAGCAGGGGGGGGGGCTATAGCCCCCCCATTGGCCTGTCAACCAAAATGCAGAATAAGAAAAATACCACGTTTTTAGCTATTTTGAGACTGTTTTTTGCGCTGGAATTAATTAAAAAGCGATTTAAAGCATCTTTTGAAACATATATTCAGGGGGAGGCTAATTTGTCAAAAATTAAGTTAATTAAGTCAAAAATTAGGGGGGCTATTCAGTGTTGGTTAATTACCAATCACTTCTCTTAAATATCTTTCCAGTAGCCCCCCCCCCCCACCAATTATTTTTCTTTATAAAATATAGACGAAATAGATTATTCCGTGTGAGTTCTATGGAATAATAGGATTTTATGATTTACTAGCATGTAAACAAGAGAACTGCAATGTTATCATTTGCCACTTCCCATATAGCCCATTCATGCAATCAGTTGAACCATGTTCGCTGCCAATTTCTATGCCACGTTTTAAAAGCAATATTTTTTATTGAAATGGCTCTAAAATTAAGTTATTTTTGCAAAAAAATGCAAAATTTTCAAGCGCTGGGCTCCGCCCTCAAACCCCCGTGCCTCCAGCGGCTGGGGCTTCGCCCACAGACCCCCAAAACAGCCGCCCCATTGCGAATTTCTGGCTACGCGCCTGAGCTGATTAAAATAATGCTAAAATGCTAAGTATAGCGTAAGCCTTTCCCACGTGCAATCCGTGCATGCTTTATGGTAATGTAATTATGCGATTTTAACTTTTTCACACATTTTTTTAATTGTGCCACGGCCCCAAAACGGAGGGCCATGGCACAATATCCTCCCTATCTGTGCTACTCACTGCACATGCACTTGCGGAATTTCGCGACCACATAAACTCGAAACTTGACCGTAGCAAGTTAGAGCACAATCAGGGCCGTAGACAGATGGGTTATTCAGCGGGGCATAAGGTATTCGTATTTGCCATTTACCGAAGTACAGTAATATGAAAACAATTACACTAGAGCGTTTTCATTTCAGAAAAATTTATTCAGTTTTAGAAAAAGTACTGTAATTCTCTTATAAATGGAGTTGAATCTTAAGCAACAAAAACTAGAGGTGGCAAAATTAGATAGATATTTTTACCGTAAGTTACGGGTCTGTTTAGAACTTTTACAAAATACCAAAGGTTTACGTAGTAGACTATAATAGGCTTCCCCTTTCTTGTGTAAGGTCTGTAGAATGTTAGTAGAGGTTCTGAGATTCTAAACTCGAAGCTTTTCAGGTGTCATCCTAGTCTGTTTTTAGAGTATAGACGTTTTAGCCGAGACGCAGGAACCTAACTCAAACGTCATTGATGTGAGTCGTGCATTTCAAAACTTTGCTGCCATTTACAGCACCTTACGTCTTTTTGAGATCTAAGTGTTTTTATTCTTTTGCTGTTTTTTTTTTTAATTTCTATCTCTTACTTGCATGGAGCTGCTATCGTTGAAAAAGGATACCACTAAATCGCTAGCATCACGTATCTCTCGTTCGATCTGCTCTAACACTATTTGCATCAAAGTCTATTTCAACCAGGCGCGTAGCCAGGATTTGGAAAAGGGGGGGGCTATTTTGAAAGAGTGAGAAGTGTGCAAACGACCTTGACTCGAATTTTCATTGACCTTGAATCAGTTTCAGACGGTTTGTCCGAAATTTGAGACGAAATGTCTCGGAAAGATTGGAATTTCAAAGGTTTTTTCCGCCCAAAATTAGGTGATCTCCAAAAAAAAAAAAAAAAAAAAAAAAGATCTTCGCCAATATTCAGGGCGATTTTTCTCCCAATTTCGCAAGTTCAAACGTATGAGGGGGGGCTCTTTTTGTATGGGGGGGGCTTTTTTCCATTTTTCACAGAAAATCGGCCTCAAAAGCACAAAAAACATGCGATTTTGCATCCTTCACAAGCCAATGGGGGGCTCGAGCCCCCCCCCGCCCCCCCCCTGGCTACGCTACTGATTTCAACCTAGCCTCCCGTATGTCGTTTATATGAAGTCTATAATCAGCCACAACATTAACCTAATCGAGTCTATGGTCTATAAACATTTCGCTACTTAGGATAGTTTATGACTGATTGTAAAGAGTCTATGGTGCAACCAAAGCAGACAGAAAGTGAGACTTCGATAGCGATATTGAGTCAGTGAACCGTGAAGAAAAAAACACAAAACTGTCAGTTTTCCAGTCTACTAATAAAGAGTCTATGGTTGAACAAAACAACCAAAAAGTTCATTGTTATTAACAGACTCAACATCATTGTCGTTTTCACCGCTATGCCTGTTAGCCCCGTTAGTGCACAATAGCACCTGTTAGCACGTCCCACAATCGCTCCTGTTAGCAAGTTCGTGCACAATAAAAAATTCGTAATCTGTAGCGCTAACAGGAATTACATAGAAGTGTTTAATTTAACCAAAAACTAACGATCAAAGAGTCTTTTTTCACAGGACCAAAACTAAAAGTAACTGGTAATAACTTTTTAATGTCTTTGGTAATAACTTTTTTAATGTCTTTGGTAATAACTTTTTAACTCGTAGTAACTTTTTAATGTCTCCAAATGGTAACTAATTTCCACTTTTGTTATTTTTTTTGAAAAGGTAACTAAGTTACAGTTGCTAAAAAGTAACTAGTTACAGTAACTAGTACTACAATAAGTAGTTACTGCCCACCTCTGGAACTTGAGTGACATAACTTATGTGTTTACTTATGACACAACTTCTGAGCGAAAGACCTGCTTTCACCAGGTCTAGTTGAAGTCGATAAACCTGCATTAAGGTGAATTTACACAGTATCCGTTTTTCGTCCGTTTTTTTACGTTTTTGCTTCTTCTTGAAAAAGTGTGCGCTTTTTCATCCGCATTTTTATAAGTCCATATCTGCACTAACCAGACAGTCACGTACTGGACAAAAGTTTTCCAAAAAAATTTTTTTGTTAAGGGGTAAAGCTCTATTTTGAAATATCGCTCTTATCGTTCATATACAAAATTTTTGAACAAAATTTTTATCTATATACAACAGTTTACTTAGTGCGGATATGGACTAATAAAAAATGCGGATGAAAAAGCGCACACTTTTTTAAGAAGCAAAAACGTAAAAAAACGGACGAAAACGGACGAAAAACGGATACTGTGTAAATTCACCTTTATTGTTACATTTAGCAAATCTGGCAAATATCTTGGTGTATACAGTACATTAATGATACTATTACAGACAACAAAGACATTAAGCAACAAGTGAAACGTTTGTATGGAACAGCTAATTGGCTGAAAACAAATTTTGCTAAGTGTTCTAAACGCGTAAAAAATTTCTTGTTTAAACAGTATTGTACAGTGTTTACGCTAGTCAACTATGCTGTAAATATCCTTATTCAAGTATACAGTCAAGTCAAGTTTATTTTACCATACGTTAAAAAGTACCCAGGCAGGAAGCAGCGAAAGACCATGCGGTCATCTATGTCAACTGCACCAAATAGCAATATTTAAACAGTAACAGACGTAAACTTAAGCTTGGCGAAAAATTAACACAATTCTACAAAGCATAGTAAAAAGCAGCACTGTCATAAAGCAAATAATATTTACAATGTATATCAGTTTTCGCATTAATGGGTACCGTGCATCTATCAAATTAGTCAAATTTTTGTTGAGCTATTTTTCATTAACAACAATATGCGATAGGTGTAATTGAATAATTACATTACGTTTTCCTAATAACAATACAGGTCTAATCTAGCAAACACGTTTTCTAGTAAAATACAAGTTTAATTTTAGCTAAAACGTTTCTTTACATCAATGTAAGTCTAAAGATTAACGATCACACTTACTACATATTTTACTCCACTTGAAAAAAAAACAAAAAAAAAACAAGCAGTTAAGCAAAATTATGTATTTAACCATCGTCTTTGGAGTAACGTTCCAAAGTAACTGATTTATAGTTATTTTTAAATTTAGCAAAGGAGCAATTTTTTTGAGCAAGAGGAATAGCTTACCATTCCTTTAAACATGCGTGATGTAATCTTTTCCTCCCAAACTCAGTGTCGAATGCATGATGATAATAACCGCCGGCTGATTTTTGTCTAGTGTTGTGTTTGTGTATTATGTTAGATCGACAAAGTAATCACTAAACTAGATGGGAGTTTGCCACCAAACCCAGTGTACGACCGACGCATAGCTAATGCTGTGACGCTCAAAAGTACTTTTTGTCTACCGTAAAATCAGCAATTATTCAAAAATATCTGATTATGGAACCTCCAAAAAAGTGGAGTCAAAATATTTGTCAGTTAATATCTCCTGACATCATAAAACACTGGCACCCTAGCTTGAGTCGTTCAAAAATTTATTTTTGGGGGTACATTTGGGGGGGTCCCCGGGGGGGGGGGGGGTTGGCACCCCCAAACTATGTCAAAATATTTGTCTGTTAAATATCTGCTGATGTCATAAAACACTGGCACTCTAAGTTGAGCTATTCAAAAAATTGATTTTTGGGGGTCCATTTGGGGGGTCCCTGGGGAGGTGGCACCCCCAAACTATGTCAAAATATTTGTCTGTTAAATATCTACTGATATCAAAAAAATGTCAAACTCTACCTTGAGCCGTTCAAAAAATTGATTTTTGGTGGTCCATTTGGGGGAGTCCCCGAGGGAGGTGGCACCCCCAAACTATGTCAAAATATTTATCTGTTAAATACCTGCTGATATCAAAAACAACTAGCACCCTAGCTTCAGCCGTTCAAAAAATTGATTTTTTGGGGCCTCATTTTGGGGAAGTTCCCGGTGGAGTTGCCCCAAAAAATTTCGGGAGAAACAATTGCGTTTGTAGCTCAACAACTTTACACAAAAATTAGATTTTGATGTTTTATGGTTTAGGAGAAGAAGAGCGTACAAAATCTAGGAAAAAAAAAGTGAAGAAAAAAGAAACAAACCTCATCGCGGCCAAAAGTGGGTTGGTTGGGATGAAAGGGTATCTTGAGACATATAACCATATGAAATATTTTTTGCCGTACTTAAGCCGTTTTTGACTGAGACCCGCTTTTTACGCCAAACTTGCGGGGCAGTTTTCGGGTTGTAAAACCGAAGTCAGGTGACCTATTGCCTCAAAATTGTGTACAAACATACAACTCATTAATCTCAAACTGCTGTCCGAATTTCATGTAGTTAGATCAAACCGTTCTTGAGTTATAAGCAAAAGTCTGAAATTTCGCACTCGTTAGTTGGAAAATGGCCGAGTACAAACAAAGGAACACGCAACGCGAGCGTCGGTCGTTCCAGTGATGAAAAAAGCATGTTATTTTTAAATTTAAAAATAAATTTTGCAAATTCAAATTTGATCATGTCTTTTACTTTTAAAGTTTGAAATTTAACATAAAGACAATCGATAGGAGAATTTCGAGGAAGAAATGAACTGGCTGTGATAAATTTATTCTGCAAAACTTCCAGTTGGTGTAGACACGAATTTGTAGTTCTTCCCCAATTAATTAAAGAGTACGATATGACGGAATGAAACATAGAGTAATAAATTAGTTTGCGAGTGGCTAAGGGTACATAGTGTCTTATTTTAAAGATTAACCCACATATTTTTGAAAGGTTTTTGTTTAGTTTTTGTACTTGATTTTTCCAGATTAAGTTTTCATCTAATAACACACCTAGATATTTTACGCAATCACTTCGTTTGATATTCAAGTTATTCATTGTCAAACTAAATTCTAGGATATGAAGGGGCTTGCGGCTTATAATCATCAAGCAACACTTCGAGTAGTTTAACGTTAGTTTGTCAGAGTACATCCAGTTTTCAATTTTCTCGATTTCTTCATTGGAACGACCGACGCTCGCGTCGCGTGTTCTTCTGTTTTTACTCGGCCATTTTCCAACTAACGAGTGCGAAATTTCAGACTTTTGCTTATAACTCAAGAACGGTTTGATCTAACTACATGAAATTCGGACAGCAGTTTGAGATTAATGAGTTGTATGTTTGTACACAATTTTGAGGCAATAGGTCACCTGACTTCGGTTTTACAACCCGAAAACTGCCCCGCAAGTTTGGCGTAAAAAGCGGTCTCAGTCAAAAACGGCTTAAGTACGGCAAAAAATATTTCATATGGTTATATGTCTCAAGATACCCTTTCATCCCAACCAACCCACTTTTGGCCGCGATGAGGTTTGTTTCTTTTTTCTTCACTTTTTTTTTCCTAGATTTTGTACGCTCTTCTTCTCCTAAACCATAAAACATCAAAATCTAATTTTTGTGTAAAGTTGTTGAGCTGCAAACGCAATTGTTTCTCCCGAAATTTTTTGGGGCAACTCCACCGGGAACTTCCCCAAAATGAGGCCCCAAAAAATCAATTTTTTGAACGGCTGAAGCTAGGGTGCTAGTTGTTTTTGATATCAGTAGATATTTAACAGACAAATATTTTGACATAGTTTGGGGGTGCCACCTCCCTCGGGGACTCCCCCAAATGGACCCCCAAAAATCAATTTTTTGAATAGCTCAACTTAGAGTGCCAGTGTTTTATGACATCAGCAGATATTTAACAGACAAATATTTTGACATAGTTTGGGGGTGCCAACCCCCCCTAGGGACCCCCCCAAATGTACCCCCAAAAATAAATTTTTGAACGACTCAACTTAGAGTGCCAGTGTTTTATGATATCAGGAAATATTTAACTGACAAATATTTTGACTCCACTTTTTTGGAGGTTCCATAATCAGATATTTTTGAATAATTGCTGATTTTACGGTAGACAAAAAGTACTTTTGAGCATCACAGCATTAGCTATGCGTCGGTCGTACACTGGGTTTGCTGGCAAACTCCCATCTAGTTAACCATTACTAGCAAAGTAAGTGGATTTTGGTGGGAAATATGCAAGTTAGCATCATCAGCAAACAAAGTAGCATTAAATTTTGATGCTTGAGGTAAGTCATTGATAAACAACAGAAAAAGAAGTGGTCCTAAGACAGAGCCTTAAGGAATTCCATGAGTTACTTTAAAAAAAACCGAAGGTTTTAGTTTTACTTTAGTGCAAATTTTCCTGTTTTCCAAATAGGATTTCATCAAATTCCAAATTTTTCCTCAAAAATCATTGTGATCTTGCTTTTTCAGTAGGATTTTGTGGTTAAGGGAATCAAAAGCCTTTTTGATGTCGAGAAATATAGTACAAGTATATTGATTTTTATCAAGATTATCAAGTAATTTGTCGTAAATTGTGGTTATTGCTAGTTCAGTGGATATATTTGTCGTAAATCCAAATTGTTCAGGAGCTACGACAAACAGCTCCACTGAACTAGCAATAACCACGATTTACGACAAATTACTTGATAATCTTGATAAAAATCAATATACTTGTAATGTATTTCTCGACATCAAAAAGACTTTTGATTCTCTTGACAACAAAATCCTACTGAAAGCTTCTTAAAGTAGCTTACAATGATTCTTACCGTATACTATATGGCTTATTTTGCAATACTAGCACTAGAGAACTTCAGATTCCAGATGATATTGTCACTCCTTGCTCCGTAAATCTATGTTTCATTTCATTGATAGGTTCCGGAAATCGGATAATCCATTAATAAGATATACTTTTAGCAGCAATCATTTTCTAATTAGTGAGTATTTTTGTCATTGTAATCAACTACTAACTATACTTGGTTTCAGTGATTAGATCTTTAAAGGTTACGACTAAAAAATGCACTAGTTTTAAGCTGTGAAGAAGTTGAAAAGATATGTTTTTTGTTTCCTGTTTTTTTTTTCGTTGCTATAGACCTACGGTCTGATATGAAGAAATAATAATAAAGTTTATTTTTGTTTTTTTCTGATCTTAAAAAATTTTCGAAACCCATGATTGTCAATGGTTCAGAGACTAACAGATTAGGGTGTCGTTAAGTATGAGTTGTCACTTTTATTTCCGAAGCTCGGCGACTCGTGTATGAGCGCGCATGCGCTCTATCCTTCTCTTCAATCTAAGCTATTTCCCAAATCTAGCCCTAAGCCTACATAGTGGACGCATGAGAGCAGCAAGAGCACGTGTACACTTATACTTGAGTTGCAGAAATTTCGAATAAAAGCAGACGGTTCATACTTAATAACGTCCACGGATTATATAGAGTTTCTGGAATAAGGGAAATAGTAGAACTGGGAACAAGGTTTAGGGCACTTCTTCATTACCTCAAATTGTTCTTATTTCTTCAATAAAACCATTCTTGATCAGTAACTCTTCAATTTACATTAATAAGGGGCTTTTGCGCCGCGCCATAACTCTTTTGAGTTTTCACAAGATTATGTGATTTTATCCTCCGGGTAGTCCGGCGCAAGATGCGAATTTTTCAACAAGGTTTATGGCTGTTAAGGCTAGTGTTACAAGGATTTTTATTGCTTGTGTTTAGTCAAGCACAGAAGTATCTAATTACCGGCACAGATTACTAGTAGTCAGCTAGTTTGGTTCTATTAGTACTCTGTACTATTATTTAACAAGTATTACTTATAATTTACCGTACTTTGCTCTGACAAACCGTTTGTTGCTTTTCAGTGTTTTTGTTAATATTTAAAAGTTGGAAGAGTCAAAATTTGAATCCTGTTTCTAACACTGATCAACCTGAAGTTAATAGACTTTATGAGTGTTCATAGGTGTTTAGTGCAGGGCTGGGGTAGGAGCTATCAGCTCTGGGAGAATGAGAAAATAATTGACTGGTTGATTCTAATTTCTACTGTAGCCTGAGCTGTGAGTTAAAGTATTCTTGATTCATAATTTAAAAATCTTTATTTAACGTGATTGTATTTTTTGTCATCCAACCCCACACGCCAACCTATTCCTGTAAAGAAGTTGTACTGTTTTTAAAAGAGCCATAATTTGATGTCAATGTAGGCTATCGGTATATTTTTTTTTCTAGTTAGCTGTTTAGTAGGCCTATACCGATAGATACCCTGTACCATACCGTAGGTCTAAGTAGTTAGTAAAGATTGCTTCTAAGTTCTAGCATTCTTAAATTCTAATTTGTCGATGCTCATTGATTGACTGATGGTGCAAAAGTACGATTGCTTGAACTAGCCTACCTTTTTCATTTATTTTTATGAAGTGACTTGGCACTTGGAACATGTGCGGTTAAATATATGAACAAAGATTCTGGTGATGTTTCTCATTACCGGAAATGTTTATTTTTGACTATTGCAGTTCTAGATGTGGATTAGGGTTTAGGTTAAGGCTAGGCTTAGGTTTAGGGTTGTTTTTTAGGCTTTATTATGAAATGTCTGTGTGCTCAAGACGTGTGCCAAGCCTTTTCCTTATTTTTATTCATAGGGAGAAGGCTTGGCGCTCGTACTGTGTGCGCAGACATCATGTAATAAAGCCTAAAAATTTAACTTAAACCCTAAACATAGCACTAAATCCTAACCTAAACCCTAAACATAGCACTAAATCCTAACCTAAACCCTAACTGTAATAGACTGATCAAAATAATAAATTCTCAAATGAGTGACGTCACCAAAATCTTCGTTTATTTGATCACGCACGTTCCATGCGCCAAGTCACGTTTCAAATCATTAGTTTAATTCTTTTGCACTAAATGGTGCTGTACAGTATCGGTACTAAATAGCCTACCAGTGCAAATATCTTTTTTAATTTTTGCTCAGGTTCTATCAAAAGTAATGCTTCTAAATCCAACCTTAAAACACATTATTTGAATTTGGCTTACCGGTATGATAATTGACATACTTTTGCTGTATACTATTAAGTACTGTAGATAAGTATCCATGGAATCGGTAGTAAGGGCAGTGGTTTATAATTATAGTTAATGTGTCTCTATATGTAAAATGAGTGTACCGGTATGTCTTACTTCAGTGTTACCACGAAACATTAAGTTTTATACTTTTTTGATTTTATAAAATGGATTTTTACCTGCATCTGTGAGATTGCATTACCATACCGGTACCTACTGTTTGAGAGTTGTTGATATCATTTTTTTGAATTTTGTATTGCTGAAATTTAGATTTGATTTTTGTACATGCATTATTTTTTACGAAGTGACTTGGTGAATGGAACACGTGCGGTTAAATAAACAAAGATTCCAGTGACGTCACTTGTTCTCGGAAATTCTTATTTTGATTATTACACTTATAGGTTTGGGTTAGGGTTTAAGTTAGGCTTTGGGTTAGGGCTAGGATTATGGTTAAGGTTAGGTTTAGTTTTTTTTTGTTTATTTCAAAATGTCTGCGCAAATGGAACATTCGCCCAGTCTCTTCCTATTTTTGAAATTGTTTTTTCAACTGCTTTGAGCAACTGTGTGTAATAGTTTTTAATTAATGCATGCAGTACATGTGAAGCAGTATAGAGCACTCGATTATTATCACCATTATTATTATTATTAAAAGTATGCTAGTTCAATACAGTAGCCTAGTGTTTGTAGTAGCCTAATAGTGATAATCTTAACTCACTGTTTTGATCAATCTAACATGGCTTGTTCTAAATGTGACTGGATTGTGGGTGTTGCTATTATTGTTTATTATGCTACTGCTATTACTGAGCTAGTTTCATCAGTTCCAGTTGGATTAGTGCTGGTAAGTAAGAAACACTAAACAGGCAGTATCTTATATTGCATTGGTGCTGTTATGCTATTCAGTGATGATGGTATATATATTACTGGAATAAGTTGATTTTTTCAAGACTTAATTAGTGGTGGAAACATTGTTTTGTCTCTGATTTGTTTTCTTTCTTTATCACTATCAAACATATCAAAGTTAAGCTTGATATCATTAGGCTATCAAATAGCATAGTATAGTATGCCAACAGGCGACTATTGCTGTATATATCAAAATGATTTAGAAGGACCTGAGAACAGTTAAGCCTACAGTAAAATTTTGCTGTCCCTAAACTGCTTAGCCATCTGGTTTTAACTCTTGCTCAAACAAAAAATGCAAGTTTTAATTAAAGGTAATGCAATGTTTGAACCTGAGAATCAAATTCATGGTCTTTTGGCTTTAGCTTACTACGAGACTAGCGCTGATCTCTCAATCATGCTTGGACTGTCTGCTAACTCAAACACCTATTCGCATCCTACCAACAGCAACCGGCAACACAAGCGTTAATTGCCAGCACAAAAATCCTTACAAAATTTTATGGGTTGGAGTCTAGAGCAGGGCTTCCCAAACTTTTTTGCTCGCGACCCCTTTTAATCTTCTGAAAATTTTCGCGACCCCTACGGTTGAAATAATAAACATTGCTATAGTTGTGTAATGTGTATTTGTGGTAATTATTCAATGCAAAAAATAATAACAAGGCACTAGTACCCAAAATCTACTAATTTACATGTAGGTACAATGGGTGCGACTGCTACAAAGCAAGTCCAGCTGTGGTTCAATATTTGTTAGTGCTGGTCTCAACGCGGTTTCAATGTTGCTTAGGCTGGAACGGTATTGCCGTCAACATTGAAAACACCGACTCGCACAATTATGTTAAGACAAACGGAAAGAGTGTGGTTACTGCTGAGTCTGATAATAATAATCTTCCGTTCTAACGCTCAGACAAAAACTGTGAAACTTTTTCCCAGGAAATTCAAGTAGCAATTTGGAGTCCAAAGACAGTTCAGCTAACTCTTCCTGAGATTTAAGAGAGAGATGCTCGATACTCTATTGTTGCATTGCAAATGGGTTTTGACTTCAATCTAATTTGGTATTGTCCAGTTCTGTAAGAAACTAATTTTCAAATTGTTTCAACAAATTTGACAATTGGTCGACTTTCAGAGGTTTAATCATGTTTAATTCCATGTTGTTGTTGGCCAAAAACTCTCCTGTAAATGAGAACAAATCATTTTCAACCTTTAGTTTCCAGATGCTTAACTTTTTGATAAAAGCACCTATTTTAGATTTCAGTGTAAAAACATTGGTGCTTTCTCCTTGGAGGGACAAATTAAGTTCGTTCAATTTTTCAAACAAATCTGCTACTCAGCATAATTTCAACAGCCAGCTGTCATTGCGAAGATGGTGGACCAAATCTGAATTTTTTTTCTTTTAGAAAAATCACAGCTTCATTTTTTAAAATCAATAGCCTTTTTAATGCTTTGCCTTTCGAAAGCCACCTAATTTCACAATGCAGTAAAAGAGTCGTATACTCTGATTTCATTTCGTCACATAAATTTGCAAAACTACTGGTATTGAGTGTGTGACTCTTAATAAAGTAAATAACTTTCACTGCATCTTGCACAACAGCATTTAGATCAGGAGAAATTTTTTTAGCTACAAGAGCCTCTCGATGTATCATGCTGTGTGTAAAAGTAATAGGGGTATCACTCGCAGATCGCACTCTTGCATAAAATCCTACTGTATGTCCTGTCATTGCAGCAGCTCCGTCGGTACACACACCAGCACAATTTGTCCAAAGCAGACCCACTTCCTTGAAAAAATCATCAACTTTCTGAAAAATATCCATCCCTGTAGTACGTCCATGCTATGGTTGACAAAACAGCAAATCCTCGTGAATGTTGTTGTTGTAAACGTATCTAACATATGCCAAAAGATGTGCCATTTTTGTAATGTCCGTCGACTCATCAAGCTAAATGCCAAATTTACAGCTTTCTTTAATTTGTAAAATGAGTTGCTAGCGTTGATCTTCGCTTATTTCGAAAATTCGCCAACACACACTATTGTTTGACGATGAAATTTTTCGCATTTTATTTGCCCCTTTTTTGCCGTGAACAATTGCGCTCATTTTAATCGCAGCTGGAAGAGTTAGTTCTTCACCGATGTTGTAAGGTTTCTTGCTGTTTGCAATCACCAAGAAAGCCTCAAATTATGCCCTTGTATACTTTCCTTCATCTATGAAATCACTTTCAAATGGCTGTCTTTGTTTTTCCCATGTCCGCAGTAAGCGATAAAAAAAACTCCACAGGCCTGTTGCGATAAGAATCATGCTCGGTTTGAAGATGTCATTTTAACTTGCCCGGCTTAAGACTCTCGCTTGCCAACACTTTGTTGCAAATTAAATGAAGTGGATGATGCTCATTGTTTTCTGTGATAAAAGTGAAACCATACTGCAAAAAACTATCATTATACAATCTTTTTTTGGTATGATTAACCTCATTTTTCTCACTAAACTTCCGCTGTTTCGAGATACATTTCAGTGTTACATTTGTCTTTACCACTGTTTCAACTTCATCTGCAGTAGGCTTAGTACCATTATCGTTCGATGTTTTCAACCAGCTATTCATTGATTAAAATCTGACCGGTAGTAGTGTAGTAGTTATACCTCTACTCAATTATATATAATACGCTTCTACTCCTCTACTAAACCACTGAATTTGGTCTGCATAGTTTATCATTTTGTCATAACCAAAGTGACAAAACGAGAAAAGTTAGGCATCCAGCTGAGCTACTAACAGAGAAAAGTTTATCTGCTGTTTTTTTTATATAATACATTGTTCAACAAAGTCTTACTATTTAATAGCGCCTATTTAAGTAAAATCTATGGCTAAGTTAAGAATGACGTTTTGCAGAATTGCTTAAGTTTTTAACGATAGTAGGGAGTCATGGAGAGTACCCAATTTTACACTTCCTCGTAAACTTGATATGCTCTCTGCGACCTCTGAAGGTCGTTATGCAACCCCCAGTTTGGGAAACCCTGGTCTAGTAGAGCATTCATAAATTTATCTGAAGATTCTCTGTTCTGGCTAATCCAAGAAGATTTTGAGCTCTTTTCATTCTTTTTCAAAAAAATCTTTGAACAAACAAAAAATGTTAGTAAAGAACAAAAAAATTTTTGAAAACTTTTAAATCTTTGTAATAAAGATTTCAAAAAAAAATCTTCGGTCACAGATTTTGTTTGGAAAATATTAAGATTATTTGGAAACCATGAAAATCTTTGAAACAAAGATTTGGAAATTTCATTTGTGGCAAAGACCAAATCTACAATTTCAAGAAACAAACATATTTTTCCTGATACCATAGAACCGGTATGTCATGTGGCTCCAGGCTAGGATCAATTTTACAGGTTCACTGTAAATTAGGTGTAGTGTTTGAGTTAGATTTATAGTTCAGAGTTGGGGTTTCAGCATTTGTGACGTAACAAAAGCTTGCTGTCAATACAATTGGTAATTTTTGTTCTAGCATGAAGCAGTGTTTCTTCCAAGTTTTTTTCTATTCAGAAAGTGCCCAAATTTTCTCAAAACAGTTTGCCCAAAACTGTAAAAATAAGTTTAAGCATCCTAAATTTTGCACTAGTCCAATATGAAAGTATGCTAATAGTCAATTAGTCATATTTTGAGGAGTTTTATGAACTTTTTTAAAGCTGTGTTTAACATATTATCAAAAAAGTATGTATAAATTTGCATGCTGAACTTGTTCAGTTATAGCTGATTGTGTAGTACCAATGCTAAACAGTCAAATTTAAAAAATATTTCTTCATTGAAATTTTATTTACATGTAACTTTGTACTGGTATAGGTAGACACAGGTTTCAGCAATTTTTGTGTTTATTTTTTGATTGTTGTTTATAGATTGCACAATTTGTAATAAATAAAATAATTAGTAAGTTTTATTTCGAACAGAATTAATGATCTAAATCTTTATATTGGGTCTGGAGAAATTTGACTGGCTAGTTGTCTTTTTTTACAGAATGACTATAAAGGGCACTGCATTTTTTCGGCAAAAGTCACTTATTATGAAGCTGCGACTACATTTCCATTTCAAGAAGGATTTGAAGTAAATAAGTTTGGCAGCAAGCACTCGTGTGAATTTTGTACATATCTAACCATCATTACAATCCTCTTTCCACTTATTTATGGAAGTTATTCTTTATATGCAATATGCAAATCTCTTGAAAATGCGTAAGTTGCAATTTCCAACTTTTATGCAACAAATATTGCTGTATTGTTACACGTGTTAACATTTCTCAGAGTGCTAATGCTACAAATTACCATCAATGTTAGTTGTACCATGAGTCAGCAATCGGCACCTACCAGCCATGCACAAAATTGCACATTACTGTTATTGCAATGAGAATATTGCCTCCCATCCTTTCAAAAGTGGTCTTGATAAATAAGCAAGGTAAAAGCTTAGCGATTTATATTTTTAAAATCATTGTAGCATAAAAGTCCAATGATTTCCATGTAGTGTTTCATGCAGTCACAATTGACAGGTAGTGTAGAGACAAAAGAAATTTAATTGGGTAAAGAGTACTTTCAGATGAAATTTTAAAGAAACCTGAAGGAAATTTAAACAGCTTCAAAATTTTTCCCTTAATTAGATTTTTAGCAAGCATGATTTATCACAATTACAGTAATATTAGGATCTTTTAAAGAGCAAATGAAAGCACATAATAAATTTGATGAAGTTTTGCTTCGTAGTTTTTTCATTTGCTACTTAAATCAAGGGTTGGCAACTTACGGCTCGCAGAGAAAAATCATTCGGCCTACAACCTCATTTGCTAATTCTTTAGCAAATAAAATTAATTGTGGAAAAGTGTAGATACTAGTTGAAACTGAAGAATTCTTTTTAAACTTTTATTATAAATATTTTAAATGAAAACAATCATGCCAAAAAGAAGGCATCAACATCTCAGATCTGGCACTAACATGGCTGTTATACGTGCTAACTGTTGTTTTCATCTCTAGGAGTCACCAGGAGCAAGCTAAGAACAAGACCTACTTAGTGTTGGTCGTTGCAAGATGTTATGCCTCTGCAATTTCAAATTCACCACCATATTTTAATAAACTTTTAAGGCGAGCACAACATCATATATCTTATCAATGGTGTGACATATGGAGGGGGTTTGCTGGGCATTACAGCAAGTTGTTATATTTAAAAATTCATTTGGCCTCATTGAAGAACCTAAATCATGAATAGTAAAAATCATTTAAAATTAATCGCTTTTTTTTTCTGAGAAAAAGCAAAAAAGTTTGCTAAAGATAAAAAATTGTTTGCAGAAATTTCACCTGCCTTCATGGGGTGTAGGGAATTAATGTGGCATGGTTCAATATGCTTCAATGCGTCTTATGTTATTAATATTTAATAGTAAAGTAGCTGTTTACTAAATTTTCAAACAATTTCATATATTTTTGGAACGAAAATCACCCAATATACTTTATAATTTGCTTCAAACAAGTTAAAAACAGCCATTATTTCGACAAAAATCTCAAAAATTGTTCAGTGGCTGAAAATTCTGTCCCCAGACCTTCAGTTCACAATGGTCTGGGGCATCTTAATTTGGTCTCTGTCCACGAAGAAGCCCTCCCCAAACAGTGATGCGAGTGTCTTTGTACTTCCTTACCAAAAACGAATTTGGAGATAGTTACGCTTTGTTAGTCTTTAGCATATCATTTATCAAAAGCAACAGAGCCTCTGTAAAATCCACACTCATATAGGCTATGTCAAGCTATCATGATATTGCAATGCCTAAAATCACACTTAAAAAAACAACAAATTGTTAGTACAATTTTTTACTGCCCGCCGAGATCTTGCAGAGTTTGTTTTTGACCTGCGACTATGAAAAGGTTGCCGCAGCGATGGCGAAACCATTTTTAAAGTGGGAAGGGGGGGCAAAACTGACCAAGTTTTTTTTTCGCTTACAGTGCATAACGTGTATCTAGGCGCGCAACCAGGGTAGTTGCTTACAGGGCTTGAAGCCAAAGTTAAAATTGGTTTGTTCAATAAATATGGTATTATCAAATTTTGGTGTTGAAGAAATTGACGCAACTTAAACAAGGACTAAAGCCAAATCAGTGGGGGTATTTAAAGTTAGGCAAATCCTATTAAACTAGGTTGGCGTTGACTCCATCCTTTTTGACCCAGCCATTCCAGTGATATTCTACTTCAAACACGATGTCGGGGCCTCGAATGTTATAAATTTTAATAATTTTTATTGGCAATCCTGGCGTTGATAGCTTTAGCGTCGTTAGCAACACCTTCCCAGTGCTAACCTAGCAATGCCGCCATGAGCTGCTATTTCATTGAGTCGTTTTGCTGCGCACTAATCAGTTTGATCTTGTCTGCACAACAGAACCGACCTGGAAAAAGAGTAGACTGTTTGGTAGCCTAGCGATTTCAGTAGAAGTCAAGCTGTCACATACAATTCAGTCTAACTCTGAATCATAGCCTAGCCTAGCAAAAAAGTTTTTATCACTAGGCTACAAAGTACAAACTCATACCTGATAATAACACTACCATTACCTGAATAGGCCTATTTTATTCTAATACTTTCACTAGCCTTACTTTTGCTTGTTCATAGTTGTTTGTTACCTAGGCTTGCATACTGTCTACTCTTTTTTCCAGCTCGGATCTATTCTGCTGACAAGATCAAACCGATTAGTGCGCAGCGAAACGACTCATTGCAGTAGCCTAATGGTGGCGATGCTTTAGGTTAGAACTGGGATGGAGTTGCTAACACTCTCAACGTTAGGGTTACCAATAATAATCACTAAAATTTATAACATTGGAGGCCCCGACGTCGTGTTTAAAGTAGAATGTCTCTGAAACGGCTGGGTCAAGAAGGATAGAATCAATGCCAATGTAGTCTAATGTGATTGGCCTAACTTTAGAAACCATATTGGTTTTGGCTTTAGTTCTTGTTTCAACGTATGTATGACAAATGGAGCCGCTGGGGGTCTGGGGCGAAGAAAATTTTGTAATTTTTTGGGTAAAAAGATAGCCGTTTAAACATTGTTGGAATCACGTTTTTAGAGCCATTTGGAGCAAATAAACGGCAAAATTTAGAAGCCAATTTGCATAAGGAAATTGCCTAGTCCCTCCGTCACCCTTTTACTTACAGGTCAAGTCTAAAACACGTTTAAACACTTGGATTTTAGGGTTAAATTTTGTATGTAACTTGGCTTGGTTTCAAAATTTTTGTATGAAACTTGAATGACTGTACCTAACTAATTCTATTGACTATCAGTTTCTTTTAGGTTACACTACGTTCTTTCAGGTTACACCACAAACGACTTTCCGAAGTAATTGATGCTTGATTCTGCGATCACTAGTGTGATTGTAAATGATACCTAACACATCTGTATATAACTTGGCTTGGTTTCAAAAATTTTGTATGAAACTTGTATGACTGTACGTAACTAATTCTATTGACTATCAGTTTCTTTTAGGTTACACCACAAACGACTTTCCGAAGTAATTGATGCTTGATTCTGCGATCACTAGTGTGATTGTAAATGATACCTAACACATCAAATTTTTCGTTTTACTCATGAGCTGTACTACGCTGAAGCATGTAAGGAGTTTGCGGGCCCATCTTTGCGTCATTGCGCCCAGGCAACACAGCTCCTTGTGAAGAAATGTTGCAGCGGTTGCAAGCCTTTGGCGCAACTCTGTGTCCTATTTGACCGGCCCGAGATTTGAACCTTAGACCCTCCAATTCAGAGATGTATACCTAACACATAATATTGTAAATTTATCGCGTGGTTGTAAAATCATGATAACAATGAATACCGTCACCAGTTTTGCAGCGAAAACAAAGAAAATTGGAAAGATTTCAATAACTTGCTACAAAAAGAATGATCAATAAAATCAACTATTGTCTGAGAAAATAATGTAAACCATATAGTAGCTACAATGACAGCCAGTGTTCCCACTTAGCCGATTTTTTTCAGCAAATCAGCGACTTGTTGAAACAAGAGCAAATAATTTTTGGCAATATGGTAAACATAGCTGTTGAAAATTTGATAAGTTTGAAAATATGACATTTGGTATACTTTAATACTGGATAGGTATGAAATGTAGGGCACATAAACATCTTTTTAGAACTTTGGACACAATTGTTTCAAGAAAATTTGGGCACTCGCTGATTAACCATAAAGTTAGGGGGAACACTGATAACAGCTTTATGAAACCTAAACTGAAGACATTGTACTTCTTAAACAACCATCACAATCGGGAATGGCATCGATTTGTGGACGGCCCATTACGAGAAATTGCACCACAAATAAATTTATTTTGAGTGATTGTCTTCAAAGTCAGTGCATAAAGTATAGGGCCCACTGCCCCCCCCCCCACCCAGTTAAAAAGTGTGAGTCTGCGCTTTGTTTTGGTTTTCTCATCCTTAGAATTAAGTTGCAAATACATTTATTCAGAGGTATTATTCTAGAAATAGACGAGTAAATTAGGGCCCCCATTGCCCCTCCTGAAAAACAAAGTGAGGGGCCTGGCTTCCTGCGGTTCCGCCACCTATGGGTTGCCAAACCCTGACTTAAATGGTCGAATGCACTAACGTGCATAAATGGATGATCAGTTTTCTATCTTGCACACCATTGACGTTATTACAATAAAATAATCTGAATTTGCAAGTTCAGAGAAGTGATCATTGAATTACTTTATAATTATAGTAATTTGTCCAAATTTTTTCCTAGAATTTTGTAATCTAATTATTCCGTTATTTAAGTTAATCCACATTGGTGCATACCACCCTTAACCTACAAATTGTTAGTTTTTTTGTAGTGCATACAATTTCCTGGTAGAAAAAAAATTTACCTAAAAGTAAATTTTTAATCTTGAATTTGGCACTATAACTACCTGCCAAAAACACTTTCTTTTTTGGACCTGGGACTTCCCCCATTTCCGTCTTCAAAGTCTGTGTCAAAAAGTGTCCTCCGTCCAACTACCAATCCAAAACTCACAGAAGAGCCTAATGTTGAATGTTAGTCGATTTTCAACTCCAGTTATTAAAAAAATTTCTTTGAACTTGATGACGTCATTATGATTTTTTTCTTATTTTTGGCCAAAATTGCGTATTGGCAGCTCAGCTTGGGCATGGAGTTGGCTTTTTGATTTTGAACGAAAAACTGTTTAAGTCAAAGAGATTAAGTCACCCATAAATGTTGTCTTAAACACTTTTGATGATGTCATCTACCACCAGTTTAGACTGTAAACTTGAAAAGGATTTTTTGACCAAATGAAACAATGATGTACTGGACCAAGAAAGGAGTTATACTGTGAAAAAAGTTGATGGAAAATTAAAAACTGTTGTTATTCTAATCTTGCTTTTAGTAACTTTTTGCATTCCTTCATGTTTCGTAAGTTCAATTTTTTTTCGTTTTCATCACTTTAATTTTGTTTTTTACCTCAATCGATCTGATTAAGCAATCATTCAGCGATCGGTATTGGTATGCGTTGTTCTAGTTATTTAAAAGTGGGCTTTATGGGTGCTGGTAAGTGGTAACTAATTCTTTTTACATTTAACCAATCTAGTACATCATAACTAAAAAACTACAAAGTTTTCTTTCTTGTAGCACTTACATGTGGGTTCTTCCAGCTTTGATGATCAATTCTCTCCTGTTAGTGCTCAAGTTTATTAGTTCTTGCATCCTCAGTGTTGGAGTATCACAATTATGTACTGCCGTTACAAAAACCAAATATATCAAGTATGAAATTTTTTTCATTTTTAGATCACCAGTTTTTAAAAGCTGTGTATTTTCCTATGGTTCAAACCGTCTTTCATTGTAAAGTTCTTTAATGAACAAAACAACTAGCAAAGACTTCAAGTAATTCTAAGGTTTCATGTATTGTGAATATTATCGTGAATCTTCATGCAGTGTCAAGCATTTTCAACTGAAAAAATACACGATGATGGTCCCAACAAATACACTCATCTTTTCTCTGTCCGCAGCTGGTTTGATTTTTTCGTTCAGAAATTTCGGTCAAATGTCCAAATTTGATAAATAATTTTTTTGGTCATTTCAAAAAAATTTGGTAATTTCCGCAACTGAAAGCGCAATTTTAGGATTTGTATTCAAAATTTCATAGTTTGTTTTAGGGGAAAGGTCATTTTGACTGAATTAAAACATTTTTCGGTTATTCACGTAAAATTAAGTAAATGACGGAGAAAATACACCTGGACTTACCAGATATATTTTATACCGGTGCTGTACTGGTGAGCTATGTCTAAAATGTAAAGACACTGTCAATGTTTTCTGCAGAATAAATCATTTAATAATAATCACTGATCTGGCGGAAGCAGGTAGGGGATTGTTTTAAATAAGCATACTAGGGAACGCTACCTTCAACTCTAAACGTACCATTCTTGTACAATCGAAAGGTATATTAATTTTTTTCGTTTTTGACTATTCCCTGTGGTCTGCCATATTATTTGCTTGTTATAAAAACATAAGCAGTACACTACAACTTGTATTTCATACGAGTCTTTAGTAACGCAGGGTTGCCACATCCTGGAAAAGTCCTGAATTTTTTTTGCTGTCCTGGAAAGTCCTTGAATTTTGTTTTTAAATCCTGGAAAATGTTTATTAAGTTTTCCCGTGATTTACCAGGACAGAACTGAAGTTGTTGTTTTTTATAACAACTGGTACCTTGTAATCTGGTAATTGTACAAAGCCATTGCTGAAATAATTTGTATTGTGTAGTTCGTTCAAAAAGCTTTGTTGTATTGTTGAAAGACAGAGTTTATTTGTACGCTGGAACACACACAAAAAAAAACAAAAACGCTATCCTAGCCCTAACCCAAGCTCTAACCCTAACGTTAATATGAGCGCCCATACCTCTGCTCTTTGTTCCCTTATTCTTTTTAAAACAGTTCTTACTAGAACACTGAAGTGCAAATGAGAATTTCTTTGTTAAATCAAATCTTTTGTTATACTCGCTATAATACGCTGAAGCGTGAAATGAATTGGCGAGGCCCATTTCCACGTCATTGCACTTTCGAAGACTGCTACTGCAACACTGCTACTTTCGAAGAAATGTCGCGGCGGTGGCGAGCCGTTGGCAACACTGTGTCCGATTTGACGGACCCGAGATTTAAACCACAGACCTCCCACTCCAGAGACAAACGCGTTACCGCTCGACCAACAAAATGTCAAAATTTGCAGTGCAGTATGCATAAATTATTAAATATTATTAGGAAGAGTAAATTTATGGATCTAGTAGCAGTAGTGTAGCGGGCTATAGGCCCCACATTGACCCGTTGACCAAAATGTACAAAAAAAAATACGATGTTTTTCGCACTAAACCGTACTACTGGGGCAGTTTTTTGCAGTAATACGGACGCTAAAGTAATTTAAAGCCATTTTTGGAACATGATTTATGGTAAGGGCTAGTATTGGTCAAAAATAAAACTAGTAACAACTAACCTACTCAAAATGGCTAAAAATAATCAATTCGATCGCTTGATGCAAAATGCTTAACGTAGGCTTTGTAAAAAAATTGTAAGGGGTCTATTCAGTATTTAATTCTGTCAATTACAAATCAATTCTCTTAAATTTTGTTTCATTAGCTCCTCCTCCCAAACTATATCTTTATTTCGCGTTATAAAAATACAGATGATTTGGATTAATACTTACGAGTTTTTTCAAAGGAATTGCTTATTTACGCTTTAGCGTGCAAATAAGCTGTGTTTATAGAGACGTAAGAGAGCAAGAGTGGGTGCTCATTTGCTCAAATACTCTTTTATTTTTTAGATTATTATCGTTAGTGGTAAGTTAGAGTTTAGATTTTAAGTTTAGGTTAGGATTAATTAGAGCTATAGGGCTGCAGTTTGGGTTAAGTTTAAGGTTGGGGTTAGGGCTAGGATAGCGTTTTTTTGTTTGCAAATAAGCTCGCGAATAAGATGGCAAATACGATGGCACGCAAATAAGCTCTGTATTTTTCAAATGATATGGTATTATGGTTTACTGGCTGGAAATAAAGCTAGGACTGAAGTTTTACCATTACCCATCACTAGAGCTCGACCGATATATTTCGGCCGATATCAGGGCCAAGTCGGTTTATCGTATTGACTATGTACCATCGATAAAATATCGGCTTATCGAAATTACCTTAAACTGTTTATTTTTTAGAGAAAGCTCGAGCAATCTTGGGTTCTATAATCTATTTGCTTAGACTGTCTTTCTTTAGATGAAGATTAGTGAAGCTTTTAGTGTCAAGTTAAGTGAAGAATAGTGACAAAATTTAGTAGATTAGTAATTTAATACATGGGTATTGGCCTGAAAAAGTCATTTTGGTCGAGCTCTAGCCATCATTTACATACTGTAGCCCATTTATGCAACCAGTTTAATCATCTTTTTGCTGTGCCAATTTCAACTCCACATTTTACGAGAAATAATTTTTACCAAGCGAGGCCGAAAATTAAGTTATTAATGCAAAAAAATTCCAAAATCTTTGAAGGGTGGGGGCTTTGCCCCCAGACCCTCAATGGCTTCTGGCCGCCGGGGGTTCCGCTCTCAACCTAAAAGCACAGCCCTCCCAATGTAAATTTCTGGCTTAGCATCTGGCTACTAGTCAGTACTAGGAATGCAAGTGCGTAACATCAAAATTTTTTGTCAATCACTAGTACAAAAAACAAGTGAATGAAAGAGTGGTCAAAATTGAATTTAAAGACTTGTAAAAAGAACCTTCAACAGTCCTGGAAAATTATCTAAAAAAGTCCTGGAATTTGATTTTGAAGTTTCTGTGGCAACCCTGGTAACGGCAAAGCAACGATTTCATAATTTCAATTCAAATATGCTTGCGTACAAGCCCTACGTTGCAAGTCAATTAGCCCTACGTTTTTTTGTTCTGTATTCCACTGATCGCATCCAGA
Organism: Trididemnum nubilum; assembly: GCA_963965965.1. Lineage (NCBI taxonomy): Eukaryota > Metazoa > Chordata > Ascidiacea > Aplousobranchia > Didemnidae > Trididemnum > Trididemnum nubilum. The sequence continues at coordinate 32,897,528 of OZ014472.1, read as the reverse complement.
CAATCAACACTAGGTAACAAATCTTGATGAAGTCTTTATTCCACAATGCTTTTAATTTACATGCAGCTTGTTCCTTGCTCGCACATTGGATGAGAAATGCTTTTGTTTTCGCCTTCTGGTAGGCCGACAATTCATATGCTTAAAAAGCAAAAAGTATGCAGCACAGTATTAGTATCCAATTTTGTGGCAAAGAATCCATCCAAATTTGGAAAAACGTAACAGCAGTAATGGGATGATGGCTCAATAGGGCAAAATTGATTCTAGTAGTGTAACAAAAATTTTTGCGAAAACATCACATCATCATGAAATGTTTCTCCTGTTCCATAACATCTGAATTTCCAAGATCATGGTTTACCATAATTTGTTTTAGAATGTGCAAAGATGGTCAGAAAGAGCCATGGTTTCAAATCCCCAGTGATCAAATACCAGTGCCTGAACCAATCATGTACAACGGAAAGAATTATCATTCTTATCTTGCTACTGCACAGGTTGTAAACTTTTTCTTCGATGAGCTTATGCAGTAACGGTTGCATGCTGACGTAGGCGGCAGCGTTTTGGCAAATATTCGCCCGTATACCGTTTACTTTTACCATAAAAAACTTTTTCAAACGGTTTTCCCTGGATGCGGTTTGATGCTGAAATGTTTTTACGTCAAACTTGCTATGCACTTCATCATACTGTACAATGGTGGACGCGTTTGTTTGCCAATCATTTTAACTTCTACCGCTTGACGTAATTTATTTTAATTTTTTCACTGTTTCGCTTGTACATTTTTCTACAGCGAGTTTTGGACTGAACTTATTAAAACCAGCTTACATAACCATCATCTTGGAGGAGTGAAGAAAAAACGAACCGTTGCATGATTTAGTTTGTTGTCCCAAAGATCTAACTAGACCCCAACACTAGCTTATGCAAAATGCAGACCTAATTGTAAGTGGAGGTTTAAGCAAAATAACGTTACCAATTTTGCAAAAAATAATACAGTAGCAACACACGCATGTTTACATGTTGGGTTCAATGTTACATTTTTGGTTCGCTGTTTGACATCTTCGATTACTAGTTTCAGTGGTACGGTGCAGTATATTTTCTAACTTATGTCATTGTTTTGTAGTCTGCTTCTTGGTTTTGCGTATTTGAATGGTTTCTTCTCGTGGTGCTGACATTTTTGCATTACCGAAGAAATATTTCACATCGATCCAGAGCTGACCGTTCTGAACTGGCTTCTTCAAACGTATATGGATCGTCTGCAGGAGCAACACAACCTCTTCCAGGAAACACGGTTATCATCAACCCAAACTACAAACCTAGTTAGATTGTCTCTTGTATTTTTGATCACTCACACCTAATAATTTTCAAAATTTTGATTTGATCAGAACTATTCAATTTACTGTAGGTTACCCTATGAGTTCGGTTTCAATTTGAATGCCACATGCCACTCTTCCCATTTCAATCCTAGTTTTATTTTCTGTAATACTGTAACTATGTAGTGTATTCAGTTGCGTAGCCGAGGCGGGCGATAGCTTCCCCATTGGCGAATCAAGTCAACTGACCCCCCAAACTAACTGCCAATATTAGTGCTAATTGGTTCGTGGTAAGTTTGCGGCGGTCAATTGTCGTAGACACCCCATTGGCCTGTCAACCAAAACGCACAATAAGGAAAACACCTTGCTTTAACGTTCTTTATCCAAGTTTTTGCAGTGATATGGATTCCCAAAGTCGTTTAAAGCCATTTTGAAGCTTATTTGGGTGGCTAAAGCTAAAAAAATTACGTTACAAATAGTAAAAACTTGAAAAAAACACTGGCCAAAAATAACAATCAAAAATTGATCGCTTGTCGAAAATGCTTATAATACTAATTGGCTTTGTCAAAGAAGCGAGGGAGTGGGGCTATTCAGAATAGAATTTAAAATCGCTCTTTTGAAATATTCTTCAATAGTCTCTTCGATTATATTTATGAAATATAGAAGAATTGAATAAAACTTGGGTTTTTCCAAATTTGCAAGTTTTTTTATCATTAATATTCCAGGTAGTTTTAGGATAAATAAAATTCTCTAATTGCTCTTTGCCACTGCCCACGTAGCTTATTTATGCAGCCAGTTAAATCATGTTTCTGCTCTGCTAATATGTGCGATTTTCAAGCAATTTTAACCGAAATAGGCATTAAAAAATTAAGTTATTTAAAAAAAAAACCGAAAATCTATGAGCAATGGGGGATATGCCCCCACCCACCGGCAGCTATTGCAAATTTCTGGGTCCGCGCGTGATTGTGTTTGAAGTTCAGTACTGGAGCAATTCAATTTCTTTGATTGGAAAAATAAATTTTGAAACAGAAAACAATTCAACCTACATATTATTAAAGCCCCAGCGCTTTTTTTTCGTTGATCGCGTTAGTACTGTGTTGCCTGTACAATAGCTTATTGTACATTCTGTATATAGTTCCATCAGGTGCAATCATTTTCATTTATACGAGTGCAACTTATTATGTTTTATGCAGCTTTTTTTTCATAAATTGTTCGACAATGTGAGTGTTATTGAATGATTTTATAACGTGATTAGGTCTACTGTGATTGTTTTGGACCATTTAAGGCGCTTAATTTTAATCATTGATTCAGTGCTGAGTATTTTCTAACTAATGTGCGTTTCATATTTTCTGTATATTTATCTTAGCCAGTGTTGTAACGAGGTGCTTTTTGCAGAACTCTGTACTCAGTGGCGTATTTAGGGAGGGGGGGCCGTTGTGCCATGCCCCCCCCCTTTGGGGTGCCAGTAATGCATAAATATATAAGAATAGTGCGCAAAATTGAGTCATATTCCCCCCCCCCTTTGGAATTTGGGCAGAAAAACGGGCTGAATCTGGATGAAGACTTTTTTTTGGTTCTCACCGAAATTTGGGTAGAAAAACGAGTGAAGACCTTTTTCTTTTGGTCTTCATTATTCTCAAATTTCCTGCCCCCCCCCCCCCCCCCCCCTTTCGAAAATCCTGCGTACGCTAGTGTCTGTACTGCAGTATATACTGTATTAATCGCAGTTATGTTGATTTTAAATTCCGGTACGAATTTGATAAAAAATAAATTTTTTTAAAAATTAGGCTATTTGATTTGTAGTTTACTGCAGATAATATTGGTAAGTGATCGAGTTGAGCGGTAACGCGTTCGTCTCTGGAGCGGGAGGTCTGAGGTTCAAATTTTCGGCCGGTCAAATTGGACAGAGCTACCAAGATTTCACGAAAAGGGAGCTTGAACTCTCTCTCTTGGGCAGCGTGCTAGCCAACTGGCGCAACTCAATCGCGTCGGGTAGTGCGAACTCAAAACTAAATCGTTTTGCTGAACGTGGACTCAAAAAAATAAATTATTTGAACTGTTCATAAAACTGTTTTGAATTCGAAGTTTTAAGATTAAAAATTGTCGAAATGAAGTAGTTTGTTGATCATTATGATCAAGCCGTGAAAATCGAGATAGCGTTTCTCCGAACAGCTGCAAGTCGTTCATTGTTTGTGCCAGGGCGACCTAGAAAATACAGCACATGTACAGAGATGCAACGTTTTCTCCCAGTTAATTAGGTGAAAAAAAGGTCTAGTAGCGAAAACTTTGCAATCATTGCGTTAGCATACACTTGCCTTTAGTTTCGAAAAACGAACTTTGTTAATATTTGCAGCTCAGTAGAATAAATCAGAGAGTTTTGTTTCTTACAAAAAAGTTGGCAATTAAGAAATGAGTTTATGGTTTAAAAGATTCACAGCATACAAGTCGTTAACGATTCGCTTTGCAGTTTGCAAATCAGTTACGTTATTACGTAGTTCCTAATAGACAGCTGCTAACAAAAATAATTTTGGGTTATACAGCTTTGAATTGAATTGAAATCTTGGATGCAAAACTTTGCATTAAATATGTTAGCACAAAGCAGAAGCATAAAGTACAAGAAGCACAACAGCTGAGCAGCAAAGTAGTAAGCTTCGGCGTAGTAGTTTTGTCAAACTTGATATTCTTGCCGAACTTGAACTCTAATGATTAAAGAAATCGAACTTGCTTAAAAAGGCCAAACTTGAATAAAAATTCGATCAAGTTTGCATTCTTATCACATCACAGATCTAAGGACAAAGCCGCAGGAGGCCATGGGGGCGATGGGTGATATTTGGAAAAAATAAACAGCCATTTAGACCATATTTCACTAGGGCACACCAAAATTCCACTTTTTTTTCCAAACATGGACATCAGTATTGCAATCCGCGAGGATGTCCGAAAAAACGCTTCTGTGAAAAAATCAGGGAGTTTCGTCAAGTATTCGCGCTGCAACAGCACTTTTAAGTTTTAGGGGGGTATTTTCTTGAAATTTGGGGATGCCAATATCTAAAAAGTGCTATATTTTTATTTTTACGTAAAAAAATCGTTTTTACACGTGATTATATTTACGTGCCAAGGTTGACTTATCAATCTAAGCATAATTTGCCGATACTGCTGCTTAACAAGGACTTTTTTGGGTAATTTTTTTCATTTTAGAGCAATTTTTGAACAAAATTTCAGGTATTTTTCTAAGTTTCAGCCATTTTTTGAGCATAAATGTACTGAACATGTTAATACTACACTTTGTGAGAAAGGTGTTTTAGGGCAAACTTTGTTTTAGAGCCTGAACACCACGTCAAGGTGTTGCCCGTCGTTCAGGTTCCTCTGTTTTTTATCCCGGAGAGGGCCCTTTTCCTGCATGTCATAAAGGGAACGATCACGGTTGGGAATGATAAGTTCAGTGTGTTTTGGCCAAAGTGGATTTACGAAAATCTGGGTAGAGCTTTCGTGTGTCTTCTACACAGTGTAGTAGCATCCTCCTTTGTTCCTCATCATCCGTCAAAACGTCCTTGAACTCCTCCATCAGTCTCACTCCTCTTTCCGCCACATCATTCACAACTTTGAGGTCATTAATCAGCATTTTAAATTTCTTATACTCATCGAAATCGCACCATTTATCCCGTGAATACGTTAGAAAGCGAATGTCTTGCAAGGAGAGGTTCAGTCGCTGGAAAATGATCACCGATCGCTCGCTCACAAGGTCAGAGACACAAGTGTCTAAGGATAAGTTGGGAAATTGAGGATTGTACGAGATTAGAGGGGCAGTTGGATTTTGGACAAAAGATACATGTTTTTGATAGCTTTTATAAATACTGAAAGCACAATGCCAGTAGTATTAACTCAGCTGTTAAATACCACCTATGTCTCAAAAAGGCATGTCTGGCAGCTTCAGCAGCTTCTTCATCAACGCTAGAGTAGTTCATCATGGCTCGATGGAACTCCAAGTCGTTCACAGCTGCTTCCGAAGCTAAAGGGCACTGCAACCAATATGGAGCATAGAAGATGGACACAAAGTTACAGAACCGCCTCAATCCATTGACAAGAGTTGCATCTACATCCAGCTGACTGCGGCGAAGATACATCTTAAATGCATAAATTGGTGTCGACATCCACCGCGCACGATGTTGTGTTCCTGGGCGCCGAAACGCAAAGTTACTAACACGTTGCTGTTCGAGGTAAAACAAACTCAGCTTCAGTAATTCATCAAAGTCATCTCTGGGTAAGTAGGTGCTTTCGTCAGAGCACAGATGTTGAAGACTCTCTTATGCCTTAAGTTTGAAACTGTCCAGTGGTCCTAAATTGGTAAGGTCAGACTGGTCAATTGAAGATAAATTTAGTGTTGGCCATTTTGATTTCAAAATGTCAAAAAATTCTACTTTGGGGCTACTGGAAGGACCGAATATTACTTTGAAGACATCTCCCAGAATGACTTCCGGCATATGGTGACGGCATGATGTCTACAGTAATGGGTGGCCTATAAGAGCTTCCAATAGAATACATGCTCCAGCGAATTTCCCGGTGTTGGATGCAGTTGTGTCGAAACACATCGCTGCTCAATGCTCCATTCATGCAGCATATTTTTGACTGCCTTCGCTTGATTTAAACCAGTTCCGCTATCAAGATCTGTAATGCCCAATAACTTCACCAGTTACCCGTTTGTAGAACTGGCCAAAACAGCTAGATGCTCCTTGTGAGTATAGGCTTTTCCGCATTTCAATAACTTTTCGTCCCAGTGAATTGTGAAGTAATGATCATCCAACCCGGCCAAAAAATTTTCCTTTACTGACTCGAACTTCAAGGAACGAAGCTTCTTACGTCCTCTTAAAGTACTCATTTGGCTAAGCACAAAATCTTTTACGCATCCTTGACTTTTTCTGATGATTGATGCGATGATGTCATTCAGAGCATTACTCGAAATCTTATGTCGGTCTGCAGTCATCACCACCTGCGACGTTGATGCAATATTCCGTGGCACGTGCAGCAGAATCCGGTCCGGATTCTACCGTTGCTTAGAAGGAGGCTCACAGAAATCTTCACCCGTTTGTTCCTCAACTGACCCATCGCTTTCTTTACCCCCCAAAACCATTGTGAGCATTTCTTTCTCCTCTTTTGCCTGGTCCTGCCGTCTCTTGTGGTTTTCTCCGCGTATCTTCTTTCGCTCCAAACGAGCCAATAATATGGTGTCCCTGTAACCAAACGTCGACTTTCGTTCCATTCTTTGATCCCGCACAAATTTCCAATCGTCTTCACACAGTCTAAACTTAATATCCGGCTTAACAATATCAAAAAGAGATTCTAACTTTTCCTTGAAATTTTTGGAAGCCTTAGAATGTTCTTCAGAACTCCTTTTTCCCCAAGCTTGCGTTGTCCTGTATTCTTCCCAAAGCGTATTGATTCTGGTCTTGATAGAATTTACACTTAGGTAGCAAGTGTATCCAGGAGTAAAAGCCTCTGCAACTTTTTGCCACTAGAGAACAACTTCGTCGCAAGTCCGATTGATTGATTTCCGTTTGCTTAATTTGTCACATTTAAAATGATACAAAAATCTCTGCATCTTCTCCAAATTTGTGGGTAGTTTCAAAGAGGAGAGCCTATCTATTGGCTTGCCAATAAGAGGAAATGCTACATCTGTAGATCTTGTTGAGACCATCTTTTTGTTCCCCAGCTTAAACAAACTTAATACTAATGCTTTGCAACTGCACTGATGCTTTAATGAAAATACATTGCAACACTACACGTGGTATATGGCAACGTCATAATCCAATATTGTGATCCAATAACCTTAATTGTTTTTTAGATTAATTAAAATAAAGGAAGTGTAGAATTATTTTTTTGTCACACAGCTAGATATCTGGTGTCACTGTCACCATATTGAGGTCAAATCTATTCACATTTAGTCCAAACTATTAACTGAACATCATAACTTATTCTCGCTATTCACCTCAAAGTTGTGAATGATGTGGCGGAAAGAGGAGTGAGACTGATGGAGGAGTTCAAGGACGTTTTGACGGATGATGAGGAACAAAGGAGGATGCTACTACACTGTGTAGAAGACACACGAAAGCTCTACCCAGATTTTCGTAAATCCACTTTGGCCAAAACACACTGAACTTATCATTCCCAACCGTGATCGTTCCCTTTATGACATGCAGGAAAAGGGCCCTCTCCGGGATAAAAAACAGAGGAACCTGAACGACGGGCAACACCTTGACGTGGTGTTCAGGCTCTAAAACAAAGTTTGCCCTAAAACACCTTTCTCACAAAGTGTAGTATTAACATGTTCAGTACATTTATGCTCAAAAAATGGCTGAAACTTAGAAAAATACCTGAAATTTTGTTCAAAAATTGCTCTAAAATGAAAAAAATTACCCAAAAAAGTCCTTGTTAAGCAGCAGTATCGGCAAATTATGCTTAGATTGATAAGTCAACCTTGGCACGTAAATATAATCACGTGTAAAAACGATTTTTTTACGTAAAAATAAAAATATAGCACTTTTTAGATATTGGCATCCCCAAATTTCAAGAAAATACCCCCCTAAAACTTAAAAGTGCTGTAGCAACGCGAATACTTGACGAAACTCCCTGATTTTTTCACAGAAGCGTTTTTTCGGACATCCTCACGGATTGCAATACTGATGTCCATGTTTGGAAAAAAAGTGGAATTTTGGTGTGCCCTATATTTCACCCGCTTTTAAGAACTATTTCAAAGAACTAAATCGCTAAGATTCGAAAGCCATTTAAAAGAAATAAATTACCCAGCCCGCTCTTATTACTTACAGGTCAAGTCCCAAATACGTTCAAACGCTTGCATTTTGGGTTCAATAAGAGACTTAACTAAGGGAACTGAAGCTATGCTCCGCCGCCGCTGCGATATTTCGAAAGGAGCTGTTGTTGCCCGCTGGCGCAATGACGCGGAGATGGTCCCCGCCAACTAATTATTCGCTTCGGCGTGAAACAGCGAGTATAAAAAATCTGAAAGATCAAATATACAGTTGTGCTAATAGCAAGGAACTACTCGAGGAAGTTGCATTGGCAATATTTATGCCGATGATGTGCTTTTGAAAGCAAATTACAGCAATACACCCCTCTGAGAGAGTCGACTAAACCTAACGTTCCGACTGGTACGATGAAAACTTTTAAGCGAGATTCAGCAAAATATTGTCAACCGTCTCGCATTACCGTTTGTGAGACGGACGATTTATTTCTAATGTTGAAAATGGATGCTCGGCATACAGTTGGTGGAGAGTTCAATTTAGTCCATATAAAGACTTCTGCGTATCTTAATATTTTACCATGTAGTGTACAGTATTGAAAATCTCGATTTACGCCTATAAATTACGGCTTTGGCATGACTTTATGTGGTTGTTTCCTACATCCTTTATGCGATAAGAAACTAGCGGTACTGTCTTTTCAAATTTTGTTTTCCAAAAAAAGTTAGTTCTTCAAACACACTGATGATTGTTTATTTCCAGCTCTTCTACGTTTCATCACGTTAAGAAATGGTTGAGATGCTTGGTTCTTACCCATACTGCAACTGCGTAATCTTCTGCCAATCAGTCAACTCAAATTTTAAAATAAAATGGAAATTTATCAGCACCTGAAAAATTGGCGAAAAGTCACCACAAAGACAATAGTCTAATTTTTACTATAAAACTTGCACAAAACAAAAGCTCACTCAACATTTAGTGGAAGCCATTCCAAAACCAACCGAGGAATTACCGAGTTAAGACTGGCAAATGTGAAACCGGTTTTGTACCAACAATTCAGTTCTGTAATGTATCACACAAAAGCTAAATCTTCTCAAACGTTGACTTCTATTTTTTCGAGACGGTTCTTCTTAAATTTGGTGTGGTCTGTGTGCTTGCATCGGATTTTGAAACGTTCTTCTTGCGGCGTCGCATAAAAACTGAAAAAAAAAAAAAAACGACTTACGTACTAATGTTCGATATATAAAAAAAAACAACATCAAAACTCAATGAATTCTGCTAAAATTGTGTAGCCTATAGTAATCACTTTTTTAGGTAATCTTAGGCCGGAATCACACGATCAAGTTTTTTTGCACAATTTTCTTGCATCAATCGTGTGAAAGGTCGCGCAAGTTTATGTTTCACTATTGTGGGCACCTGTTGGCAATTTTATTTCACAGCCGTGTGAGAATGAAAATCAGAGTCCAGAAAGTCTTGCTGAGTTCTTGCGGGGAAATAGAACCGAGCTCTATCTTGCCAGCAAGTTTTCTAAAAGCCACCGTTCTCAACGTTGAAAACTATGCTTTTAGCCGTACTTTTGAAAATATTTAGCCGCATAATACAAAAAACCGCCGAAGTCAATGCAAAAAACGAATGCATCACAATTATCAAGCAAAAATGTTATAAGAAATTTTACCGCTTTCGACTTAATCGAGAATGACGTGTTGTTACATTGAGCCAGTTTTTTCTCATTTTTCTTCAAAGACTTAAATGCGTTGCCTGCTGTTTTGTTTACGATCACATATTACCCAATTCTTTCTATTCAAAGTTGTGTTTGGCCTTTGCCAAATTCATTCTGAAAAGTTACAGTATTAACCAGAATTGGCAGTGCAGTTATCAACATGCCGTCGCGGTCAACTCATGAAATTGAACTTTTAATTAGAGAAATGGAAGAAATGCAGTACTTTTGGAACATGTTTAATCCCGAGTACAAGGATAGAATAAAATAATCAGATGCTTAGAAGGAAGTTTCGGAAATTTTAGATCGAGATCAAATGGAGACAAGCTTTTGCTCACTATTTAGTACTAATTAAATTTTAATAAGTATTCAATGCATGATCTGGTTTCAATCAAGATGTCGTAAATTTCCTTTTGGTCGGAAAAAAGTTTCCTGCCCAGATTTCGCTAGTGCCGATTTTGTGATGATTTTAATTTTTTTGGTTAAAACTTGACATTTCCACTGGCAAAAAGGCTTTTTGCGTTTTTAAGCAGTTAGGATAATTTTTAGTAGATAATTTTCAACTATTTCACGCTGATTTTACAAGAAATCAAACAAAAATGCTTTTATTCATATTTGAAAATAATAAGTTTTAAGTTACCTGGACATCCAATTATTGAGCCCTCTGAAACTGCAAGTAGCCTACCGGAAAGAACATGCCTTGTTTATAATTTTAATCATTACTTGATCAATCATGCAATGTTAATGCAAATTTTATTCGTGATAGATAACATAGCATAAAAAAAGCTACGCTATACGCTAAAAAGTTCCACACAAGAAGCAAAGGTTTTTGACATTTTCCATTTATCTATTTCATTTCATTGCAGGTCGAAAAAAAAATTTCATACTCTGCGCACGCAATTTACGGAAGAACTCAAAAGCTATTTATTCCTATAGCTGCAGCTTTTCGCTTTTAAGAACGTGCTCGTATCATTTTGGTAAACGAGAAATAACGAATCGACAAAGCGCATTGTTTTACTATTGCCGCCGCAAATTTCAAAGAAATTCCTAACACCTGCGTAAATGCTTTTACAGAGAAATGCATGTGATGGCTTCAGCAATTTGTTTGCTGTAAAACCCAGACCCTTCCGTCTGGCAAGAAGCTAAGCAAAAAAATTGCGTCCAGGTGTGATAGCTCAAAAAACATTGATGCAAGAAAATTGTGCAAAAAACTTAATGGTGTGATTCCGGCCTTAGGTTAGAAGTTAGTAAAAAAAGTCAAGTTTGATTTCCAAAAAGTTATTTACGAGTACCGGTAGCAAATAATTCTTAAGTATGCACGTAAACCAAACTTGTTTGCGAGTGATTAGGACTATTTCAACGCAAGCAAAATTTTACAGAGAAAACAAAAATGAGAAATACTATTCATGAATGCATTTTTCATTTACATTTTTCAGACAATTACATTTCATTAGAAGAATAAGGTTAGGGATCAGTTTTAAGCGCAAGGATTTCACTTTGGGTCAGTACTAATACTACACACGCTCTAAAATACAGATTCCGTTTTCTGTCACATCTTACCAGGGTGTTTGCCATGGTAATTTCCTGTCAGTTGGTCGGTTTTGGTCAACACTGGTTCGGTGTGCAACGGTGCCATAGAATAGCGGGATGTTTGCTTCAATTTTCTGCATATGATAAAAATAAGCGAATCGATAAACAATTCTTGTATGATTGGCTTACCGTGATATTGCATCGCGTTAGATTAAAGCGTTGAATTTTAACTCCCAAGTCAGGGGTTCGATTCATCTGCAGTTGCCATTCTGTCAGTTCAGGCAAATAATTGTATTATAAAATGACGTTTCCATTCTAGAAGTTAGTTCTGGGTATTTAACCCTATTTTGTAAAGGGGGCAGGGGGGCAAAAATGCTCCCCCTCTCGTTTTTCGTGATAAATTCTTTCAGAAAAACATTTTTCTTCAAACCAAATCGACTTGGGAGTCAAATTTATTCACAAAAAACTTTCTAAAAATTTGAAGTTGTTAGGGCAGAGAAGTTTTCCAATTTTGATGTATCCCGAAGTCACTTTCCAAAATCTGAGCATTTTTTGCCAATATTTACCTTAAATGACGTCACAAAACGGTTTTTGCAACGTAACTACTTTGACTTAGGCATTTTATGATTTAGTATCAAAATACAAACCTATGTGCAAAATTTGAACAGCCTATAACGTTATCGAGAAAACGATATTTTACAAAATATGACGGTGACGTCACTATTATGACGTCATCAACTCAAAACCAGTTTTTCAGAAAAATTTTGGTGAACACCAACCCGCATGCCAACTTGGGTGTTCCTATGTCTTTTGGTTCTGGAGTTAGATGTCCCCCATCTCGTGTGAAATGAGTTCGTCAAATATCCCTAGTAAAAATGGAATTAAACTGTGTTATTAAAATTATTCATATACTGTACAAGTAGTTACAACGTGTTTCAGAATAATATCGAGAACAAGTACAACAATTTGCAAAATAACGCCTGATTTCCGTTCTTGTACTTTCGTACCTTGGACCTTTAGCTGGCGATATGGTTTCAAGATCGGAACTAGATGGACCATCAAGCGGTTCATCACTATCACTGTCCATAGAAAGCGTTGGAGGTGATTTAAGAGGAGTCTTCTTTCTTGGGCTATTCATCGAAAAGTTTTATAAAGATTAGATGCTAATGTAAATGCTGCTGCAAGAAACATCTATCTTCAAAAAATATGAAACATCTACATTATTTAAAAAATTCAAACGCAACTGAACGTTATGATTACACAAAGCAAGTCTTGTAAAAACGTAGTAACAACAACTAATAAAAGTTGACACATTTCGAACTGTTTTCTTGACTCCGACAAGTATTCGGTATGTTATTCGAAACGCTTGGTTGGGACCAGGGCTGGAGTCGAGTTCTGCAACTTCGAGTACTTGAGGTGCGAGTACGAGTACTTAAAAGTTCGAGTACGAGTACCAAAATCTTTCAAATCCAAAAAAAGGCAATTTAACTTTTTCTAATAGAAGTTATTTTTTCTATGCCGATGTTTTTTGCTTGAATAGCAACCTTGAAAAAATAAAATGAAGAACTACTCAAACAGAACAAAAATTTATTTAGATTCAAATTGAACGGTAATTTAAAAACAAAAGTAAAGTTCTTATACGTGACATACCAATTTAGCACAGTGAGAAATCTTTAATCAAATGGCTTTTGATGAGAGAACCACAAACAATCAGTCAATCATATTAAATAGCAACGATTAACTGAAAGTATTTCATCTAAAAAAAGGTCTTAACAACAAAAAACAATATAAATGCTGCGAGAGTGACGACCCAACGCTAATCAATCGCATGAAGAAACACAACGATTTTTCCGCATGATTAACGTAAAAGGTAGCAATTAATTGTTAAAAATAACAATTGATTGTTTCAAAACAAATTTTTGGGGAGCCAACAGCCAACTATCTTTTGAAAACAAAACACGGCAAAAAATGATTTATATCTCTTGTTGCTACTTGCTACCTTTTATTGCAACAATGTACTCGACCAATTTTTAAGCGAGTACTGAGTACTTACGCACTCGAGTACGAGCCGAGTACTAAGGGTTTTGAGTACGAGTACTCCAGCCCTGGTTGGGGCAACAAAACTCACTCACTGCATAATGAAAAAATATTGTTTCGTAAAATGCAAATATATATACTCCTACGAAGACTACGGATCAGGGATCAACTTTAAAACCAAAGTGTGACATTTACATCCAGAAAAACTTGTTGCTTTCGAGCGCCAATAAAACAATGGAAACTTGGATATTGGCGTTAAAGTCGCATCAATTAGTCTTGAATCAACATATTCTGATATTCTGAAAAGACTGACTGACGGCATTACCATATTAATTACTATTTTAATACACCTAGTAATGTTTGTATCTTACAAAGAATTTCAAAGATTTACCTCGTGCGTGTCTTTACAGTAGGAGGCGGTTTGGTAGCTTTTGGAATTAACTTGCCATTTACTAGCCTTGGTTCCTCGTTTTCACTGTTCGAAATTTGGCGTTGTGGTTTTGCTCTCCTAGGTTGACGCGGTTTTACAGTTTTAGATTTTTGCTTGGCCTTCACGGGTGGGGTAAAGTCTTCGGTAGTGAAATCTTCAGAATCAGACTCGATTAAAACTGGGGCTTTCCGTTGCTGCCGTTGTTTACGCGATTTGGTCAAAAAAGGCGAACTCGTCTCGGCGTGCGACGATGTGGACGTCGCAGTATGTCGTGCGGCTTTACGTTCCGGACCTGATGAAGACATCGGCATTGCATCGCTTTCGAGCGACGATGACACTGCGTTGTCCTCATTGTCTGATGACGTAATATCGCCTTTTTTTCGAGCTTTGCCCCTACCAGGGTGAGATGTTACAATCTTCCTTTTCTGTAACATACAGTAAAAAAAGATTGTGCGATCCCACCTCAATTTCATTTTCCACCAGCAAATCAAAGGCAAATAGGTCACAAGCGTGACGCAAAAGCCTTTGTTCCGCTTTTTTGATTCTGGAAACTGATGACCAAATCTTGCAAGTTTACTTTGAACACGTTTACAATAAGAAAAACGTTTGCTAGACTAAGACAAATATTGTACAATACATTTGTAAACGCACTTTTCAACAAAATACATTTCTAATATGTCTACGCCTTTACGTCTGGCATACGGTACTTGTTCTATCCAGCAAGGAGCAAAAAAAGATGTACTAGAGTTGTGTTGTTCGCAGGTGCAATGACACGTGGATGTGCCACCCCCAACTCGTTTCACGCTTCGGCGTAATAGAGCGAGTGCAATAGATTTTGCACAAAAAAAAAGATTCCTATGTAATGCTGGGTCGATTTAGATGAGCTTTAAAAAAGCAACAAAAGACGTATATGATAGACTTAATAATTTGCACCCATGTATTAGCTCAAAGCTTTATCATTGAAAGTGGTGTACAATGTCAAAAGTGGCATATTACAAACTCCTTCGTCCAAAGTCAATGAAAAAAGCTAGTCAAAATTCTCGCATCCAAGATTCTCTCGATACTTCCCAAATAACCAAAAATGCCGAACTCACAAACCATCGAATACCACACCATTGATTTGATAGCATAATAATATCTTATCTAACCATTAACCAACCATAAAAGTTAAAACAAATAGCAGTTTTTGAGCAGATAAACGTTATAGACCAACCTGAGGTCGACGCTTTTGCGGCGAACGTTCATCGTCCCAAGTTTGATTGGCGGTTGAAAAGTTTAAAGACGAGTTTGGTGAAACTGACATTGACTTCAACGCTTTTTTGAATAAATCTCGCAACCAACTATAGTCCGGTTTCTCTTCATATTCCAATTGTGTCGAATGTTCCAGAAGTTTGCTTATTTCTAAAAACACAGATCAATGGTGAAGTTGATAGAGCGTCTGCTTCTGAAACGGTGCACTCGAGCTCGATCCCGGTCTGGTCAAACCAAAGACTATAGAAACAGATATTGACAGTTTTCCTTCTTCACCTTCAGCATTATAAACGACAGTGTGAAACCTCCACAGTGTGTGGTAGACAGATGGCAGCTTGACTGGAAGACCGAAAGCTTGTTTCGCTGTCTCATCGCCAAAGCCAACTTGGCAAACAAAGATGTAGCTGCAATTACAATTTCGTAAAATAAAGCACCTGGAGCAAAAAGATTCTTTAAAGGCGAGTTTGAGCAAAAAATTTCAAACAATGCAGCGATTGCAAAATGGAATGGCACTTACAACACACCTTCCTCATTACATATTCCGATAAATTTGGTAACATATTTTCACATGTAAGAGATAGGCTTATTAGTTGCATTTTGGAACTATTTTTAATTTAGCTTTTTGTTTAGAATTTCAGACTTCCCAAAAAAGTGATAGCGACCGCCAAATCATAGCCAAACTTTGAATCGTTACCCGAATGTGGCCTCTATTTAGCTTAATCAAAAACTAGCGTAAATATTTGATCGTCTTTTCTAAATTTTTCGCAGTGAAATCAAAAAGTGGTGATAAAATCAAAAACAAAATGGATTGTTTTAGCTCACGGAACAAAAGCTCATAGCTGCCTGCAGTATTCAAAAAAACAAGCCAAAAGCAAATGAAGCCATAAGAAAGTTTAATTATGGTCACTGGAGAAAAACTAATTGTACCTGGTACAGATACCCCACACATAGATTTAACAAAAGCATCTGGATTCTTTAAATGTTGTTTTTTTGAATCTCGAACAGCATTGCAATTGGAAAGGTGGTCTTCCCACGGCAGTTTACCCGCAAGCAAATGAAGAAGAAAGAAACCTAAAATTTCTATGTCTCCTCTACGCGATGGATCTGCGAATAAAAGAAAGCTGGCAGTTTTCCTAAGCTGCAAGTAACTTTGCATAATAAAATTGTGTATTTTCTATAACAGCCAAGATTGAAAATCCAAAAAACTTCATGATTTAGAGAATTTCTGGAAGAGAAAAAATCTTGATGAAACCCTGAAGGTGGTAGAGTAAATTTTTCATTGCAAAAAATCGCCCAGTTCCTAAAATAACATGTGGTAGCAACCAATAAAAACCTATTAATCGAACCACACTGTCATGAAGAGAAGTACTGTGATCAAAGCAAAGCAAGACTCTTTCGAATTTTTCTTGATGCACCATCACCTAAGAAAAGGCACGGATGACCACGCACACTAGACGTGTATTTAAAAGCGAACATAGTTACATTAAAATACTAGTCGACAGCAAGGCCGAGAAGGTTAAGGCGTCGTTTTTACGATAACCCTGTTTGCGTGGTTTGGGTTCAACGCACACCATGGTCACGTTATTCTGTTTTTGAATAAGGCGAGAAACGATGATTATCTCTGTTTGGTGGCTTCAAGCAAGCAGCAAATTTGAAAAAATCTACAGGAACATTGGGTCGTACGGGAAACTCCTTAAAGGGAGGGTGCAGCCTAGCCAAGTATGACATCAAAAAATTGCATTTAATTTTCTGATCACAAAGCAAAAAGAATTTTTTTCGAAGATTGTCTAGTTTCTGAAAAAATCAAAAAAATCCGTTTCAACTCCACACATTAGGATTGGATTGGCTAACAATTTGATGACGTACTAGTTGGTTAGCGAAAAAACCGCGAAAGCTTGTTCACAATGGTAAACAAGAAGGATAAGCGAGGTAGAAGTAAGAAATCACGCAAAATTACCAAAGAGAGATAGCTTTAAAAGCGGCCATTGTTTTAAAACAATTGCTTAATACATTTTTTAGCTTATATGCGTCCGGTATACCAGGTGTCGGTATGTAAAACCGCGGTCTAACTACAGTACAGAAGAAACAGTGGACACACGTATAAGCTAAAAAATGTATTAAGCAATTGTTTTAAAACAATGGCCGCTTTTAAAGCTAACTCTCTTTGGTAATTTTGCGTGATTTCTTACTTCTACCTCGCTTATCCTTCTTGTTTACCATTATGAACAAGCTTTCGCGGTTTTTTCGCTAACCAACTAGTACGTCATCAAATTGTTAGCCAATCCAATCCTAATGTGTGGAGTTGAAACGGATTTTTTTGATTTTTTCAGAAACTAGACAATCTTCGAAATTCTTTTTGCTTTGTGATCAGAAAATTAAATGCAATTTTTTGATGTCATACTTGGCTAGGCTGCACCCTCCCTTTAAGCAGGTGCGGATTCCTCCAAACACCAAGAACTTATCGCAATTAAGTGTGTGGGTCATCCAGTAGTTAGCGTCTGACACTGTTCGGTGACGATATGCAAAGGTAAAGGTAATCTACAATGACACCTATCGTTCTCAGTATGATTTTTAGTATGTTCTGTGTCTTTCTACACAAAAATAAACAAATGAATGAATGAATGCACATCCTGATATCTTACGTGCTCCATCATGGGCGTCGGTACTGGTATATTCAATTGTTCCATTGTGAGCTTTTTTGGGGTCTGGTTTGTATGGTTTAAAATCTCCATCCACACAATATCGATAGGCCAGACCATAATCAACCAAGTAAAGCTGTAAATATGGTTAAAGTCAGAGTTTCCCAAACTGGGGGTCGCGTAACGACCTTCAGGGATCGCAGACAGTATATCAATTTTACAAGAAAGTGTAAAATTGCTATACTCTCGGCGACCCCTGACTGTCGTTAAAAACTTGCGCAATTCTGCAAAACGTCATTCTTAATTTAGCCGTATATTCTACTTAAATAGGTACTGTTATACAGTGAGACTTTGTTGAACTTATATTGCATAAGACAGCAGATAAACTTTCCCCATATTTACCGTAGCACAGCTGGATGCCTAACTGTTTTGTTTTGTCACTTTGGTTTACTTTACGTTATAGAACTATGCAAACTCTATTCAATGCTTGTATAGTGCTGGAATAACGGTAGTTTAGCAGAGGAATAGGAGCTTAATACATATAGTATAGTTCGTTCGTTCTTAGTGAGTTTTATTTCGAATGCCAAGTCACAACGTTGACACAAAAGGAGGAGCAAGAAAAACGCAAACTCATGTTATAACATGACAAAAACAAAATCATAGCAATAAAATACAATGTACTTGTTGTTAATAGAGATGGAGACTGCCATGCTCACGCCACCCGGATATTGTAGGGGGGACACGTCTCCCATCGAGAGTTAGCGTCCCCTCATCGAGATTTAGCCCTACCCCCACTAAAAGAAAGCGTCCTGGACATTTACATGAAAAAGTGGCTGGTAATTTCAACAAATCCGAAATTCCGGCTGAAGATAGTACCAAATTGCGGTGAAGACCTTTTTTTTTGGCTTCACCCAAATTTGGGGCAAAATCCAAAAACCGTACCAAAAGAAGGCCTTGAATTCGGAGCAAAGTTTTCACCAAATTGCTGCCGCACTCCGGATGCGTCTGGTCACGGCTGCGAAAGCGTCCTCCATGCAATATTTTACAGTTTAAATGCTGGGTATAACTATCATTCAAAGGAGAGCTGGTCAAAAAAAGTCGAACGACAACGCTAACAAACCTACTGCAGATGATGTTGAAGAGGCGGTAAAGGCAAATCCAAACAGGGTGTTTGCAAATATGTTTGTGTTTTGTACGTACGCGTAAATTTGTATAGGCTTTGGGTACTAGTGCTATGTTATTATTTTTTGCCGTTGAATAATTACAACAAATAAACAACTCGCAGTGTTTATTATTCTAACCGTGAAGGGTTGCCAAAGTTTTTGGAAGATTAAAGGGGGTCGCAAGCAAAAAGTTTGGGAATCCCTGGTTTAAGTTATAACTAAGGTCAACTTCTAGGCAGGGGTGAGGAAGCGGTCTCTTTCAGGAATTACGACTTCTTGACGCAACCGGTTTAAGAAATGCTTTGACTTCGGAAGGTTTTTACAAACCCTCGTTTTTCTTTCAAAACGTTTTGACGCGAAACCGTTAAACCTTGGTTTTCGTGCATGAAACCGGTTGTGACAAAGAGTGGAGATCCTTTTTTTCCCGCTTCGATCGTTCACTAAAAATGCTTCAGAATTTGCTTCCATATTCCAATTCAAGCATTTGATGTAGTGGCTAAATTATTGGAATTCAAATCTTGTTCAATGTAAAATAATAGCTTGATCTTAGCCAAAAGTACTGGAGGTACTTTGTAGAAGAGCATCATGATTTCAAAGCGCTACAATGCTACAAAACTGCTAGTGTAAATGGTTAAATATTATGCAACATTTAATCTCCGTTCAAAATTTCGGCAGTGAAAATCGTAGTTGATTGAAATTGGCAAAAAGGCAAAGTGTATTTAAAACAAAATCTTGTCGTTTTTCTCGTATATTTTGATGAGTCTGCTAATTTTTTACATTTCTCCATTGCCAAAAAATCAGCGATTTTTCCATAAAGAACATTCTATGCAGAGAAATTAAATCTATTTTGAGTCTATTAAAATCGATGCTTAGCCTTCAAAAAGTATGTTTCTGATAATTGATTAACTTTTTTTCTATTTTCAAAATGCAGATTACCACTTCTGTTGCTTTTAAAAAATACGATAAAGCATAAAAAACAGTCTTGTTACCTGGTTTGAGCTGTTTTGTCCGCAGAGAATATTTGCACCTTTTATATCAGCATGAACATACTCTTTGCAGTGCATGTATTCGAGTGCATTCAACTAAAAAAATATATTATCACTCAGAGAGTTGCTTCTCATGCGAAAGACAATGCTAATTCATACTTGACAAATCCGAGGTACATCAATAGGAATTTATTCAAGAGCAACACCACAATAATAAACGAAAAAAACTGAAGCATATCTACATCTCTATTATCTATCCATGCTCAATTATAAACACCAGTGCTGTCAAAGTGCGACTTTTATTTTGGTGGTTTATGGTGAGTTGTTGCCGCCACCAGTAACTCAGCAATTTGACTATCGATAATGAAGTAGAAATCAAGTTTGATTGAGCACATCAAATTTATTGTCAATTTGCAGTAAAAATGTACTACCACAAAGTAGTGATACATCGATACACAAATTTTGCCCAATTCCGATTAGGATACCAAGCAAAATTACTGATTCCCGAGTCTGATATTTGATATAAATTTTGACCGGCCAGTTATTCGAGCGGTGACGCGTTCGTCTTTGGAGCGGGAGGTCTGAAGTTCAAATCTCGGGCCGGTCAAATCGGACACAGTTTTGCCAACGGTTCGCCACCGCTGTGACATTTCTTCGAAAGAAGCTGTGGTGGCCGGGCGCAATGACGCGGAGATGGGCTCCGCAAACTAGTTACACGCTTCGGCGTATTGCAGCGAGTATAATGAAAGATTTGATATAAGTTTTGAATTTTTGATCGAAATGCAATTAATTTGAGTACGAGGCACTTTCCAGTCTGGTTGCCTATTTCGTGACACCTTTTTCCCGGAACTTCAACCACTAATGTTCTCCCAAATCAATTTTTTACAGATAGTCTTGTGCTACTCTTTCCTTAAATTATTTTTGGAAACTTTTACGCTGGTAATTAATTACTGTATTCCATTTTAATCGCCAAAAGTCCTTTAAAGTATCGGTATCGGATAGGATATTTTATGCACTTTTGTCCAACCCGACAACCGATACCAAAAAAACACCGATTCTACGGATTAACCTGCACATCATCACCACAAAGTTTGAAAGAAAATTAATTGCTTACCATCATAATTGCAATTTTAGCAACAGTGTCTCTTCTGAAGCTTTTACCAGCTGCGAGCCAGAGTTTATGCAGGTCGGAGCCAAATCGAGGCATCACCAAAAATCGCAAAGATTCTCCATTAAATTCATGTAGGCCATGAGCTATGTGCTGTGGAACAGGAACAAACGACAACTTTCTTTGTTTTCGCCATTCGGCGACTATAAAATATTGCAATGGCAACTAGAGCTAATTGAAACATGTACATTCTAAGGCGCAGATGTAATGAGCTCTAGCCAATTCGTTCGTTTTTAGCGGTTAAGAAGGTATTAATATATCAAGTCAATGGAATTGCAAAATAGAAACAAAATGATATACTTCGTTATTATTTTTCTAACTCCAACCCCAAAAACGAATCTACTCCAAAAGTTTACAACTCAAGCCTATTGAAAACGTAAAGAAAAATATGCACACTGGAGATGAATATTTGTTGTTTACCTTTTTCCATCTACTGAATATTCCAGTGAAATAAACAGTCCATTATATATAAAAAATAGTATCAAGCCTAAAAAAAGTTTGATCTAAAAAATTTAATAACATAATTGACCAAGAAGTAGCACCGTTGAGTTATAATAGCACACAGATCTGTGTTTCCACTAAGCCAATTTTTGTCACAGAATCAGAGACTTGTTGGACAAAGACAAATAATCTTTGGCAATATGATAAACATAGCTTTAGAAAAGTCGACAAATTTTTGAAAACATGATTTTTAGTATACTTCAACACTGGATTAGTATGCAATTTAGGGCACATAAACGTATTTTTACAGCTTTGGGCAGATTTGTTTACTGAAAGTATGGGCACAGGTCGGTTAGCCAAAAAGTTACAGGGAACACAAAAACAGATTTTAAAGTGCAACAGAATTTGCCTATATAGCGGAAGCTCCAGGGGATTTTACAAACGTATGGTTGTAGACGAATTGACGTTTTACGCAAATTGGCACAACATTTCAAACAGCTTTTTGGTTCTACACAAAGGCGAAATTGTTATCCGATTAAGTTTGCACGGCAAAAAAAAAAGCAAACATCGAAATTGGCGAAACAAAACTAACCCAAAAATTCAAACATCCCACAATAACAATTTTTGTACAAACGATAAAAAGATAATTAAAAACATATCCACAACAAATTTCAGCTTTCTACGACTTATAATTTCTGAGATATTTCATTTCGAAGTTTAGGAGATCTTTCCAACAGTGTTGCCAGTTAAAATTATCTTTTGTTAAATAATGTTTATGGTATATTTCACAATTCGTTTAAAGCACTTGAATGCAAGGCTTCAGCATGAATTAGTGTTACAACAGAAGTACTTCCACTTACTCGGAATGACATCGCAATTCGTAGAAAAATATTTTTTAATTATCTTCATAGTTGGGGAGACTTTAATTTGAAATATCTCAAAAACGATAGATCGTTAAAAGCTGAAATTTAATAAGTGTTAGACTTTTTTTTTATCTTTTGCACATAATGCTAGCAGGATGCTTCACCCACATTAGCATTTCTCATAACATGACAAATTATCGCTGCAGTTTCTTCTTGCTATTGCTCATCTACGACGCGCTTCTTCGTTCTGCGAAGTACCCCCAGGTTTGAATTAGCTGTTGCGAAAATGTCGCAATGCAAACAAACGACAGTTGGCCGCCGTGCAACTTCTTGACCAAAACAATCGCATGCCAGGATTAGCTTCGATAGAAGTCGGGATTTGAATCGCAGCTGCGAAAACGTTGCAATCCAAATACACAGTTTGAGAGCAAAGGAAAAAAAAAACGGCGCCGTTATACATGAATTACAACGATACAGACGAACGGAAACTACAAAAGATTGGAATTCTGTCGGACCAAGCCAAATGCGACGTGGTAGCCGAATTGACAGTATAGACGAAGCTGTTATATGCAAATTCTACTGCACCTAACTTAGACCCAAAGTCGAACTTAAGCAACTAAACAATTATTTGAAGTTAAATAAAAATAAAATACAAATAAATGCACTAAATTACCAATTATGCACTCAAACATTTACAAAAGGTTGAAATCTTAATACGTCAAAAATAAAAACAATTTATATCATACTTAACACTCCGTGACTTTTTTACACGAGACATTTCACACGGGCAGTTTGACACAATGACACATGCTCGTTTTTCCCAATAACGTTTTCAAGCAAATTTTTCTCATTTTAAAGCGAATTTTCGCCATTTTTTTCATTTTTTCTTTTTTTCCTGTTTTTTTTATATTAGGAAATTTAAATTTTGAACGAATTTAAATTTAAAATCAGCTTCAGACTATGTGTAGCAATCACTTACTGAGTTCAGGTTTTGCAACTCTTTGATAAAAAGCGATTTCACAAAACAGCGGACCATTATTATGAGGTTCCTGAAAATGCAAATTATTTATAATGAAATGGTTATTTTAAATAACCTACATCTTTACATACACTACCAATCAAAAGACAACCATGAGACAATGCAGTCTTCGACCCAAGTTTCCATTTGCTCTGGCTAATTTTTACATACTTAACTGTCTTTATTTTAACACCATTATCTAATTTCTCAAACGATTGTATAATTTTTTGACCACTAATTTCCTTAACCTCAAAAAGAAAATATATCCATCATATATTACCGGTACTTACCACTTTAATAACATAATTTGCATTGGCCTTAACTGTTGATTTTGAAGCTTCATCAGCTAAAAATAACACATGAATTAACAGAAGCACCAAACAACAATTTTTAGAGAGCAATGCTCTTGAAAGCGTTTTACTTTACAACTGTTTAGTAAAAAAGTCACTAACTTTCAGGAACCTACAGAGAAACCAAAGCACTAGTACAGGGGTTCTCAAACGGGGGCTGCAGCAGATAAACCAGGGGGCCACGAGCGCAAGATTTATTAATGGTAATCAAACACTTATGGCCAGCGGACGGCTGACGCTTTTAAACGTTTTTAAACTCTTGCAGAAAAACCGGTTGCCAATTTCAAGCGTTTGTAGCAACGTTGTCTTTTTTGTAAGTGACGTCACAAATCGCAACGAAGACTTGCTGCATACCTGTATAGCCACTACGAATGAAATACAGACAGAAAATTTTATTGCTGAGCAGGGGGGCAACTAGTGTTGAGAATCTCTAGAAGGGGGCCACAAACCATAAAGGTTGAGAATAACCGGTAAAAAACCTTCTTTACATCCTTGATTACACCTTTAAAAATTTCGAAATAAACTGATCCAAATTGTAATGAAAGTCTACAAAAAGTCATTTAACTGAATAAAATTTATAGCTAACCAGTATATATTAATCCAAATCCTCCAGATCCACAAGACTTTCCAATTCTCCAGGATTTCTTTTTTAAATCAGTCAAAACTTCACCTTCAGGCAAAGATTGACAATGTTGATGCTGATTCTTTGGTGCTTTGCCTCTTCCTTTATTTTTGGCAGGCATTTTATTAGTAACCAAAATTTATCCAGCCATATAATGAAAAAAATGTATAAAGAACATTAATTCTAACCAAGTTAAAAAATACAGTTTAGAATACAGCAAGAAAGTTTCAAAGCAAGCACATGTATGCAAACACTATGATTATTAAATATCTTTTCACTCCAATCGAAACAACCGAGAATGAATAAACATTAAACAGCCATACGAAATTGGACTTTAAGCCCAGTTAAACCAATGTGCCAATACGCAAAACTTATCAAAAAACTACCACGAAATGGTTTAATGACCAGTTGTAGTTAGGGTTGGATTGAATTTGAATCCGCTCAAGAAATATTGATGAATTTGAATCCGCTCAAGAAATATTGATGAATTTGAATTCGACTTTTGCAAAATCAATGAATTTGAATTTAAAAATTAAAAACAAAATGAATGGATCCAATCAGTGCCGTTGCTAAGGGAGGGGAGGGTAAGGGGGCATACAGGGGCGCCGAGAGCCGAACATGAGCCCGGGGCCAACTCAAATATGACGGATTTACGGTTTTGTGAACTCCAAAACAGACCGAGAAAATGCCGCAGTTTTGTCCGAATTATGATGTGATTTCCAAAACAAAAAAAGGTCTTCACCGAAATTCTAACGGTTTTACCGGTCGAAATTACGTGATCTCCAAAAAAAAAGGTCTTCAGGCTTCACATGCTGATTTCTCAGTGACATTTCGATGGGCCCCTCTCGAGCTCATTGGCCCTCTGCTGGGCCCGCTGAAGCCAACGGCCTTCCTGAAGCCCATGGGGCACCCTCATGGGCCCCCTAAAGTCCATGGGCCCTGGGGTCATTGTACCTGCCTGCCCCCCCTCTCGGTGGCCCTGGGGGCGTACCCCCAAAACGACCGCTTGTGCCCCATTTTGGTTTACTAAAAATACTGCTTTTGTAACATCACGCAACAACAGACAATAATGGAAAAATAAATAATTATGTTTAAACATAATTCTTCTTCGAAGTGTTTTCGATTCTTTGCGAAATTGCTGGCACCCAACTGCAGTCCACTAATCTGATGCAATATTCCGTCTTATTGACACGCCTCTACGGATGTTTTGCGGAAGAGACATGTAAGCCTGCAGAATCGTTACGAGTACTTCGTTAGTGATTATGAAATGAAACAATGCGTGAGAACTTTTTTTTCAAAGACCAGCGATTTTGATTTTTAGAGCACACTCAAGATTTTCGGGTCACAGTCAGTGGCGCAACTACGGTGAAGGGGCATAAGCTCCATTTGCAAAATCACTTCGAAAATTTAATCCCAAAATACAAGCGTTTAAACGTATTTTAGACTTGACCAAAAGTAAGGGGGGGGGCTGAAGGTGAAAAGCAATTCAATTCTTTGAAGTGACTTTTGAATTTTAGTAATTTAGTTATTCATATGGCTTCAATATTCATATTTATTCATATGTGCGAAGTATGATTAAAATGGCTTAAAATCGCTACTTTTTTTGCTTCAAAATCGCACAGAGGCTGGTGGATTCACCCTCAGGCCCCATCCACATTCACTTAATATTTAGTATCTATGTCCGTCTGTGATACACCTGAGTTGCATCAGTTTGGTCAGCACGGGGGCTAAATCAGGCAGTTTTTGTGTAAAAAAAATTTACTTTTGGTTCACCTCCCTTACAAAATCCTGGTCGAACATCTGGTAGCATTCACTGTTGTAGACAGATTTTTCATGCGATTATTGGCCATGGAAGAAACGAGCTAAGAAACGTTGCCAGCCTTATTTTAAAATTGCACATAATTATAGCCGTACAAGATCCGAAGATCAGTTTTTATAAGCAAATTTTAGTGCCCCCCACTTTTGGCTGGTGCCCCCTTACTTCGTTTGCTCTGGCAAGGGCACTGAATCTACTTCGGGAATCAAGCGACTTGAGTTGTTGGTTTATAACGCACCTGTGATGCGCTAATATCCATTTGCGACTACGAGACTGCGACTTGCTAGGTGCAAACTGCAAAATCCTCTTGGAATCTCTGATGTGAAAAGTGGGGTTGGATTGAATTTGAATCCCCTCACGAGTTATTTATTGATAAATTTGAAATTGAATTCGACTTTTGCAAAGTCAATCAATATGAATTTAGTTTTTTCAAAGTCAATGAATTTGAATTTAGGTTTTTCAAAGTCAAAGAATTTGAATTTGTTTTTTTTTAAGTCAATGAATTTGAATTTAAATATTGCAAAAAAAATGAATGGATCCAACCTTGGTTGTAGTTCACCACAGAAACCCATAAATTGTAATGGGACCACAAAATAAACTAAAGCCAACCAGATGCATATTCACGAAATTATCAAAAATGTTCATAAGATTTTAAAGTCACTAAATTACTTTTCCATGTCCAATTGTCCCATTTAGACGAAGCTTGATGGCATCTACAAGACGCAGGTTTTTGTTCATTCACTAAAATCAGGTGCTATTAAAACCCTATTAAGTTAGTTATAAATGAGAGAAAATGCAATAAATGATGACTAATGACTACGACGATGCACAAGTACACAAATTAAAAACTTGAAGTAAGCAAAGGCAAGTTTATAATCAAGTTTTTTTGTGATTTACCTTCTAGCAGTCTTAAAATTACATCAAATATGATATAAAAACTAACTGTTCTGGCTTGAATGAATCATGCTAGAACCAGAAAAGCACAAATTTAAAAAATCTTGCAGGAATAAAATTCTGGTATACAATTGTGAAAATAATTACAGTTTAATATAATTTGATTAGACAAGACAGATTGGACAGCCTAAACCAGAAAACAAATTGATATTTCAGACTTTTTAAATTGTAATAATCTGCTGCTAAAATAATTTGTTATTTTAGCATTAAAATATATTTCAATTTAATCGGTTACTTTGAGACCTACCATGGTTACATGCTGCACTTGCACAATGCTTAACAATAAAAATCTAGATGATGTGAAATGATCGTTATCTAAATAAACCTAAGCAAAAAGGGAGTGTCTATTTCATCAGAAAATTTTAAGCAAAACAAAAATGAGAAATAACCATCAGTACATTCTATCCTAGCCTTTTTAAAGGTTAAGATTAGGGTTTAAGTTAGTATTTGGTCTAGGGTTAGATTTGGGGTTAGTTTTAGAGTTTGGGTTAAGATTTGTATCTGAATTACTAATAATTAGATAAATTTTCCAGTGAAATAGAGCCTTCCAATTACGCAAAAAAGTCCCAACATTATATTGGATGTTAACAATCAAAAACCATTGGACAATGTCAAATCCTGACAACTTCAACTGAAAGCTAAAGTAATAGTATGGACTGCAACGCTAGCATATAAACCTTAATCAATAAAATTCACTTTTTGTAGTGTGTAAATACCAGTTTTTAAATGAAAGTAATAA
This sequence comes from Trididemnum nubilum, assembly GCA_963965965.1. Taxonomy (NCBI): domain Eukaryota; kingdom Metazoa; phylum Chordata; class Ascidiacea; order Aplousobranchia; family Didemnidae; genus Trididemnum; species Trididemnum nubilum. Next base: position 32,869,757 of record OZ014472.1, on the reverse strand, counting down.
TTAATCCAACAAAAGTAACTTTAAGCCAGATTTTAAATTTTCAAACATAAATCATTGCAGTGGTGTCAACTCCAAACGTTTTTCAACACAAGTTCATAATTTGAATCACACTCCACCCCTGTAAGCTTATACACAAAAGTACTTCAGCAAATTGCATTTGGGTCGTTCCGCATTAGCTGAACCAAGCCATATCACCACCACTTTAAATTTTCATAAAAATTAGTTATCTGGTAGAATTTTTTGTGCTGATCATGGAAAACTAAACTTTTTTTGAAATCGGATCAGTATGAAGTTATGAAAATTCAAAGTTGGCTATTTGTGTGATTGTTAACGTACAACAAAATCAGGTCAAATCCATAAATTTATTTTAATGTGGCATAACTCTAGTGAGAAACACTGTTTTGGAATGATTTTTGTTTCTATGGAATACCTGATCACCAATTTATCCAAACAATTGCATGTCACTATCTAAAATTGACCCTAAACCACCCAATTTTGACATGGGGTGTTCAAAAAACAATCAAGCATGACTAACTTATCACTTGTAGATTGTGACGCTCACCAACTATAATTACATATGACTCATCATTGAAAAAAATTAGTTTTCTATAATCAGAGCAAAAAGTTTTACAAGATTTGAGATAACCAAGTTTCATCAAAATCTGAAGTGGTGGGTAGCCTACTATTTTTTTGATTCAACTGACATGGAATGATCCATTTAAAAGTTTTCATAATCCAATAAATTTTTCAGCTTTTAAAAATTTCATTAGTTGTGTTCACCAGCATTAGATTGAGCAGTAAGTCTTTTTTCCAGGACATATGCATCAGCAGGTTCAATTCTTTTGTAGTATGATTCTCTTGTAGCAACTATTTCAAAACCAAACTTTTTGTAAAAGCTAATGGCAGTTTCATTGTTAATTTGGACATGCAAAAATATCCTGCTAAAATTCCCTTGAGATTTGCATATATCAAACACATGATTAAGCAATACAGTTCCCACTCCATAGCGACGATAAGGAGCTAAACAACCAAGCGTCATTATGTACAAACTTTTTTCTCCATTCAGCAAATCCACTCGACAACTTACTGCTCCGACTATGACATCATTGAAAAATGCCAATTTTGACAAATTGGAAGCATTTACTTCCAACACATCCTTGTAAAATTTGTCATTGTAAGTGACTGGAAGAATGTATTGATTCAAGCGCTTTAATTGCTTGATGTTGTGTTGTGTTACATCACCAAGTTCGATTCGAACTCCCTTCATTCTTTTAAAATTCTTCAACACCTAAAGTAGGCCTAAGTAGGCTATAATATCCCAACCTTAAACATTTAAAGTTTGAAGAAATTTTGAGAGAACTATAGCCATTTTTTGCTGACCTAACCTATTCCTGATTTTCTTGAATGCTAAATGCTATCTAAGTTACAAATAGGAAGTGCTTATTTGTATGTTACTGTTAGCGTACAAATAATTTGGACACTTTTTACATGCAAACGCAATACACGTTAGCACACTTTCAACTGGATGGTAAGTGCAATTATAGGAATATTTTACTATTCCCCAACCTGCCTTGCCCTCACCTTAATTTAAATAAATAAAACAAAGTGGCTAGCGTTACTCTACGTAATGCCTCTAAAGAGAATCAGTCTTTCCTCTAACATTTCACCTTCTATGTAAGCACTGGAAAATGTGCGAAAGTGCCCTGAAGTTTTAGTCAAAATGCCATAGCTCAGGCTTTGTGATACAGCCTTTTCACAACGCTGATCTCCATAAAAAACACAAAAACACAGGTGATCTCAAAAAAAAAAAAGGTCATGGTGATACAAACCTGGTATTTTCTCAAAAAAAAAAAAAAAACGGTCATCATTGCATCGCAAACCCACTGCTTACTGCGTTTTGGGAGTTGTCAACAAAAAAAATGGTCATCACACCAGACAACGCATCTCCACAAAAACAGAAAGCCAGAATTCAGCCCCGTTTCCCACTTGCAAATTATTCCACAGATATGGCAATTAGTAACATATATGATCATTTGATACAAAATATTGACCAAAATTTGTATAGCTGTAGTATATTTCTTGATTTATTCAAAGCTTTTGATACTGTTGATCACAAAATTTTATTGAATAAAATGAAAAGTAATTTTGGTATTAAAGGTATTGCATTAAATCAATTTGCAAGCTACTTAAAGGGGCATTGAAGCCTAACTTTTATTGATTTATTGCATTTGAAACAAAATTTGTATTTTTAAAATAATTTTTGAGCTCAACTTCAGAATTCTACGATTACTACATCAAAAGATTATTGCATTTATATTTTCCCTTATTTCATATCAGAATTTCTTTCACTTTTTTAAAAATTTGTCTATGTTTGGTGTCGCTGTTACTGTTAATAGGGCTACTACATGCTAGTTGACATTAATCATTACTTACGGTATGTAAGCCTAGCCTATAAAGAAATTATAAAAACCAGTAAAGTCTAGTCTAATCAACAGCAATTTATACAGGTTGGTTTACCCTAATAATTACAAAGAACAACTGGGCCAAAAATAGGCCTACTTTTCAGTTTTTCTTATAAGTGCACTAAATTAAATATGCTTGTGCTAAAAGATGCAAATTTAAACTACTAAGATGAATTCCACTTTTAAAAATTCATCTAAGTACCGAAGCTACAGCAGAAAACCTGCCAAAGGCACATTGTCACTCCCAGACCTATAATTTGGCAAAGTTGGTTTTGAAATTGCTTATGCAAATTTGATGAAGTGTTGCCCCTGCAAAATTTTTTCCCTTATTTCAAAATGTTTTCCCTTAGAGCTATTTAACCTCAAACAATGAAAAAACGGGACAAAAACGTTGCTAATCAAGTATTTTTTATAAATTTGGTGTTAAAATTCAAAAATTAGACTTCAATGCCCCTTTAAGCAATCGTCAGCAATATACAAAAATACGAATTGAAAATTCGAATTTACACGAAATTGCTTGTGGAGTCCCACAAGGTTCTAGTCTAGGGCCAATATTGTTTTTATTATACAGTAACGAAATGCCATTGGTAACAAAATTTGACATACCTTAATTGCTGATGATACGTACTTAAGCCTTGCTGACAAAAATTTGTCTTCCCTTGAACAGAGAGTTAAAGAGGAATTAAGTATACTAAATGGGTGGTTTTGTAAAAACAAATCGCCAATTAATCACACAAACACAAATTATCTATTAATAAACGAAATACCGCATAAGCCTGTAAACAATGCATTCAACTTGTCGTTAAGTGGGTTCCTACTAAGTCAAGGACTTTGGCATTTAAATAGATGATGCTCTCAATGGTCATCACACAGTGGCGTACCCGGGGGGAGTTCTGGGGTCGAGCCCCCCTCTTTTGGAACTCAAAAAGCAACATAATTTTATTGATATAATGCAGTTTGTAATACTTTGCAATATTTACTTTTAACTAAATAACCACTTAAGTTGTTGTTAATCACTTTAAGAAGTTGTTTTAGGCCGCAATTTGATCCTGCACCATATTTACCAAGTAACTGAGATTTTTGCATTTGTTTCACCTATAATATTGCTGACAGAAACATTGTGAAACCACAGTGAATTTGATGCATCCATAGATATTCAATAAGGACATATTATACCCGATCATAAACTTCTAAGAACATAGCTTGACACTAAAAAAAACAACAAAAAACAGACGGCCATTTTGTGAAAAGAAGTCACCCTTGAGTTAAAACAAACTCCAACTGCACTTTTGCAAAAAAAAAAGCAAACAAATCCGCAGTTTGAAGATGAAACCCGCTACAAAATTGCATTCAAACGTTGAGTTTTTTAATCTGCAAACATATTCAGGAATTTAAAAACAGCTTTTAATAGCGATGGAGCAATTATTTTCAAATGGTTTTTTCTGTATTTTTTTATTAACTTTATAGTAGTTTAAGTGATTTTTGTATATCATACATCATAATAACAACCCATTGTCTATTTCAATGTAATCAACATTTATATAAGCTTATACCTCCAGCATTTTAGCCTTTCTTCATTCTAGCGTAGATTCGTGAAGAGAGCTGGACGAAAACCTTTAATCTTAAACAGTCTTTTTCAACGCTACCCATTTTTCAGAGAGTGAAAATGATAGCTCCAATGCTATTAAAAGCTATTTTGAAATTCTGTACCACCAACAAATTTTTGAATTTAAAAACATACCCTTCACTTGAAAGATTTAAGCCAGATACGCGATCTTTCAGCATTTAAACATATTTTGGACTTGACCAGTAAGTATTTGCAACAAATTGCAAAATATTCTGGAATGTTTTAAAGATTGAGCAATTACATACCAAAAAAACGCTTTGTGCTTTATACTACAGCCTTATTTACAATAGAGTAAAATATGTTATTATTACGTGGGGAAAAGCAGCAGAAACATATTTCAACTGATATTATAGGTAAGCTAGCCTACTAACTGTTCTTCCAGTAAAAGGCACACGTTTAGCATAACACTAATTTATTACCTTGACGTTTCGCTCAGCTGAAAATGCCAAGCATCCTCAGAAGTTGAGTGGAGGAGTGACGAGCACTCCTCCAATACTAGCACAAACAGTACATATCGCAGATAAGTTACTACAAAATAAATATCAAAAGAACCAAGTAAATTAAGTGAGTTATAGATGATTATAACGTCATAATGATCAACTTGTGAGCTAGGGCTAATTCAACAAAACGTAAACATTCAATTGCTTTACTGTGATGAAACGAGAGAACGTGGCTAAGTCATATATGGTAAAAAAATGAAATTAACAATAAAACAACATTTACTGAGCACTTTTGGCTAAAGATCGGTACACTGATAGCAATGTCTCACCATCCGAGCGGTTGATAACGTTAGTGTGGGCATTGATAAACCAACTTTCAGCAATTAACCGTCTACTATAACTATTAACATATTTTAAAACCGTGGATTCTTCCCAATTAATATTGTTTGATCATTGTATATATTAATTGGAAAGAATCACCTGTTTTAAAATATGTTAATAGTTATAGTAGACGGTTAATTGCTGAAAGTTGGTTTATCAATGCCCACACTAACGTTATCAACCGCTCGGATGGTGAGACATTGCTATCAGTGTACCGATCTTTAGCCAAAAGTGCTCAGTAAATGTTGTCTTATCGCTAATTTCATTTTAGCCACATTCACTCGTTTCATCACAGTAAAGCAATTGAATGTTTACATTTTGTTGAATTAGCCCTAGCTCACAAGTTGATCATTATGACGTTATAATCATCTATAACTCACTTAATTTACTCGGTTCTTTTGATATTTATTTTGTAGTAACTTATCTGCGATATGTACTGTTTGTGCTAGTATTGGAGGAGTGCTCGTCACTCCTCCACTCAACTTCTGAGGATGCTTGGCGTTTTCAGCTGAGCGAAACGTCAAGGTAATAAATTAGTGTTATGCTAATCGTGTGCCTTTTACTGGAAGAACAGTTAGAAGGCTAGCCTACCTATAGTATCGATTTTCATGCCCGGTAGACCAGATGGTTCTAGAAACCACTCATATTCAGTTTTATATTTAAACTGAGTCACTGTATGAATGAATGATATTCTGCAAGCACTTAATTTTAGTTCAACTTACCAAAATGTTAATAATCTATACCAAAACTTTGAATTACTAAAACTCCCGGATATACACAGACTTGAGTTGGCTAAATTTATGTACAAATTGGAACACAATAAATTACCCAAATTATTTAATAACAACTTTGTTAAAACAACTAACCATCATAAATATGGTACACTAGACAAGCTACCAGCTCCAATTGCTTTCTTCCTCGTGTTGGCAAAAAAAATTGCACAGAGCCAATTATCTTTTAGAGGATCAAAAATATGGAGTACAATCAATCTTCAAATTAAAAATAAACAATGGGATTCATTTACAAAGCAATATATTCAGTCCTTACTTAACTCTTACTAAAAAATTTGCAAGCAAATTGCAATTGCTCTGGTTTTAATTATGCAATTGTTTGCACTGTGTAACTTGGGCCTATTCACTTGCTGTAAAGACTGCATTTACATCATTATAACATTGTTATTAATTCGGTTATTTTTTTTTTTTTGCAAATTACCGCTACTTTTACTACTATTGTATGGGTAATTGGTTCAGAAACTTCTTTTTTTTCTTTTTGTGTGTGTGTGTTTTTTTTTTTCTTTTTCTGATTTTTGTGTTGTTTTTTGTTTTGAAATTAACTAAAATGTTAATCGTAATTTGATTTCAAACATTACAGCAACAAAACTTTTATGTTGACAGGAAGCACTTTGACTCTGAAAACCGCAAAGTTATTCGGTGCTTCCTGCTCAATCAACGCAACACTGATTTCTTTATATTGCGTCATGAGCAGTACAGTACTACTATACTTTTGCGTGTGTGTTTGATTGAGAAATAAATTTTACTGTGAGAAATTTGTACAAAAATGCGGTAAAATATTTCGCACTTTTTTGCGCGTATAGGGAACTCTGAAGAGAATTACAGAGCAAAGAGTGAGCACTCATTTACTTTTTTTATTTTTTAAATCATTGTAAGGGTTTCGTTAGGATTTGAGTTAAGGTAAAGAGCTAGGTTTGGAGTTTGGGTTAGGTTTAGGGTTGGGGTTAGGAGGGTGATGTTCTTATTCTTAGGTTACGTAACAGCAGCCTCTCTTTAAATAAAAATAGGCAAGCATTTGCCTTTGTCAAAATAAAGAAAACACTCTTCAGCTCTTGTGGTCATCAATCAATGGTGTAGTGGGCATTAGCAAATACTGTCAGACTCAAGTTGCTTTGACAAGTAAAAGCTTGTTTGAAAGTTTTTCCTGAGGCCTACTAACATGGCCAAACCATCTAAGCTGAGATCTTTCAATTTGGAGAAGTAGACTCTTTAGAGATATTCGAATCTTTCAATTTAGAGATAAAAAGAGATGCGCACCTTGTCAATAATGTAACTCCTTATCAATAACAAGATATTCGAATCTCAAGAGATGCGTACCTTGTCAATAATGATTTTTTGGAAAAACCTCATTTTGGACGATTGCACCTTTTTCGGTCATTATCGAATTTCCATGACCATACAGAGATACAGCAGGTGAGAAGGGATAAAGACTGTTTCGAAAATTGAGAGCTTTGCTTTTTTTCAACATTTCTCATCTCACAACAACTGAATAGTGCAAAGCTGTCATTATTTCAATTGTCTTGCCAATGCGGATATCCAGTTCTTCGTCTTGCCATTCGTCACTCGTGAATGCAACCCCAAGATACTTGTACCTATAAAGTATACCGGTACGTGTTTCTGGGTCGCTCCATTCAGTTGCAACAAGCACTGATTAGGGTTTCTTGAAACAAGAAGTTTTGACCATGTTTATTTTTATTCCTGCAATGTCATAAGCAGCTTCAAATCTATTTAATGTGCGCTGAACGCTAGATTCTGTAAAATCAGAATCAAATCATCAGCACGTAGCAGGCAACTGATTTTTCAATTTCCTATCGTGGCAAACTCATCAGCTTGGTTGCATTTGTCGATCTAATTCATGTAAACAATAAAGAAGAGAAGAAACAAAACGCACCCTTGCCAGAGTTCAACGTCTACATGGAAAGCTTTGATTGCTTGCCATCTACTCAACCATGAAACTCCAGTCGCACCATAGAATGCCTTAATGGCATGTAACAACTGACCATTAACATCATTTGCGATATTTCTGAGATTTCTCAAACATTGAAAAAAATTAAACACAACAATGAAATCTTGGTCAACAAACCGACGCCTTAACATGATTGAAAAATGAAGAAAAAACATTTTTGCATAGCATGGTGACTGATTGAAAAACCAGGATCAAGAATAAGGGAAAAACTTTGGCTGTCAAAGAACAGAAACGGAAATCATGACAGCTTATCAAGGTGATGCTTTTTGTTAACACAGCTGTCTAGAATAAAAAAAGACTGACATTGGGTAAATAACAATAATGAGCGCTTTTTAGTTTAAAATTAGAGCCAGATATAAAACTAATCATTAAATTAGAAAAATATGCAATAATTTGGTATTAATTATGCTTGTGGCAGTAGGTCTCTAATGCAACTTTTGATAACTTTGATTTAAGAAGTTCTATTGTTGGCTATGTCCTAAACAACAACTCCAAAATCACTAGAAATGATTAAAAGTGATCACAGGTTCGACTTGTAGTCCAAAACATTCAAAATGAAAAAAACATCTTTTTTTGGAAATTGCCAAAGTTTTATGTTACTGTGCGACCCCTAAGCATTGACAAATTTTTATGAAACTTGACCAAAAGAGTTTTTGTACGGTAGAAGTTGCCCTAACAAAACTTTAAAATTTATGGGGCGGCTGCAACACCCTAGTGCACATGGAAGGAAACTCCAGCAGAATACTTTGAATATATCTCATACTACAAAATATTATTAAAACATGCTAAATAAATTCGCCGTCTAAAATCAAATGGCTTAAAGTGGGATTCATATTTTGCTTGATACCACTTTCCCTCCCAGAATCCTATTGAGCAAAATATGAACCCCATTCAAATCGCTTGATTTTAGACGGCGAATTTATTTAGCATGCTTTAATAATATTTTGTAGTATATTCAAAGTATTATGCTGGAGTTTCCTTCCATGTGCACTCCACTCCACTTACTGAGTTTGTGTGATATTTAATGTAGATTCAGACAAAGATTGGTATATGGGAGTATTTCTCGAGCCAAGTCAACTGACCGCAACAAACTGACCACAAACAAACTGACCGTGAACCAACGGTTTCGTTACAATGATTTCGTCCCCAATTTCGTCGCAGTGATTTCGTCACAAAGTGAGGGTTGGGGCAAGATGGCTATGGGGATAGTAAAAATATATCTAGGATTGCCCTTTTTAGCCAATCGGCGTTGTTCGCGGTCAGTTTATCCGCGGTCAGTTTGTCGTGGTCAGTTGTTGTGGACCCATATTTCTGGGGGGAAAGTGGTTCTATTGAGCAAAATATGAACCCCATTTTAAGCCGCTTAATTATAGATGGCGAATTTACTTAGAGTGTAATAATAATATTTTGTGGTATATTCAAAGTATTCTGACGGAGTTTAATACCATGCGTACTCAACAACACTTTAATCTGAGTTTGTGTGAAATTTAGTAAAGATTCTGACAAATATTGGTTCATGGGGGGTATTTCTGGGGTGAAAGTGATTCTATTGAGCAAAATATGAACCCCACTTTAAGCAGCTTGATTTTAGACGGCGATTTTATTTAGTGTGCTTTAATAATATTTAGTGGTATCTATATATATTCAAAGTATTATGCTGGAGTTTCCTTCCATCTGCACTCCACGCCACTTTCTGAGTTCGCATGAAATTTAATGTAGATTCCGACAAATATGGGTTTATAGGGGGAAAGTGGTTCTATTGATCAAAATATGAACCCCACTTTGAGCCGCCTGATTTTAGAGGGCGAATTCATTGAGCATGTTTTAATAATATATAGTAGTATATACCGGTACAAAGTACCGGTATTCTGCTGGAGTTTCCTTCCATGTGCACTCAAAGACACTTTCTGAGTTTGTGTGAATTTTAGTGTAGATTTTGAAAAATAATATGGGTTTGTTTATGAGGGTATTTCTGGGGGGAAAGTGGTTCTATTGAGCAAAATATATATAAACCCCAACTTTCGGCGACTAGATTAGTTGCAGATCACTACTAATGCCTGCAGCATGGATTTTGCTGTGTTGATAGACAACGAATGGTTCTTTTATCTTCTCACGATAGCGAGTCGCATGCAACTAGACGCATTCTTCTGCCAGAATTACAATGGTTATCAGGTATCAACATTCATAGAAAAACACATACCGGTACACAGGCCAGTACCAGTAGCCTAACAACAACATACCGGTAAAACTGAAGCATATAACAATTAAACACCGGATAACAATCCAAGAACAGAGAAAGCTATTGAGGTAGTGTGGTAGGCTTACTGCTGTCTTCTATCACAGTAGGTCTAAGTAGGCCTACTGTACTACAGCCTACCTCTGACCTTATTCATATTATCCTGTTTCAGTACCAGGCCTGCCCAACTACAGACTAAACAAACCCAATTCGTATCAATTTTGTTTTTGTGGTAGTTTTTCCTTACCAGTACTACTACCAGCAGACCAGTATCAGCTAAAGTGGAATCACAAACCAAACGAACGACAAAAAGTTATCTAGCGCACACCAGTAGCCCTACATTTTACAGGTCTGAGATCAGAGATCTCAGATCTGTGGTACTGTGACCATACCACATCCAAATCAAACTGCAAATTTGATCCATATTTCAATCCATACCACTGTGACAGCAGGCTGCTCCATAGAAAACTGTCCCAGTAGGCCTACCACTATACAATAGGCCCACACGGTAGGCAAGGCCTATCCAAATCATTACATGGACTTCTTTTTTGTCATAGGCTAATCAACGGAGTAAATTGTCAAATCAAATGCGACCTCCAAATCATTATTGTCAGCAGTAATTTAGTTTCAACCTTCTGAATCGAATTGATGAATATACAGTACTGCAGCCTAACCGATCTCAGTTTTGCCTGTGGTTTTGACCAAAGTCTTTGACCAACTTTAACTTGACCATTTCTCTAGTTTTCTCCTTGTTGAATTAGGCTAGCGGAGTTTGTCAAAATCGAAACACTTGGTGGTTTAGTCTTAGCACAGGGTCTTAGTTTCGCATAACGATTTTCGTTTTGCGGAACTTGTCGGAGTATAATTTTTAATAATTTGTAAAACCTTGATTTGGTACAAGTAAACACTCAACTATAAGCACTTTATTAACACAAGTTTTCTTTCTTTTAAGCTTTTAGATTGGAAGATTTGTTTCTTTTTTTTTAATATAAAGACAACAATGCTAGCAATTCGGAGTCCAGAAATTTCTGGTATTGAAATCAGTCATGTGTAACCACAAAAAAAAAGCGCCAAATTCCAACCTACAGTTGTTGAGGGCAAATCTGATGTATTTCATAAAAATCTTATGTATTCTACGCAAATAAAGGAGCAAATGTAGAAAAAGAGGTTTACATGTACACCGAAATTTACTTGGAAAACAGCTGGAAGAGGGCTTAGGTATCTTTAAAAACAAAAAAAACTGAGGTTGTTTTACAAGTTTAATTGCATTTAACCTACAAAAACAGCTAGACAAAAGGTTACGGTATCTCACATAAAAAAAGGTCTTCATTTCGTTTCAAATTTAAACCCCCTTTTTTGTTAAAAAAAGGCCTACTGTACTGTAATTTGCTAAAAAATCCCAGTTTTCATTATTTTTCTTTTAAAATATAATGTACCGAATTAAGGCACCCTTGCTGGGAGCACTGTTCCAAACAATAGGCTATGCTATGGAAATTCAGGTATTGGGCTTGGCAGCTGGCAATTAACGAAGCTGGGCTTGGTGTTTCTGCATCCAATTTTAATGTTTTTGGTAAATTTTTAAACAGTATTGATGTATGATGTTGTTGAGGCCTACATGTTAATTTTACTTCGTTCAGTTTTTTTTTTATTGAGGCTGCTGTAAGTAGGCAGATGTGGGCACTTGCGCCCCAAGCGTGTAGGCTACTGCAACTATTTTACTTGTGATAGAGCTTGCACCATATTTTCAAAAAATAGGCCCGCTCCAGAGCCATACTGTAGATTTGAAGAACGAAAGCTCTGGAGCCACACATTTTTTCCAATGGCTTAGCAAGTTTGCAGCCCTACCTGTAAGTGTTACCAGGTCAGAAGAAGATTATGTAAGAATATTAAAATCGATATCCTAGCTTTAAATCCAAACCTGTCCTGCCTGAACCTCAAAACCTAACCTTAATGAGTAAAAAAGCAAGTAAAACGGTAAAAGCTCACTCTACTAGCTTATCCTGCTTCTCTATAGGTTTTGTTTATGTAATGTAACATTAGCCACTGCTTTTTTTTTTTCAAAGTGGCTATTACTACCAGGGCTGCAAACTCAAAAAAACTTGATCCGTGATCGTTTTGTCAAACTTCAGACTTAAACTCAAAAAAAATATTTTTTTTGAACCCAAATAAAACTGTTCAAGTTCAATAAAAAGAAAATTAAAGAGTAACAAATTTTCAGAAAGGAATATTTTTTGATAGGTAGCCTACTGTCTAGAGCATCGGCGCCGGTTTTCAACATGAAATCGCTGGTGCACCGGCAGCCTGTTATATTGCTTTTTTCTCATTGATTCGACTTAAATATGGCACTTTGATGCATGTAAAGCGAAGACCTGGTAGTGTAGTGGTAAGCGTGCTCGCCTGCCAAAACGAGGGTTCAGGTTTCGATTCACGCTGGACATGCTTGGCATATAGCGCTAGAGTGCAATCTTGCTACATTATTATTCTTTTGTCTAGATCTGAGATCCTTGCGATTAGATTTAGGGTTCGGGCAGCGATGCCAGCTGGAGAGATAGTAAATTGAACTGCAAAAAGAAACGATCAGTGCAGCAGCGATTAGATCTGAGATGTTGAAAACCGGGCCGGTGCAGCAGACACTGCCTTTTTCATAAACCAGTGTAACTGTAAATTGGGATTGCATTTTTCCAGATACTTAAGCTTCATGCCGTTAATTTGTGCCATGGCAATCTAGAAAAACGGCATGTGTAACCTAATTGTATAGCCTACGAAAAGAGAGCCATTAAGTCTAAGTAAAAGTGTTGCAATGTTATCTTATCTCAAGTCAATTAGGTGAAAGTAAGTCTACGTAGTCACAGCAAACACTTTGCAATTATTGTGTTAGCACTTACTTAGCAGATAGTTTCCCCAGTTTGTAGAAAAAGTACTGTTGACTTGATTAATATTTGCAACTCAGTAGAATAAACTGGTAAGTTTTGTTTTTGACAAAAAAATAAGCAAAAATGATTTCGGTTTACACAGCACTTAAATTGAAATCTTTATGCAAAATTTTGCATCATAAAATATAGGCAGTGGCTATTTTGCCTCTAGAGGCAAAATAGCCCCATGTTATTTTGCCATTTGGAGGCAAAATAGTCCTAACGGCTATTTTGCCGCAAGTGCCAAAATAGCCCTAAGCCTAACCCAAATTCTAATCCTAACCCTAATCCCAACCCTAACCCAAACAGTGGAAAAACACTGTTTTGCCTCTTGAGGCAAAATAGCCACTTTCTAAAATATATGTTTGCGCGTAGAAGAAGCATAACAGCTGAGGTACTATACAATCATCAGCATACCAGCCTACTGCATAGACCTAAATGCAATAGTTTTATCTTTTTATTAGCAATGAGCAGCTGAGCACCAGCAGTGAACAACTGTTCTGTTTATCACAAAATATTTCAAAGCGGACTTTTATGGTAAAAGATTTTGTGGATCAAAAGATAGAGCAGACCAACAGAGTCTATTACATATGACCGTGCGTCAGACAAGACGGCCAAGCGTCGTACAAGTAATGAGAATGGAAGAAAAGCCCCAATCAGCAATCTTTTACAATATATGAGTAGAATTGCCTCACTTTCACGACAAGGATTATTTTTGGTGTTTTTGATAACATATTTAGCAAAAAAAAAAAAACTAATCAAAACTTAGTGCCCACACTGGTACCGGTACCTGTTGACCATATACTGCATTTGCTTTTGAAATTTTTTATAACTATAATTTACAAGTATTAGGCAGAGTTTATTTCTGTTAGCATGTTAGTGTTCAAATAACCGAAAAATATGGTGATGCATTTCTTTATAAGAACACGAGGCTCATTTTTGCTCAAAATTTAAGAGTAATGCTAGCCTCAGCAGCAAAATAAAACAGAACAAACGAAAAACATGAAATTACTGATTAAAAAAGATACTAAATCCAGTCAAACCTCGGTTATCGAACTCTTCGGTTCTCGACCAAATCAGTTTTCGAACAGTAAATTCGAGATTTTTACATTTCAGACTTCGAACAAAAATTCGGATCTTGACCAAACCGAAAGAAGCCGAGCGAACACGAATGTGCCATGATGCTGCATATGTCGGCTTTTTTCACACGATTTTTGGTGTAACTGAGCTGTTGTATTTTTTTTTACTGCTTGATTAGTAATTTCTGCAAATTTTTTCAAAATTTTTCGTATTGTACTGCATCTTAACCTTTAATGTTTTTAGTGTTTCAAAAATAAAACATAAGAAATGTTTACTTTTTGTTTTTTTTCATCATCTTAGATAGAAAATCCTTTATTAAAATAAAATACAATCTACTTCAACCCATTTTTATTTGTGGCACTACATTACACAGTATAGTTTATGGTGTAAAATAGTAAACAAATACTTTACAAAAGTTGTTTTCTAGAGTTGGAACGGATTAAAATTATTTGCATTAATTTTAATGGGAAAAATTGTTTCGGATTTCGAACAATTCACTTTTCGAACAGCTTTCTGGAACGGATTATGTTCGAAAACTGAGGTTTGACTGTAGTGTACTACTTCATAACAATTAAATTTTGGAAAAGGCTTGGGCAGGGCATGGTATGGAATGGAACAGAAATTTCAGTGTGGAATATGGAAGATGCCAGAATGGGATAGAATGGAAGATTTCAAGAATGGAATGGAAGACAATCTTCCATACTAGATTTCACTTATGGCATTTACAGAAAAATATATATGGATAGTGATAACTAAAATATAAGGATGCATTTAGGAGCTAATCATCTGTCAACAAATTAATTGGGTAATTCGGTCATGAACATTGTGCAAACAGTGTATCCATTGCATCATCAGATCATACAATATGTTCATTGCAATTTGTAGCTGCATTGATGCTAACTGGCTTATTTTTTGTTTTGAGAATAACAATTTGTCTAGTGCCTTTGCCAGAGCAAACAAAGTGAAGGGCACAAAAATAGACTGAACTTTTGCATATTAAAACTGATTTTGTACCCCTGCAAATTCTGCGCAATTTCAAAATTCTGTAATCATGTCTAAAAAAGAGACATCTAAGTCCAGTAGCGTTTCTTAGTTCCTTTCGTTTCCGGCCCATAATCATTTGAATAGTTGATCTGCAGCCGTGACTGGACCTAAACAACCTTGAGTGTGCTCTAAAAAAACAAAAACAGCTAGTCTTTTAAAAAACGAAATAAACAATTTTGTTTTGTACATTTCTACTTTACGACACACCCATAAACAGGCATGCAACCAAGATTTTGCTTAAGGATGGGGCTTGGAAGTTAAAGTTCTTTGTTTGAAAAATGCCTCAATTGGATAGTGAGCTGAGCAAAGTGCTGCAACTCAATTATCTCCTATAAATGTAGATCTGGGGGTAAAGCCCCTATCGCTGGGCAATTTTTTGATTTTTCGAGAAAAAAATAACTATATCAATGCCATTTGAATCATATTTCACGTTTTTAGAAGCAAGTAGAAAAGTTAAATTGCTTAGCCCCTTCAGCCCATACTTTACCCACAAGTCAATTCAGAAACACGTTTAAACGCGAGCATTTTAGGCCTAAATTGGGGGAAGAGGGCTGAAGCCCCCTTTCCCTCAAAGTTCCACCACTAAATCCGTAAGCGCTTAGCGACCCGTTGTGCATCCCGACTCATAGTTTAGGAAACTCTAGCTTCGGGGGCTTAGAATACTTTGAATTGAATATGATGCAAACATTTATGGTTTTCAAATTGATATGACTAGTGTAATTAGTACTTGATGACCTATTACAGTCATTAACAAAAGTTTAAGACCACCTCCCAAAAACTGGTCATCTTTTAACCTGACGTATCATTGCGTCAGCCAATTATTTCTATTGCATCATCTTGTTTGTTTTAGAGTTACTTGGTCAATCAATTATATTTCTTTGCTCATTATTTCACTTGAACAGAAAAATTAGCATTTTTTCGAAAATTTGCGTAGTCCAAATTGGGCAAAAAAAGTCCTTACCGAGGTTCAGAGGGTTCAAATAGTCATTCTGCACAAAGAAGGAGTGTCCGAACGTCAAATTGCAGCACATCTGAGTGTTAGCAAGACAGGAGTACACCAGGCAATTACCAAACGTGTCTCTGAAGGAATATTCTGTGACAGAAAACGCAGTGGTAGACCTCGAAAACCAGCATCCGTGACGATAACCTCATTCGAAGGATGGTAGTTCGCTCTCCAACAAGTTCTACAAAGAAACTTCAAGCCGCCTTACTTTGAAAAGGTACAAGAGTGACTCAGATGACCATTTCCTGACGTTTGAGCAGAGAATTCAACCGAAAATCATACAAACCAGCCCGAAAACCGAGACTCACGCCAGTCATGAAAGCCAAGAGGCTGGCGTTTGCCAAGAAACACCGTGATTGGACTATTCAACAATGGTCAAAAGTTCTATTCTCGGACGAGTCAACCTTCCAACAGTTTGTCGTGAGAAAAAGGCACGTGAGGAGACCTACTGGCAAGCGTTATGATGACAAGTATGCGGTATCTACCATGAAACATCCCCCAAGCCCGATGATTTGAAGGGCAATGTCGCAACATGAGATCGGTGGCTTGTTCTTTTTACCCAGTGAAACCACCATGAATGGCGAAAAGTACGTTCAACTGCTCTGATAAGCTCCAGCTACACTTGCAAGTCCATAGATGCAATATATTTATGCAGAATGGTGCCCCGTGTCATAAATCGAAGTTGGTGACGAATTTCCTGAAGAAGAAGAAAGTGAAGGTCTTGGACTGGCCCGGAAACAGCCCTGATCTCAACCCGATTGAGAATTTATGGATGGTAATGAAGGATAAAGTCGCAGAAAAGCAGCCTTCAAGTCTTCCAGACCTTTGCCGGGCCATAAAAGAAGTTTGGGTGAAAGAGATATCAAAGGAATACTGCGCCAACCTCCTCAACAGCATGCCCCGACACCTAGCTGCAGTCATCCAAAACAATGGCGGACATACAAAATACTGACTTTTTGGGAATTTATGCTATGAAATGAGTCCAAATAAACTTTGTTGTATTAGAGATGTAATAGATATCGAAAAGGAGTCAAATAAATGAAAATGTATCTACACTAAAAATGGTTCGTTTTCGATTTATTCGAAAAAAACAGTGTGGTCTTAAACTTTTGTTAATGACTGTACTGATTAAGTTCAAAGGTGTAAACTTTGGATGTTAAATTAGGTGTTTGAAACTTGAACCACTAAACTTTTGGTATTTAAAAACTTTAATATACTGCTGATGTTGGTAACTTTAATCAAGTAGATACAATTGAATGTTATTATTACTTTTTGCATCATTGTCGATTTTCTAGACCTTACATGATATTTCAAAACAGTGTATTTTAGTAAACCAAGATGGAGGGTAAGGCCCCCCGTAGCAATGATAGTGAACTTGCCGAGTGACAAAACTTTCTTTCACTGTAACAAAAATTTGTATTTACGTTTCTATCCTCGAATAAGCTTAATTCTTTGTTGTTGTTTTTTTGCGTTTAAACTTTTTTCGGTATTTTTGTAGAATGTTTTTGGCAGTTTGGCTATGCCAAATTTCATAGTTTGTGTAATTACAAACTTGCAATCATTAAACCCAATGCATACCCATCAACATATTGTCTGTAGATTAAGTGGTTAATATTTTCTTGCTGAGTGAATTTTTATGGTAGCTCATTGTGATAGTGCTTCAAATATGGGATGAAATGCATCGTACCATGCTGCTTACCTTCATGAGCAACTACTTGCAAAGGTATGGTTAACGTTGCAAAAGTACAATACAAATTATGCGTAGCTTCCAGTCTAAACTTACCTTGGTATGGAATGGAATATGGAAGAAAATTTTGGTATGGAATGGAATATGGAAGAAAATTTTGGTATGGAATGGAATATGGAAGAAAATTTTAGTATGAAATGGAAGATTTTTGTATCGAATGGAAGAAAATTGCCTGTATGGAATATGGAAAAATCGTCTTCCATACCATGCCCTGGGCTTGGCGCACGTTCTGTGCGTGCAAACATTATGTAATAAAGCCTAATAAACCTAACCTTAACCCTAATCCAGACCTAGAACTGAAATATTCAAAATAAAAATTTTCAAAAACGAGTGATGTTACCAGAATCTTTGTTTATTTAGCCGCGCACGTTCCGTGCGCGAAGTCACTTAGTGAAATTTTAGTGATTTCCAAGTACAACGATTCTGAGATTATAAGAGTGCTATTGCGCAGTCAACTGAGAAAACTTTTGATTGTTGCTCAAATTCTCTCCACAAAGTGAGGGTTAGGGCAAGACAGCTCTGGGGATAGTAAACTGTTCTTGGTCAATCCTTTGATTTTAATAATGCAATAGTACTATCTGCAATACGATTGGCTGATAGACCTTTTCTGTCTTCAGAATACTGTCTGTCACGTAAGCACTTTGTGAAGAGGTTACAAACCACTTTGTGAGAGGATAACCCTACAAAACAGCAAGAAAGGGTTTACTCAAGCTGACAGAGCATTAGGAATTAAACAGTTTTACAAACATAGTTGCTAAAATTGTCAATGCTCTCAAAATTTAGAACAAATGAGGCCGAAAATTGGTAAAAAATGGGGAACAGCCAGCCTAAAATCAAAATTTACTCGTTCTTATAAAAAAAGGAGTGTATACCACCATTATTTACTAATTTATACTCTATTGTGAAACCTTACGTGATCAGTATAATTTTATACAGAAAAATTTCTTATCTGATCTTTAATGCAATGTATTCTCTGCGGTCAAAAAACAAATTGATTGAAGATGAAGAGTACACAAAGAAGATGAAATGTCATACCAAATTCAACAAAAAGAAAACTTTTCAAAAGAATGAAGGCTCTGAATCCATTAAAAATAAGCAGCCTTCGAAATTGGTAGCCAAATCTTCTGAAGATATTGAAGGAGATTCTTCTTGCAGTGAATTGTCCATTAGGCTATCTCCATTGCCAAGTGCCATTGTCAAAGAATATCTTGACAAAAGCACGAGCTTGCATTCAGAGACACAAATGTCTCACTTAAAATCTTGGCTTAATTCATCAAGTTCAAGTAAAATAGCAGAGCGGTCTTCATCTATAGAAGTAAAATCTGTAACTGAAAAAACAAATCAGGACATTGAGGTAAGCAAAGCTTGTTATAATGGCAAATTGCAAGAAATTTCTACACCCTTGCAAAAATGTCAAAAACCAGTTAACTTGTTGGCAACACGGGAAAGAAACTCAATGAAAAGAGTTAACACCATCTCGAAAAAAATGCCAATCAGGACTTCAGCAACTTCAAATTCTGAATTCAAACAACTTTCTTCCTTTTCAATATTTGCTGACCCATACTCTGGAAGTGGTTCGGACAGCTCCACCCCTAATTCCCAAAGTCTTGCGTCAACATCTGATGCTAAAGAAAATCTTTTTGGCTTTGAAAAGCTGCTTTTGCCTAATGTTTTTCGAATTGATGAAGCAGAAGTTTCACCTATTTTTACTAGTCGTAAGGCAAAGAAACCCTTCCAGAGTTCTTCAAACTTTGGCACTAAGGTTTCCAGTTCTAAAGCTCAGCTAAATTCCACTGCAATTCAGAAACCAAGTGCAAAAGCTTTCAATCGCTCTGTGAAAGGAAGTGATAAGACAAACAGCAACAACAGTTGTGAAAGTGCAAAACTAGAAGTCACCTTATTTGACAGCACCCTTGAACTGCAACGTAATCTTAAAAAGTCGATCGCTGATACCTCTGATAGTAATTCGTGCTGCATAAAAAAAGGTCATCTTTCACCTAAGAAGTCGAAAATGAAGTCAAAGCGAAAAAATGTGGTTCGATTCAAAGAACCTGAAATTGCTTGGGAAGAAATTATGAATCATGAATTAGTGATTGAATGATCTAAGATTTTTACTATTTGTGTTGCTCTTTTATTGCTTCATTTCAGAGCTATTTGCTATTGCTGTGAAAAAATTAAATTGTTCGGTGTTATAATGCATTATGCTGAATAAGTTACACAAAAGTTAATGTTAAAATGACGTCAAAGTTGAAAAAATTTTTGCTCGATTTTCTCTCAAAAATTTTTTAGCAGATTTGAAGACTAACTTCACTAAACTTGAGCTTTTTACGACCTTCCGTTACCTAGATATAACAGTTTAGATTTCCCCGTAGAAATTTTGCCAGGGTTGCCAACTACAAACAAAATTTCAAAAAGTTAGTGTACGTTTGCAACTCTCAATAAGTGTTTTCGGCAGTGTTATTGAAACATAGTTAGAGAAACTTTGTTAACTTTGAACTGCAATATCTTGAAAACGACAGGATGTAGAACGTTCAAATTTGGTGAGAATGCATTTTTGGCTTTTTCCAACATTTTGGTCAACGGAAAAACTTGGCTTGAACGCCCTTTTGCACAATATGCTCACAAGCAGTAGCGTATAGCCCCCTCCCATTAGCCTGCTGACCAAAAGGCAGAATAAGAAAAGTACCACGTTTTAAACACTTGATTTTGCACTGGAATATACTTAAAATGATTTAAAGCATAATTTGAAACGTTCATTTGGGGCGGGGGGTGCTAATTTGTCAAAAGTAAAACTCATAAATTAGAAAAAAAGCCTAAAAAGTGGCCAAAAATTGGTGATTAAATTTGATCGCTCATTCAAGCTCCGGAATAGGGGGAGGGGGCCAGTGGCGTACACAGGATGTTTCAATGGGGGGGGGGGGTTCAAAAGTGACATCAAAAATTTGTTTGCGATCTATACTTTGGCGAATAAATAACTTAGTGCAATGTAGCAAAATGGAATCAATGTCACACAGTGCGAAATGCAAATAAAACTTTTCAAACACAAAACAATTAAGCATACATCTATAGTTAACATAACAAAGTTTGCAACTGAACGACCAAGAAAAAATTGTTCAAAACAAAAGCTACGAAAGCCCATATAATTATGAACAGTGCAAAGTGTGCCAGGCACGTAGCCAGAAATTCGCAATTGGGAGCTGGTCTAAGGGGGGAGCCCCCAGCGCTGTTTTTTTTTTTCAAAAATAACTTTAAGACCTATATTGATAAAAAATAATGCTTTTAAAACGTGGCATAGAAATTGTTAGTGCAAACCTGATTAAACTGTTTGCATAAATGAGGTATGTGGGAGGTGGCTGACGGTAAAATTTTAGTCTCTCCTATAAAAATGCTGGTAAATCATAACATCGTATTGTTCAAGAAAACTCACACAGAGTAATCTATTTCGCGTATATTTTATAGAAAAAAATGAATGGGGGGGGGGGGGGGGGGGGGGGCTAATGAAAAAAAGTTTGAAACAAGTGATGATTGGTAATTAACTGATACTAAGTAGCCCCCCCCCCCTGTTCCTAAGTTTATGATATGTTTGTTGATGAAACTTATGTTTAGCATTTTTAAACTAGCGATCAAATTTGATTGCTTGTTTTTGACCATTTTTCTGAGTTCTGGGTTTTATTTTTGACAAATTAGCCCCCCCCTAAATTTGTCTTTCAAAAAATGTTTTAAACCACTTTTTAGTCCATTCCAGTGCAAAAACCAGTCTTGTGCTAAAGACGTGGTATTTTTCCTATTCTGCATTTTGGTTGACAGGCCAATGGGGGGAGGGGGGTTATAGCCCGCCTACGCTACTGAAAGTTACCCTGACTTGTAACACGACATTCCAGATTTTCAGTCTTACACTTAGTCGCTTACAATGTTGCATTAAATAACAAAGAAATTATTTACTATGATTAAATATTTCCTATTAATATGAGAGTAAAGAAGGAGCTTGTTTGTTTGGCGCAATAAGACGATATTTCGAATTATATACGTAGTATCAATAGGGAGGATGGTTTAAACCCCCGCCCCCCGGTGAACGCCTTTGCGCATAAGTGAGCTATGTGGGCGGTGGCTAATAGTACCATTTCAGTCCTCTAATTTACAAGCCGGTAAATCATAAAATCATAATTTGAAAAAACTCAGAAGGATTTATATTCTGTAGTTTATAGAGTGAGACAGTTGGGGGTGGGAGACTGGGAGAGGGGGAGAATGGAACGAGATTTGGGGAGTGGATTAATAATTAACTACTACTGAAACCCCATCTCCATATTTTTGATGAAGCCAATATTAAGCATTTTTAGCGGTTAAATTTGATAATTTTGGCAATTTTTTGAAGTTGTTGTTACTGATTCGTAAGTTATATCTGTAACAAATTAACCCCCCTCCACCCAAGAAACTCTAAATGTTTTAAAAGTTGCTTTAAATCATGTTGGAGTCCATGTCATTGCAAAAAAAACAGGCTCAGAAGTCCTAAAAACGTGATATTTTCTTTATTGTGCATTTTAGTCGACGGACTAATGTGGGGTTTTAACCCCCAAACCCCCCCTGCGTACGCCCTTGGAGGGAGCTATTCTGCATTAGTTAACTACCAATCACTTCTCTAACTTCTTTCCATTAGCCCCCCTAACTATATGTTTCTCTGTAAAATATAAACGAAATGGATTACTCCTTGAGAGTTGTATTGAACTACTCGTGTGGGATTTTATTAGGGTTGGAAGTCGATGCTGTTTAAAAGCAAAGATGAATCGACATCAATAATTCACACAAAAAGCAAAGACTAGTAATCGATGCCGAAATGCGAACAAAACTTTATTCTGTTTTTGATTATGATGCACTAAAATATTCACTGTATTGACTATTAAATGAAACTTGTGAGAGGAAAGACTATCATTACCGTACTATAAAGGGTATAAAAAATACACTTTTAGGATAATTATAAAGAGCAATATAGCATAAGAGAAACGAAACGATGTAACCTTAGGCAGACTCAACAAGAACAAAAGTAAAGTATGAAGATTCTACCAATCGATAATGTGTAAGCAAAAAGCATAGAAAAGGCGATAATCGATAGAAAAAATTGAAAGTAAAGAATGTATTGACTACTAATCAATATTTTCAACCCTGGATTTTAGGATTTACCAGCTTATAAATGAGAGAACTGAAATTCTTAGCAATAGCTATCTCCCACATAGCCCATTTATGCAACTAGTATGATCACGTTTTGCGCTGCTAATTTCTCTGCCGCATTTTAATAGCACTAATTTTTATCAAAATAGACCAAAACTTGTTATTTTTGCCAAAAAAATACAAAATTTTTGAGCGCTGGGGGTTCCGCTCCCGTGCCTCTGGCGGCTGGGCGCTTTGCCCCCTCCCCCAATACAAATTTTGGGCTACGCTTCTGCAAACAAGACATAACCTTTTCAAATTTTTGTAGAAAAAAACCTTCGTGCTCTTTTTCAGTTTCAACCGGAGTTAGTTACCAGTAAGTGGTTGTCACTTTGGTCTCTAGATTCTATAATTGAAGGCTCAAGTTTTCGAGTTGCAAATCAGACTCATTGCTGCTAACAGCTCAACATTGCAAAACATCTTTTGTTACGATGCCTCGTTCGGGTGCAATTTTGCCACTTAAGGCACCGCAAACTCGTAACCTGCTTCAGCCTAAAGCAGGTTACGTATAATGAAGATTTATCGTGCAGTTGCCGAACGTGTAAGACAAGTTTATGACATTATCTGCTATACCGCTGCCTATAAGAAAAACTTGATCTTGCATTTTGAAGTTTCTGCATTATGATGTAAAACGTTTTTTGTTGGAAGGCTAGTGAATTTTGGATTTGGACATTTGGTATACTCCGGTTCTTATTTCTGCCTGCCTGCTAAGTTCAGAATTAGTTTTGCTGCGTAAGGTCGTCGATATTAAGTTTTAGCAGCTTAATTATTACGTTGTTATTTTTAGTTTTGTGTGCACAATATCAGGTATAGTGTAGAAGTTAAATTATATCTCACTTACTTTGTTACTGTTAAATCAATGTAAAAGTTATGTTAACAAACTATGTGATATAAATTGTGCATTTAGAAGTTAAAGATGCAGAAGAACTTTGCGATTAAAAACAGGGCATGGTATGGAATGGAAGACGATTTTTCCATATTCCATACTGGCAATTTTCTTCCATTCCATACAAAGAAATTTTAGACTGGAAGCAATGAAACGTATATTTTGCTGCTTTGCAATGTTGTAAGCAACCGCTCGTGAAGGTGCATCAACAATACTAAGATGCAATAACCGGTATATGGTATGCATATTGCTCATAGTTTAATGCATAGGCGTAGCCAGGGTTTTGGATTGGGGGGGAGGGCTAAACCGTAAATAAAATGCAATGACGTCATCAGAAATTTTCGAAAAGAGAGACTTTATGGGACAAAGAATGAAAGATCAAAAGCTGGGGGTCTGATTTATCACGTAATCATTGCTAAAGGGAAAAGACTAAAACCGCAAGTTAAAAAGTTTTAGTAACATATCAAAATTGGGAATTAGTGCAACTCAAACGTGGCACAGATTGGGCCTGGAGGAGGAGCCACCGGGCGCCGGAGGCTATGAGAGTCTGGGGGCAAAGCACCCAGCCACTGGGCAAGTTTTTGGAAAAAAATGGATATTTTAATGCCATTTGGATCACATTTTGCACGTTTTCAGAGCCATTTGATAGAAAAAAATTTTTGAGATTTGAAAGCCAATTGAACAAATCTCGCCCTTCAGGTCAAGTCCAAAACACGTTTAAAATCTTGCATTTTGGGGTTAAATTTTGTGACTTGGCCTGGTCAGGGGAATCAAGGAACATTGCTTTCTGCAACGTTTTTAGCATTAAATCATTCACTCGAAGATTTGCCTTTGAGGATTTTTGTTTTGTCATGAAAATAACCAATTCTAAGAATATGTACAACCAGGAGCCCAGGCACCCTCGAATCAACTTCAATAATTTGTTCAACAAGCAATTCCCTTAGCTGAGTTTTTTCAAAAGCATTTTGTCGCGTGAAAACTGACGAAATGAAGGTGGATTGTTATTTAAAAGTTGGTAGGTGGTGAAGGTGGAATTTAAAGTTATTTCAAGTTGATACTTTAGATGCAATAAATGGTTACTAATCAATAGTAATCATGTAACCGTTGTAAAAGTTAGCTGGGGGCCCGAAACATATTATTGCATAAAAAAGTTAGATGAGGGCCTGAGATTGCACCTTTTAGAACAAAAACACTGAATTTCTCCCGGCTTGGGCATTTTAATTAGTAGGCAAAAATTTAAATTGAGAGGGCCCTGGCTCCTGGTCTTCAATATTAAGTTATTGCTAACTGCTGATGTACGCATGTACTGTTTGCGCCAAAAAATGCTAAAAAACTATATAAATAAGCTTTGTGTCATCATTGGTAGCATTTCAATTATGGAGGAGGCAGAGGGCCTGGGCCCCCTGGTTACGCATATGGTTAATGATTACCGTGTAAGTTTGCTCTCATATTCACTAAAAAATTTGTCATAACCAAACTGCTAAAAAACATTTACCGCAATAGAAATACCAAGCTTTAACTTCAAAAAAAAATATTGTAAGCTGAAAAACTAAAAATACAAATAAAAATAAGCTGAAACGGGAATGAAAGAGCGAATACGAGTTTTCGAGACCATGTAAGAAAACAAAATTTAGGGCTTGGCAAACTGTCAATCTCAAGCAAAAAAAAGTCAAACCTGTCAAATCCTCTATTATAACATCAATGATGCAATACGTACACTGTTTGCGCAATATAAACAACCAAAGTACCGGTACCGCGATTTGTCGACAAATAACACGCATAGATATTGAAGTTAATACTTCTGTGACAATATATTTATCACCACCCGACATCGGTATGTATTTTTTCTGTAAATACCATAGGTGGGCAAGTTAATGCAAAATGTTAGCTTCGTTAACCACTTGTCCGTTAACAAACTTCACACCTCCGTTAACGTTAATCCGTTATTTTCAGCTTGAATTAACGGAAGTTAATGAAGTCCATTAATTCGTTAATATTTTGCGTGTAATTTACATTTCTTTTTATTCACTTGCTTCTAGAACACGTATTGACATTGATGAGCTGATTGTAAGGAAATATTTATTGCTATGGTGGTCTTTTTGTGTTTTGAAAGTTATATTTTACTGTCTAATCTAACTTCAAGATAAAAATAAGTTCAAATGCACTGACGAAGCTGTGATCCAAAAATCTTTGGAAATTGCGAACAGCGATAATTAATAGATCTATGATGCTACAGCTTATTATTTGCCACAAAAAAGAGCTCCTTTCTTCGCTTTCTATAAAACTCTTGCTAATGCGCAACAAGTGTTACCCGTGCAAACTGGTTTGTACCGGTACGATGCATGAATGATGCAAGATATTAACGATAAAAACCTTAACGGAAGTTAACAGAACTTAACGGAAGTTACTTTAGTCCGTTAACAGAACTTAATGGAAGTTGATTTAGTCCGTTAACATGAAAAAGCTTTTTAACGGATTAACGAGTTAATGAAAAAGTTAGCTTCCTTATTAACGGACTTGTGCCCACCTATGGTAAATACAATGCACAAAATCTAGTACGGTATGGAAGATTGTCTTCCATTCCATTCTGGCATCTTCCATATTCCATACCGAAATTTCCGTTCCATACCGTGCCCTGGTTAAAAATTTTAAATGCTGCTGACGATCTTAGCTCGCAAAAGGATTCAGAATTTAGTTCTTTAATTTTTTGAATATTGTGTATTGATTGGACTTGTGGAAATTCTTCATCTCGCTTGAGTAGCCAAGTAAAGGTCCGTTCATGCAAAGCGGCGCGAACGAGAAGACGGCGTTCGCCGAAGAAGGTCATAATAAAATAAAGTGAACTCGTTTATATAAAGCGCGAACACAAACAAAATTTAGTTCCCGCGGAAAACCGCGTAGATTGCCTTCTGAGCGAAATTTTAGGCGGCGTTCGCGACGGCTTTTGTATTCAACCAATTAGGGCTCTCAATATAGGCTACGCCACCATAAATACTACGTCACTGGGCAGCAGCTCGAGATTAAGCCGCCATACTTTATGGTCTTCCATCACCTCCCTCATTTCGCTTGGGTGAAGTCCCAAGCGATTCCATGCAAGATCCTCAATGTAAACGGTCTATCTACGTCGGCCAGTTGGTCTTCCATTTGCATTGGCAAGTAAAGCTTGTTTGGGGAGTCTTTCCTGAGGCATTCTGCTTACATGGCCAAACTATAAAAGCTGAGACCTTTCAATTCGGAGAAGTAACGGCTCGATATTAAGAGATTTTCGATTCCCAGAGCTACGCACCGTGTTAAACAGTGAAACTCCTTCAATTTTTCGTAAAAGGCTCATTTCGGACGCTTGCACTTGTGATCGCACTCTTTCGGTCAGTATCCAAGATTCATGACCATAAGTGAGAATGGGGACAAAAACTGTTTTGAAAATCGAGAGCTTTGTCTTTTTTGACAATTCTCGTTTCAAGACAACGAATAGAGCAAAGCTCGCATTACTGCACTGGCCTTGCCTACTCGGGTATCCAGTTCTTCGTCCTGCCTTCCATTACTGGTAAATGCACCCCAAGGTACTTGAACTTCTCCGCCTGCTTCAGTGTCGCTCCATTCACTTGTAACACGCACAGATCAAGGTTTCTTGAAAGATGAAGTACCACAGTTTTGGCCGTGCTTATTTTCATTTAGGCGGTGTTGCATGCATCTGCAAAGCTATTCAATGCGCGCTGGAGGCCAGATTCTGTGGAAGAAAGCAGAACCAAATCATCAGCGAATAGCAGACGACTGATTTTGCAATTTCCAATCGTGGCACACTCATCAGCTTGGTTGCATTTGTCGATCCAGTTCATATAAATAATGAAAAGGAGAGGTGACAAAACGCACCCTTGCCGGAGTCCAACGCCCTTATGGAACGACTTTGATTGCTTGCCATTCACCCGAACGCAAACCTCCGGTCGGCAGTAGAATGACTTAATGGCGCGCAACAATTGACTATTAGCGCCATCATCCTGCAAAATCTTCCAAAATTTACCCCGAGAATCTCTGTCATATGCTGTTTCAAGATCGACAAAGCATGCAAAGAGATCTTTGCCATACTCCCAAGATTTCTCGAAGATTTGCTTCAGAGTGAAGATTTGGTCCGTGGTACTGCGAACCGGACGGAAACCGCACTGACCATCTTCCAGTTTTCATTCCACTGTTTCTCGACATTTCCTATTAAGGCATTTGGCATATACTTTGCCTGGCAACAGTAGCGTAGCCAGGGGGGTCTATAGCCCCCCATTGGCCTGAAGAGTATGCAAAATACCCGTTTTTAGCACTTTTGAGGCCGATTTTTGCACTAAAAACGAAAATAGCCCCCCTGTTAATGCTGTTATGTTCTTTCTCAGCTATCTTACAGTTGATCAAATTGGATAACACAAAGAAATTATTTATTAATTTGACCAATCATTACGAAGCGAACTTGATGAAAAAAGAAAGTCACATGTACAAGCCGATGAATTATACTTTTAACACTAGTGGCACTATCTTAATAATTTACTTAACGACAGGGAGTACGGTGCGGCTATAATCAACAAATATATCACACCCCCCATTGGCATTGGCGATGAGAATTAGTGAAGGACCTAATTTGATTTCGAACAGAAAAAATTTGGAGAAAAAACCCTGCTCAATCTGAGTGAATAGGCCAACCTTTTTTTTTGGAGATCACGTAAAGTTGGACAGAAAAACCGACTCAATCTAAGTGAAGACCGGTCAAGATCGTTTGAGGTTGTTTCCAGCATCCAAAACTGCCCCCCATTGCAAATTCCTGGTTACGCGACTGCCTGGCAAACTGAGGAGTGATATCCCTTTGTAGTTTGTACATGGCTTGCGATCTCCTTTCTTGAATATCGGAATAATCACACCTGGGCCCAAATTACAGAAATTTCCTTGCTCTCATTGGTAACAAGAATTTTTTAAGAGGCGCTAACGAACAAAATACTCGCTAAAGGCAAGAGGTATAGATGGACAAGTTAATGCAAAACGTTAGCTTCGTTAATCACTAGTCCGGTAACAAACTTCACACCTCCGTTAACGTTAATCCGTTATTTTCAGCATTAATTAACGGAAGTTAATAAAGTCCGTAAATTCGTTAATATTTTGCGTGTAATTTGCATTTCTTTTTATTCACTTGCTTCTAGAACACGTATTGACGCTCTTAATCTGATAATAAGGAAATATTTATCGCGATGGTGTTCATTTGTATTTTGGAACTTACATTTTACGGTCTAATCTAATTTCAAGATAAAAGTGAGATCAAATGCACTAACGAAGGCGCGATCGGAAAATCTTTGGAAATTGCGAACAACAATAATCAATATACCTAAGAGGTTGCAGCTTATTATTTGCCACAAAAAAGAGTTCCTCTCTTCGCTTTTTCTATAAAACTCGTGCTAATGCGCAACAAGTGTTAACAGTGCAAACTAGTTCGTACCGGTCATTAAATGAATGGTGCAAGATATTAACGATAAAAACTTTAACGAAAGTTAACAGAACTAAACGGAAGTTACTCTAGTCTGTTTACATGAAAAAACTTTTTAACGGATTAACGAGTTAATGAAAAAGTTAGCTTCGTTATTAACAGAGGTTGAGTCCTCGAGGACACATTTTGAAGTCCTTGGCCTCTAGGCCTCAAGTCCTCGAAAATTAGCCTGTCCTCGGCTCGAGGACAGCACTATTTTTTGAATTGTTAAAATTTTGTGGAGCGCCTGAAAAATTTTTTGGAAAACGTTTTTTTGTGGAGATTGCCTGAAAAATTTTTGTGAAGACCTTTTTTTTTGGAGAGCACTTGCGCTTGTGTCCTTGGTCCTTGGCCTTGGCCTCGAGCATTCCTGTCCTTGGCCTCGAGAGTGTCTGTCCTCGGAAAGGCTGTCCTTGGCCTCGAGCCTTTTGTCCTTGACTCCACCTCTGGTTATTAACGGGTTAACGATTAACGGACTTGTACCCACCTATGGCAAGAGGTTATTTTATATTTAGCATCTGAAGCTCTGCGAGCTGTGTGACGTCATTTTTGCCGCTCGTTAAGTTGCTTGGGTCGATCGCGAGATGTAACTGGAGTAAAAAAAACGTCACATTTTCCTCGCCAACTTAAAGGGCAATAAAGTCAAATTTTTCACTCTTACCAAAATATTGGGATATGCCTAAAATGCATTCTCACCAAATTTAAAGTTTCTGCGCCTTTCCGTTCTCAAGATATTGCAGTTCAAAATTAGCCGTTTTCCACTTACTGTAGCGTTTCAATTTTATCAGAATTGCGGCAGAAGATTTACTCGGAGGAAAGCTGGCTTACATATACGGAAAACCAACTAATTTTACAGTTTTGAACCTGTACTTTGTTTTACAATAACTCTTCCACGAAATATTTACGGAGAATCAAGAACATGCTGTCAATCTTAAAAATTTTATTTGTAATTGGCAACCCAAGTAAAATCTCTGAAGGGAAAAAGCCTTTCTAAGGGGAAATCTAATCTGTTGTATCTCAGAAACGGAAGGTCGTAGAAACCTCAAATTTGGTGAAGTTGGACTTCAGATTTGTCAAAATTTTTCGAGAAAAAAATCGAGCAAAAAGATTTCCAACCTGAATGCCCTTTTCACTAAGATTTTGAAGCACTCTTTAAGCGTACGAGACATTTTTTTTTGGTCAGAAATTTAATGGCAAAATGTTGAAAACTCTAACTAAAGCGAATTTTTGTTGAAAATTACTTAACAATGGTCTCCATGTTTGCTATTACCAGTGATGGGCACAGCGGCGCTGTTCACCAGCGGGCGCTACTAGCGGCGCTACTTTTTCGGTAGCGGCAGCGCCGCTGCTTTTTTTTCGTCACCAGCGACAAGCGGCAGCGCCGCTGTTTTTTAAGCAAATTTTCTTCCGCTGCCGCTACTGCTAATAAACTCCTTCCAAGACTTTTTCAATTCACATTTTCACACGTTACCGTTTGGAAGCTTTACTCTCCGCTTGTTTTCACTCTGCTCTTGTTACCTCGTTATTTCAGTTTAGTAAAACATACAAGACCTTTGTGACGTTTTGTCGTTGCTCTTATACTGTATGTATAGGCGAGTTTTATCGCACATGGTCCGATTTTTTCTCAATCGAAGTTGAACAAATAATGTTGTCTAGTAGCGGGCCAATTTGAACTGATAACACCAATTTCAATAAAGCCGATTTCGAGCAGTATCTCTTTAACGAAAATGCAATGATTAGAGTTCGATAAATTCCCAAAAACTTGCAGATCGCAAAGACGGTTTTCCGCGATATTTCCTCAAAATGCTAGCATTTAGTACAACAAATGAAAATGATTTGTTGGCTATCTGGTCACAGACTACAGTATAGATCGTGCACTGCGAATAGAACAGTGCAGTACGTGGCACGGAGCCAGAGTAGCGTGTTTGGGGGAGGGGGCACAAAAACTTGGGCGGGGGGGCGCTTACGCAGCCGAGACCATACAAATTCGGAATGCGGCAGCGATCTGGTGAATATTTTGCTCCAAATCCTGTGTTATCCTTCTTTGGTGTGGATTTTGCCCTCAAATTTGGAGGTGAAGACCAAAAAAAAAAGGTCTTCATCGCAAAGTCTAAGGCTACTTGATTACGTTCACTTGATCTGTCTTGCTGTCTCATAGAAAAAAGCGTTTGTGGTTACCTGTTTTTGGGCAAAAGTTTGCTAGTTGTGCTCATGGGCGTATTCTCTGGGTGTTCAAGGTGTTCAGTGAACACCCAGCACTCGCTGCGAAGCACCGATGTGATTATTAACCAATATGCGTTTTGTTCTACGTTTATTAATATTTTTATTTGGCACATTTAGCGCAGATACATGCAATCGATTCAAAGGTTGTATCGATTTATCTTTTTGTTTCTTTATTTTGCGATACTTTTTTTCCCTCTTTTTCGCTATAATAAAGAAACAAAGGATAAAATCGATTTAACTTGTGAATCGATTGCATGTAACTGCGCTAATTGTCTCTGTTTTATTTTTCTTGCACTTTTTCAAGTAAATAAATTGATTCGCTGCGCAGTTTCGGTTGAGTGACTTTTTACTTATCGCATTCTGCCTGTGTGCCTTTTTCGTATCGCGAAGGTGTTCAATGTTGAATTTGAACACCCTTGTTGAAATAAAGAGACTAAAATGAAAAAGATAGGAGTGCGCTGAGAATCGCATGTAAAAGATGCGACCAAGGTGTTCACACTAGCATGTTGAACACCTTTACAGCTCAAAACGTTTTAAAGCAAATCCAGCTGTCACGCAGCAAGGTTATCGTTATTGCAAATATTTATTAATCCAAAATCTAAACAAAATTGTCTTAAAAATCAAAAGATTATGCCTTGATTGATCTCACAAAGTTAACTAAATCAATTAACTTACAGAAATATAATTTTGT
This sequence comes from Trididemnum nubilum, assembly GCA_963965965.1. NCBI lineage: Eukaryota > Metazoa > Chordata > Ascidiacea > Aplousobranchia > Didemnidae > Trididemnum > Trididemnum nubilum. The sequence continues at coordinate 32,837,575 of OZ014472.1, read as the reverse complement.
TTGACTGGAAGAACGCTTCGAAGCCCTTACCAGCTTTTCGTCAATACAAAGCACTGTATATTGATCGCAAATTCGCAGTATTATTTTTTATTTTTGTTGCATTGTAATAAATTGGTGTAAATAAAATGGAAATCTGTTACTTGAGTTTTTGGATTAAAACAAACGTAATGCAATCAATGCAAATGCACAAATTACAAATCAACGAAACATAAACCCGAAAATTAACGATCCAAAACTTGCATCAGGGATGAGGAAGCGGCAATTTCTGAATCGCTTTCAGCTTGATCGCTTAGGTACGCTTCCGATACTTGATGACATAATTTTTGCTCTAAATTCTTAATTTTGAAAATTTTTGACAAAGCTTTTTCCAGATATGTCAAAATTAAACGTTTTATTCTATCATCATCTTAAAAACATAATATGACACAAAATAAGAAATAAGTTGACATTGCAAAGGTCTGAGCAATAAGCAAATAGGCGTAGCCAGAAATTCGGGTTGGGAGCGGCCCAAAAGCGAAACGTACAAATACATTGTCATGGTGTTTAGGTAATACTATAATTTTTCCAACCGTTTATTGGAAAATTAAAAAAAAGGGGGCAATTTTTAATTGGGGTCTAGGGATGAATTTTCAAGCGCTCCGAAGTCGGGATAGTTATGTTTTAATCGCATCGGCTGTAAAGTATAAATTTTTACTAGAGCAAAGTGAGACACCTAGGGCGAAGCACCAACAGCCTCAGAATTTTTTAAATAAATTCGTTATGTCGTAGCTTGTAATTGAAAACGGACTTTTGCTCCAACTGCAACAAAAGCAGTCTTATTATGATGCTGTTACTGAAAAGTTCATCGCTCAAAAACGAAGAATTGAACTGTGCTACAGATGAATTATTTGTTCTTTTTTGCAACTTACAGCATAAGAGTGCAAGTTGCGTTTTAATAATTGCTGCAATTTTGAAGATGAGCACGCATTAAGAATCCTTTTGAAGGCATAGCACTAACCTAAACTTCGCAGTAGCGCAATACAAATTAAATACGAGAAATGCACTGTTATTTGAGCACAACTCGCATCCTTGTGTTGAGTTTTGCATTTTTTAGATTTTTTTGTTCAAAACACTACAAACATAAATTTAAAAAGAACGTAGGGCAAATTCTTTAACACAAGTTTTTAGTTTTTACATGCACTTGTAGAATTTGCAACGGCAGAGAATAGAATCCGAGCCATTGCACATGGGGATGATCAAAGTTGTGATTGTTTTTTGATGTATTGTTTAGACTTTAGTTTAAAATGTTTATTTTTAGAACTAAAGTTACTTTTTTGCTTTTGACCTCAAAGTACTGTGTTTTTATTGACCTTTCAGTGTTGTTCGTTTTATTGACTCGCGTTCCGAAAAGCGACAGTCAAAACGGCTACTTCTAAACTACTGCGACTTTGTTAGATTAGCTAATTCTGAAACTCCAATCTTAATTCTATACTTACCCTAACTAGGCTAACTCTGACATTAACCTAAGAAGTCGCGCTTTTAGCAGTCGCTATTTGGATCGTTTCGTCTACGGCTTTAACCGTTTTAAAACATGTTTGTTGTTTACTACATTCAGATAACAAAATCGTAAGATAATTTACGCCATTACTACTCGTTTGCTGTTTTTCATAAAATTGCAGCTTTCACGCCATTATCGTTAATTTTCTAAACATTTTATACTCTTTACAATACAAAATACAGCAACTTTGACCATAACAGTTTTTATTTTTAGGTTAATAGGGCTATAATTACTTTCAAAATGTCTCAATTTATTCGAATTATTATTTATCGCAATATTGGGGTATAACTTTTAAGTTTATGCTTCGGTTTTGAGTTGGCGCTGGTTTACAAGTTACTTTTTGTTTGTTTGATGCAAATTTCGGTTTCGCAAAATTTGGTCTGGCGTGGTCCCTGGTCTTGGCCGTGTAGTAGTTTGAGCAGGAAATTTTTTTCTCTGGAGCAATTTGCTGCGATCTAGCGTCAAACTGAATTTTGGCGAAAATGCCGTGGCGTGCGGTATTTAATAGTTCAGACACTTTGAACTCACACTTATACTTAAGTACGACAAAAGCACAAAAACATTTGGGCATAGACTCCATTTGAGTGAAGCTAAAATGGTTATGATTCGAGTTTAGTTTTCATTGAAAATTTAGATTTCATTTAAATCATTTTTGGTGAAATAAAAGCTTCGATTGTTTTTATAAATCCGAATTCTATTTCACCAATCCTATTTTATAGCGGTAGTTTTTGCGTACTAAAAATGTAGCTGACTTAACTGAGTGCATTTGAGTTATTTACTTAAAGGCGGTGAATCATCCAGCCAATTCCAGTGGTTTACAATAGCTAAAACTGAGCTATAATTTTTGATATTTTTTGTTTTAATTTTGGGACTGCGTTTGCAAAAATATTCAACAAATACAAAAAGATGTTCCCCCGAAAAAACTTTTTGGAAACTCTGAGTTTTGATCTTCCCGCCAAAACCACAGTAGGCCTAATGGTTTAGAGAACTGTGGTAGGCCTAATAGTTTATTTCTAAATAGTTTACGAGGTATTTCTAAATAGCTTATGCCTAACTATCTCTAAACTATTAGGCCTAATAGTTTAGAGAAAGTTAGGCCTGATAGTTTAATAAGATTACAGTAGGCCTAATAGTTTAGAGAACTGTGGTTTTGGCGGGAAGATCAAAACTTAGAGTTTCCAAAAACTTTTTTCGGGGGGACATCTTTTTGTGTTTGTAGAATATCTTTGCAAACGCAGCCCCAAAATCAGAACAAAAAATATCAAAAATTATAGTTCAATTTTAGCTATTGTAAACCACCGGAATTGGCTGGATGATTCACCGCCTTTAATGTTACGAAGGGCTGAAAATAGCTGATGCTGATGAATGAACAATATTGAACACCCTGTAAAATCTTCACCCTACGCCACTGGTTGTGCTACTACAAAAGTTTACTCTCGCTTGCGGAGCTCAAGCAGTGATTTGGGGGGACACGGCTCGAAATTCCATCCCCCGTGCATAGGCGTAGCCAGGATTTTTGATTGGGGGGGGGAGGCCAAACCAAAAATCACATGCAATGAAGTCACCAGAAATTTTCGAAAGAGGAATTTTTGTGGGACAAAGATATCGTAGAATGGAAGATCAGAAGCCGTGGCCTGGTTTGACACTTAACCGAGAGTTTTCTAAAGGGAGAGGACTTAAACCAAAAGTTACAAATGAAAATATCTAAATTGGGAGACTTGTGTAAGTAAACTAGTTTATTCACACGTATCACAGACGGGGATCTGAGGACGAAGCCCCCAGTCGCTGGGTGATTTTTTGGAATTTTTTTTGAAAAAAAAGCTATTTTAATGCCATTGGATCACATTTCGCACGTGTTCAGGACCATTTGAAAGAAGTAGATTATTAACATTTGAAAGCCAATTGAAAAAAATAAATTGTTTCAATTCTCCTTCTACCTATAATTTGGTCGAAAATACGTTTGTAATTTTGCAGTTTGGGGTTAAATTTTTATTAGTATTTTAGTAGTAAATAATCCACTCAAAGATTTTCCTTAGAGATTTTTGTTTTGACATGAAAATAACCAGTTGTAGGAGTACATGTACGGTTAAGAGGCCCCAGGCCCCTCAATTTAAATTCAATAATTTGTTCAATGAGCATTTCTCATACATTTTTTTTTCAAACGCATTTTTTTGCGTAAAAACTATAGCGAGGTGGATGGAGGTGAATTGTTACTGAAAACCGTACAATAGATGGTTACGCTTAATTACCATGTTATTGCCCGGGCCGGATTTACATTGCGCGGCCCCCCTGGCACTTTAATGATTTTCGCTACATCTTCCTGCCAAACATAAGTGTAGACCAAAAATAAAGTCTTACCATCTGAGCGCAGGGCTCCTGGCACTGGGCCATATGGGAAATGTTGCCCTGTTATTGCATTACGTTTTTAAAAAGGTTAGATGAGAGCCCGAGGTAGCAACTTTTATGATAAAAACCCTTAATTTCAGCCGGGTTATATATTTTAATTGATTGGCAAAAATTGAATTTAGAGGGCCCGGGGCCCCTGGTCGTCAATATTATTGTTAATTACTGCTGTAGGCAAAAAATGCTAAAGGAAACTAAAACTGACGAAACAATAGTTTTTTTGTCACATTTTTATAATAGGTAGCATTTCAATTGGAGGGGGTCTGGGCCCCCCCTCTGGCTACGCCTATGCCCCGTGGCGCCGGGCCGGAGTAGTTACGTCAATGCGTAGTAAAGTAAATTTTGTTACAACAGTTAACAGTAAAACTAAGAATTGAATATATAGTGCGCTGAGAATTGAACGAACAAACAGAACCAGGTAATAAATAAGCTTCAAAGACAACTTAGTTATGGAGTTATACCCGAAGAAAAAATACTCAGTGTAACATGAATCGCATTGAGCATCATTTGCTTAACATGTACGTCATTACTACGTATCTCCTTCGACTTTGTAAACACCAATATCTTAAACGCTCGATCTACTTTTGTGTCAAAGTTGGACGAAATCATCGCAGGGACGTGAATCACCTACCATTTCTACAAAACTCCAAGAAATGTTTAGGAACTCCGTTGATTGATAAATTTTCCCTTCGGATCTCTTCGCGAAGAAATATTTTAGTGGTTGAGGGCCGAGAGTGTGATATAGTAATATATTAATAGATCGACTACTTCAGAGCTATAAGAGCCGGGACAGAATTGTATAGAAGCTGAATACTGTATGTCATTGTGCTTTAATAGCATAACCTTAAAGGGGAACTCCGGCCTAGCGAGGCTATATATCATAAAATACACCACAAAATTCTAAGACTTTTGCAAAAAAAACGAACTCGCTACGTTTTATAGTTTTGATGAAATCCGCAAAAAACTGCGTGAACCTCAAGTCTGATTACGTAGGTATGTACTTTACCTCTCGCTCATAGTCACTAATCTCAGGCCTAAAAATTGCAAGTAGGTTGAATATTTTAGCAAAGAATGCAATACAAGCGCTTCTGCTCACGAGTTTTTAGTCTTAACTAGCAATTTTATGTCCAAACAATATAATGTACAGATACAATAAAGTACACACCTACGTCATCAGACTTGCGGTTCACGCAGTTTTTTGCGGATATCATCAAAACTATAAAACGTAGCGAGTTCGTTTTTTTTGCAAAAGTCTTAGAATTTTGTGGTGTATTTTATGATATATAGCCTCGCTAGGCCGGAGTTCCCCCTTGAACTTATTTAAGTCGATATTTCTTATTGCCTTTTGTTTGTGTAGAAAATGCGATAAGGAATTTAACTTCCTAGTGTAACTTCCAAGGGAACTTCCTAAGTAATTTCTAAAGTGCTGGTTTAACCGATCAGCATTTTGAAATGCTTGTTTTTTTTTGAAAAGAGCATGCCAACACCGAATTGAATGGTGATTTGCTTACTTGTCTTCCATTTAAGCCTGCTAAAGCTGATTGTAGCGTGAACCAATATCTAAGACGCTTGAATAATTAACTTTCGTAAATAAAGTTGAAATTTCACTATTAGATACCGTATTTGAATGCCATCGTTTTTTTACTATTTATTTTTTTAAAGTAGCGGCAGCGGCCGCTGTTTTGCATGCAAGTAGCGGCGCTACTTTTTTATTTGAGTAGCGATAAGCGGCAGCGCCCCTGCTATTTTTGCCAAATAGCGGCAGCGCCACTACTTTTCAAGTAGCGGGTGCCCAGCTCTGGCTATTACACTACCAAGAAGAAAGCGGATGGCATTGAGAACCGTTCGCTGTACCAACTGACAAAAAATATTGAGCAGCGCCAGTTGACAAAAATAAAATACACTCTTGTTATAAACACAATTTTCTAAGAACATGAAACTCGTTTTTGCTCAAAATTTAAGAACAAATTAAAAACAATGCTAGCATAGGCAGCAAAATCAACTAAAAGCAAACGAAAAAAAAAAATTCAAATCAAAGAAAAGAAACTAAATTTTGCACTGATTCAAAACGGTAAATTTTAGTGATTTTTATTTTTTTTGAAGCAAAATTGCAGTTATTCCAAGAGCAGGCTATAGAGCGCTCTTCAGTAGCGTAGCCAGGGGGGGGGGGCTACAGCTCTCCCCCCATTGGCCTAAAAAGTATGCAAAATAGCACGTTTTTAGTGCTTTTGAGGCCGATTTTTGCTCCAAAAATGAAAACAGCCCCCCCAACGGGATTGGGGATCAGCAGTTGTGAAGGATTTCCTGTTATTTGGACCAGAAAAAATTTTGCTTCTGGAGCCCACCCAAAGTTGGTGAGGAAAACTAACTGAACTTTGGTGAAGACCTTTCTTTTTTTTTTGGAGATCACCTAATTTCGGCCGGAAAAAACATTTCAATTTTGATGGAGACCTTTTTTTTTTGGAGATCACCTGATTTGAACAGAAAAACTGCCTCAATCTGATTCAAGATTGATGAAAATTTGGGTCAAGTTCGTTTAGTGTTACTTCCACCTCTCAAAAAAGCCCCCCCTCCCTTTTGCGAAATCCTGGCTACGCGACTGGCGCTGTTTGAGATTTTTTTTGCTTTCGTTCGAAAAAAGCTTGTTTTTTCAAGTTGAACGACTGCTCAAAAAATTTTACGATGCAGCAAAGCAGAAAAAAGCCTTTACTCAGGCGAAGAGTATAGGAAATTAAATACCGTTACAAATATGGTCGCTAAAATTGACATCGATTAAAAAATCAGGAACAAACGATACCGAAAATCGGCAAAAAATTAAAAACAGCCAACCTCAACTCTAGGGTTACTGGTTCTAAAAAACAACAGTGTACTTCGACTTGTTCACTTTTAAAAAATTTTAGAACCTATTGTTGCTATTAACATAAACGTATTCCGACCCACAGCTTCGAGAGCGCTTCACGTCATTTAAAAAAATGTGGTATGGTAAAAGTTGTTCTTTTTTTTACATTGATCCAAAAATATAATTAAACTCTGCGTTCATTAACTAATTGCTATCAATAGAGGATTTTGCAAGCTTAGAATCCTAGCGTATGGCCCATAGTCTCTTTTTCGACAACAATTGCAGTACATACCGTCATACAGACATAGTACGGTTGAACGCATTATTTTGAAGTAGAAATGAATCTGACGTCACAATGAGATATTTATTACGCGCTAACGCAACATCTCGTTAAGCAGTCCGAGCGAGCATTTTTAACCAGTGTTCGGCGAGACGGTTGGGAAATAGCTTTCTGTCCACGAAGATTTTTGCTCGTTAATGCCGTTTAGCGAGCGAAAATGACCTTTACGAGCTCTAACTTGTTTTGTCATGTGGGCTCTGTTTGCCAATCTGGTCTTCACCTACTTTTGGACCAAAAATCCACTCATTTCTTTTTTTGGTCTTTACCTATTTTTGGACCGAAAAAGGGCGCCACCACGAAATCCCGCTCCGGGTGCCACCATCCTTAGCAACGCCACTGACCTAGTTACCAGAGGAGGAGTTTTCGAGGACACAATTTGATGTCCTTGGCCTCGAACGTCAAGTCCTTGAAAATTGCCCCGTACTCGGCTCGAGGACAGCACTATTTTTTGAGTAGTGAAAAGTTTGTGAAGCGCCTGAAAAATTTTTTGGAAAACGGTTTTTTCTTGAGATCGCCTGAAAATTTTTTTTGAAGACCTTTTTTTTTTGGAGAGCACTTGCGCTTGAGTTCTTGGTTCTTGGCCTCGAGCATTTCTGTCTTTGGCCTCGAGAGGGTCCGTCCTCGGTAGGGCCGTCCTTGGCCTTGGATTTTTTTTGTGTTCTTGCCTCGAGCCTTGTGTCCTCGACTCCACCTTTACTGGTTACCATTTTAATGCGAAACGGGACTGAAAAAACAGATGTTAGCATTTTTTTTTTTAATTTCACTAGTTTTTATTAAATTGTTCTTTTAAAAAGACAGTGCATTGTAAAAAATCAGTTGTGACGTTAAAAAATAAAGAATCGTTCCTTTCAATGAAATATTAAGAGTTGTTCCCTTCTTTTAAATGACATCAAATGCAAAAAAGTCATTGCTCTGCAGTAATTAGTGTTGTTTTTTTTAATCTCGTTTACTAAAATATTTTTTAAGAATGATTAGAATCGAAATTCCGAATAGGCTAAAACTTCTGCAATATGGTGGAATTCGCCCGGACAAACAAATTGTCTTTATAATCAATAGTTTGTTAATTATAATAATTTACATGGACAAATGATCAAGTTTCAATATAAAACATACAGCAGTTTTGCGCGGAAAACCGCTTTCTACTAGAACAGCAATTCGCGCGGAAAATCGCCTGGTTTCCCGCGTAGTTCGAGTTCGCGCACTGTGTAAACGGGCCTTTAATCATAGAGCTGCAGAGGTGCATGCATCTTATTTTTTAACAAAGCTGCCAGATATCTATGACATACGGTGGGATCTTTGCCAATATTCAACGTCGAAGCAAGGAAGTTGCAAATAGCGATTTTAACGCCGGTAGTAATGTTTGCAAATTAACTTGGTCACCATGAGAGGAGTGCTTGACGGCGTTTGGTCAAAATAAGACGTCCGTCAAATACGATAAAACTTGCCCAATTCGTCACGTCAAGTATTTTTTGAACTTAGTGTTTTGCCTTCGACTTGTTGCTGTAAAGAAAGATTAATATTTGCTTTAGAAATGGCCAATTATTGCTGTTCAAATGTAAAAATGACGAATTATGCAAACGAAGTGCTTCATGGGGATCGAAAAAGATGTCGATTTCAATTTAACAAATCCGGCGAACTGAGAACAACAAAAATGTGATGAATTAGGCGAATACTGCTCTTCTACGTAGATTTTATAGGGAACAGGATCTTGCTTCGCCTCAGATCTACAACAATGGGGTTACTTCAAAGGCAAATATATTTTTTTTCGCTCGTTTTCAAAAAGCAGAGGACTTTCACACACATTTACCGGCACGGAAACTTGCTCTGCCAAAGCAGAAATAGTTTTACACTGTCCTGTTCGATAGTTTTGACACGTGTAATTGAAAGTTTAAATAGCAAGGCTTTAAAAATAGGAAGCACAACACGATACAGCTCAAAACACAATGTAAAATATTCCAACATACCTTATTGAGCACAAATCAAATAGGAATTCAAATCCAATCACAAATTACTATTATATTGCATAATTCTCATTTTACATCAAAACAATTTTGCTTTAGCTACTAGGTATAGAAATTTGCATACCGCGAGCTAATTTGTTACTGCATATAATTCCATTCATCAAATAAATGTAATAACAAAGATATCATTTACTGAGTTGCCTTGGCCAAGAGACAGTAAAGGAACCTTGCGGTGCGCGAGTCACGTTGCCACCTGTCTAGCGGAGCCTTCACACAGTCCCTGTGCTGAACGTCAAGCAGGAAAGCTGGAAATAATTTTTTTAGCTTGGTTTGACCTGACCGGGAATTGAACGCAAGTCTTATCGTTTCAATAGCAGACGCTCAACTACTGATCGGTTTAATTTAACTTACTACACACATTTAAAAAATTAATTCTACACTGTAGAATCTACAGCTGCGAAGTGGAAAATATTGGAATATACGATATAAGACATTTTTAATCACAAGAGCATTAGGGATCGCAAAAATATTAGATGGCGAAATGATTTGATTTTACTTTTGAGCCCAGACTGCAATGTTGAGACAAGGCCTGGTCTACACTGGGACAAAACCACAAGCGTACTTCTGGTTGATTTTAAACAGAAATTCGGTACTTCCGGGTACCACCTTACCAGCAGGGATGTAGAAGCGACATTTTTTTTGTATCGCTTCCACCCTTAGCGCTTCCGCTATCACCACTTGATAACGTAGTTTTTGCTTAAAATTTTTTAAAGAAATTTTAGGGCCAAAATTTTTTCCAGATAAGTCAAAGTAAAAAAGCTTTGTTATCATCCTCTTAAAAACATCATATAGAACCCAAATTATATAATTGTATTCGGTGGTTTGTCATCGCAAGAATCTGCGAATTTGAGAAGTCAGAAACTCAGATTTGGAGCGGCCCTAAGCGAAAAGTCCAATTACATGATCGTTATGTTTCAGCTGATGCGAATTTTTCTGAACGCGTTCATCCAGAAGTTTGAAATAATGAGCGTTTATTAGGGAAGTTTCTTAGAAGAATCGAAGAAGTTACACTGTTTAACAAGGTGAGTAGCTCTGAGATTCGAAAATCTCTTAATATCGAGCCGTTACTTCTCCGAATTGAAAGATCTCCTCAGCTTAGATGGTTTGGACATGTAAGCAGAATGCCTCAGGAAAGACTCCACAAACAAGCTTTACTTGCCAAAGCAAATGGAAGAAGACCAGTTGGACGACCTAGAACTAGATGGACTAATTACCGTATTTACTCGATTGTTAGCCGCCTTTGATTGTAAGTCGCCCTTGATTGTAAGCCGCATGTGATAGTGTTTAAAATTCAATGTAAGCCGCCCTTGAATGTAAGCCGCATTTACTGTATCGGTGCCTACCGTATGTTCATTACTGACAATTAACCAGTAGGCTAATCTCTTAAATAAAACTAACAACTCCCTTTTTTCTGTAGAATGCACGTCATAAATGCATGTGACAATTTAGAATGCACGTCACAAGTCTCAACTTCCTTGTTTAGACAGTGGAAGACATAGCATCAGACAAAATACCGTATCGGTATAGCAACAAATCGCTAAGCAAAAAAAATGTAAATCGCCCTTCAATGTAAGCCCCAAATATGATGGAAAGAAAAACTTTATAAGCCGCGGCTTACAATCGCGTAAATACGGTACATTGAGTATCTTGGATGGAATTGCTTGGGACTTCATCCAAGCCAAATGATGGATGTGATGGAAGACCGTGAAGTGTGGCGGCTTGATCTCGAGCTGTTGCCCCCGTAACCCTCACGGAAAAGCGGGCCATGAAGAAAGAAAAAGAGACGGATTTCCAAGAGCTTGGCATAATAACTTATTTCAATTGCATCTGCACAGTAGCGTACGCAGGATTTTCGAAAGGGGGGGTCAGCAAATTTGAAGATAATGAAGACGAAAAGTAAAGTCTCTCCACTCAGAATCATGTCCAAAATTAAGTGAAGACCAAAAAAAAGGTCTTCACTCAAATTTAGTCCGGTTTTTGGCCCAAAATTAGGTGAAGATCAAAAAAAAAGTCTTCACCTAAATTTAGTCCGATTTTTGGCTCAAAATAAGGTGAAGACCAAGAAAAAGTCTTCACCCAAATTTAGTCCGGTTTTTGGCCTAAAGTAGGTGAAGACCAAAAATAAAAAATAAAAAAAGGTCTTCACCAAGATTCTGTCCCTTTTATGTGCTCAAACTTTTAAGCCCAAGTTACAAAGGGAGGGGGGCATGCCGCAATTTTGCGTACTATTCTATGCTGATTATAAAATCCTGGCGACCCAAAAGGGGGGCCATGGCACCATGCCCCCCCCCCCCCCCAAATACGCCTCTGCATCTGCACTGTTAAGCGCAAATCTTTACTTGGCTATTATTAGGTAGCCCTGGAGCGAAGCTTCCCTATTTGCATAATTTTTCTTTTAATAACATGTACGAGGTTTGCTTCAAATTTTTGCTAGCAAAGTGTATTTTTAGGACAGCAAAAAAACACTGAAAGAATTATGCTGTTATACACAGCAGTACCACGTGAGAATAATTTTTGTAGCAAAAGTTACTTGTAGCAATAATTAAGGCAAGCATTATAGCATCATGTTTGAGAGTCATACAATGTTAAACTTTGTTTGAGAGACGTTATGATGCTTTCTTCTGTTTGCATTTCAAGAATATATTATTGCAGTGAAAGAAATTAAAATGCTGGAACTTTTTCTTCATTGCCCGCTTTTCCGTGAGGGTTACGGGGGCAGCAGCTGCTTAAGATTAAGCTGCCACAATTTACGGTCTTCCATCACATTCGTCATTTCGCTTGGGTGAAGTCTCAAGCAATTCCATCCAAGATCCTCAATGCAATTGGTCCATCTAGTTCTAGGTCGTCCAATTGGTCTTCTTCCATTTGCACTGGCAAGTAAAGCTTGTTTGGAAAGTCTTTACTGAGGCATTCTGCTTACATGGCCAAACCATAAAAGCTGAGACCTTTCAATTCGGAGAAGTAACGGCTCGATGTTAAGAGATTTTCGATTCTCAGAGCTACGCACCTTGTTAAACAGTGTAACTCCTTCGATTTTTCGTAAAAAGCTCATTTCGGACGCTTGCACTTGTGATCATAGGCGTAGCCAGGGGGGGCCCAGGGGGCCCGGCCCCCTCCCCCAATTAAAATACCACCAATGATAAAAATTACAACAACGTAGGCTAGCGCTGCTTAGTTGCAGCTTTTTTTCAGCAATTACGCACATAACAGTAATTAGCAATAACATTAATGACAATTAGGGAGCCCCGGGGCCCCTAATTAACAACCAGGGGGACCCAAACCAACGACTATGGGGCTCAAACCAACAACTAGGGGGCCCCAGAGCCCCTAACTGACAACCGGAGGGCTTCGGGGCCGGGCCCCTAACTGACGACCAGGGGGCCCCAGGGCCCCTAACTAACAACCAGGGGGCTCCAGGGCCCCTAAATAATAACCAGGGGCCCCAGGGCCCCTAACCGACAACCAGGGAGCCCTGGGGCTCCTAACTGACGACCAGAGGGCCCAAGGGCCCCTAAATAACGACCAGGGGCCCCCTAACTAACAACCAGGGGCTCCGGGGCCACCAACTGACAACCAGGGGGGCCCAGAGTCCCTAACTAACAACCAGGGGGCCCCAGGGCCCCTAACTAATAACCAGGGGCCCCAGGGCCTCTAACCGACGACCAGGGGGCCCCGGGCCCCCAACTGACAACCAGAGGGCCCAGGGCCCCTAAATAACGACCAGGGGACCCCGAACTAACAAACAAGGACCCCAGGGCCCCTAACTGACAACCAGGGGGCCCGGAGCCCCTAACTGACAACCAGGGGGCCGGGCTCCAAACCGACGAACATGGGGCTTCAGGGTCCCAAACTGACAACCAGGGGGCCCGGGCCCCCAACTGACAACCAGAGGGCCCCAGGGCCCCTAAATAACGACCAGGGGGCCCCTAACTAACAAACAGGGACCTGGGGCCCCTAACTGACAACCAGGGGAGCCGGGGCTCCTAACCGACAAACATGGGGCCTCAGGGTCCCTAACTGACAACCAGGGGGCCCCGGGGACCTTAACTAACCAGGGGGCCTCGAGGCCCCTAACAGACAACCAGGGGGCCCTGGGGCCCCTAACTGACAACAAAGAGCCCCTAACTAACAACCAGAGGGCTCCAGGGCCTTTAACCGACAACCAGGGGGCCCCTAACTGACAACCGGGGGGCCCCAGGGACTTTGAGTGACAACCAGGGGGCCCCTAACTGACAACCAGGAGGCCCCAGGGTCCATAGCTCACGACCAGGGGGATCCAGGGTCCCTAAATAACGACCAGGGCCCCGGGGCTTCTAACAGACAACCAGGGAACCCCAGAGCCCCTGACTGACGACTAAGGGTCCCGGGCCAGTAACCCTTTACTTCAAAATTTTAATAATATATATGCACAACCAGTACGAAATTTAAGAGTTTTTTCCTACAAGTTGCAACCCCACGTCTTCGTTTAACGTTATTATGAACTTAATGCTATAACACAGACGGTAAAGCAAACCCCTCAATTGAAATACTACCAATGATAAATATAATGAGAGCATAGCCAGTATGTTGTCCTTGTCCGGAATTGTAGTTTCTTTAATTTAGGATTTACACGTACAAAAGCAAGTAATAATAATGACGACCACGTGTCCACGTCATAATAATGTCATGCAATTCTTGTACGTTTCAAAAAACTGTCAAGTGACTTGACTCAAGTCCTCCACGTTTTGGAAAAATAGTTGTTTTAATGTTGCTTTAATTTTTTTTTACGAAAGAACTTAAGGGCGCGATTTTATCTGAAAATCATTGGCGAAGCCAGGGGAGTGGCCCAGGGGGCCCGGGCCCCCTCAATCAAAATGCCACCAATGACACAAATTTGACAAAAAAGTCTTGTTTCTTCATTTTTAGTTTCTTTTAGCATCTTTGCGTACAACAGTACACGCGTACAAAAGTAATTTACAATGAATAATATTGACGTCTAGGGGGCCCGGCGCACCTCCTTATTTCAATTTTTTCCCACCAATTTAAACATATAACCAAGATGAAATCAAATTTTTTGTTCTAATAGTTGCTACCTCAGGCCCTCATCTAAACTTTTTATGGACGTAATGAGATAACCAGCGCCGGATTTGCCATATGGCACAGTGCCAAGGCTCCACACTCAGATAGTAGGACTTTTTTGGTCTTCACTTATATTTGGCAGGAAGATGTTGCAAAAATCCTCCAAGTGCCAGAGGCACCGCGCAATGTAAATTCGGCTCGGGAATAACATGTTTAGTAAGCGTAACCATCTATTGTACAATTTTTCAATTAATTATGATTCATCTCCATTTCGCCAGCCTCTTAAGTCAGACATTTTCGCTTTTTAACTGTTAGTTTTCGCCTTCTCCCTTTACCAAAATCCTGGTTAAGTGACAACAGACCACGACTTCAGATCTTCTATTCTACGATATCTTTGCCCTACAAAAAGTTCCCTTTTTGAAAATTTCTGATGACGTCATTGCATGTGATTTGTGGTTTGGGCCCCCCCCCCCAATCAAAAATCCTGGCTACGCCTATGCTTGTGATCGCACTCTTTCGGTCATTATCCAAGATTCATGACCATAAGTGAGAATGGGGACAAAAACTGTTTTGAAAATCGAGAGCTTTGCCTTTTTTGACAATTCTCGTTTCATGACAACCGAATAGTGCAAAGCTCGCATTACTGCACTGGCCTAGCCTACTCGGGTATCCAGTTCTTGGTCCTGCCTTCCATTACTGGTAAATGCACCCCAAGATACTTGAACTTCTCCGCCTGCTTCAGTGTCGCTACATTCACTTTTAACACGCATTAATCAGGGTTTCTTGAAAGATGAAGTACCTCAGTTTGAGTCGCGCTTATTTTCATTCATGCTGGAACTACAAACTGTTTATGTCGGTGAATATATACTGTGTTATATGAAAATGACCCAGAATTTTAAAAAATGGGCAAATCCCATTCAAAAGTATTTTTGAGAAAATGTTAAATTTTAGGACTAAAATAGAGACCTAAGTGAACAACATGCCTTTAAAAATGTTTCTTTGCAAATGATGGTCACAGGCCCGGCGCCACCGGGGGGCATTTCGGGGCCTTGCCCCCCAAACGAGAATTGTGCCCCAAAGAAAGTAACAGGCTCGGTGCCACAGGAGTGCAGTTCGAGGCCTGAGACTCCCAAAATAATGGTTATCGACCCAGAATTCGAGAGCAAAGAACTGTTTTTTCGCAGATTTTGTAATAAAGACCCTTTTTTGATAGTTTTACCCCAGAATTCGTGGAAATTCGGGCGGTTTTTGAGATGAAAACTTCAGAATTTTGTTTGGTCTTCACCCCAGAATTTGAGGAAATTCGCGCAGTTTTTCCGATAAAGACCTTTTTTTTGGTCTTTAGCCCAGAATTCGTGAGTTACGCGATGAAGACCTTTGTTTTTTGGTCCACACTATCGGATTCGAAGTATTAGTTTTTGTGCCCCTCCCAAAATTTGTTTATGTCCTCCCCTCCCACTCACGCTATCCTTGCGCCGGGCCTGAATGGTCTGTCGAACATTAACTTTTCGTCGCATATTTTTGCAAAAAATTGTACCGCAGTCAAGTTTTTGATGTTCGATATGAATGGCCAAAGCGGAAGTAGTACCCTTTTACTGCTTCCACGAAAATTTGCAGCTTCCACATCCCTGCTTACCAGCTTATAAAGTTGCCATCTATCTAAAATAAACTAATATTTTGGAGCTACCGTCCTAAAAAAAAGTGGGTAGGCTCTACTCATCATCAACCAAAATATTCCACTTAAAACAGGCTTACAAAAATGACTTCACCAAAATTACGGCAGAACTTTTCCGTCAGTTTTGTGTGAAGACCTAAAACAAAAAGGTCTTCACAAGCTAATGGTTGCATTTTCTCAGTTTTAGTTCAGCAGCAAGAAGTCTTCACCTGCATTTCGTTTCATTTTAACGAAAAACGGGTCTTGACTAAAAATTTGCAAGAGAAATAGCAAGGCCGATATATTAGAAGCCTACCCTAGCAAAAAAAGTTGGTAGGCAGAGACTATCCCACGACGGCAGCATTGCATACTTTCGAATGCTTATGATTTTTCACCAAATGTACACCAAACCTAAAAGATAATGCTGCATCAAGTCAACTTCAAACTTGACATCTTTTTGATTAAGGCAACACGAATCACAATATTAACATGCATAGCTCAATACAATAATAAGTTAAGCGCAAGCTTCGACTACAGAACATCGACTAAATTGCCAAGTTGCCCGCAACTGCAAAATATCGACCAATTTCCTAATTTTTCTGATTTACGTTTGTCATAAATTGGATTTGTTGCCTTCGTTTTCTGAACTATCCAGAAGTCTTTTCCAAACGTCCAAATATTTAGCACGAAAATCGCTTTGTACTGATGTTGTGGTGTTAATATCGAGGTAGGATGGGTATTCGGGCCATTTTAGTGATCCTTCAAATACCGGTTTACTGAAAATGATACAGATTGTTATAGGAAAGTTTTCGCAACTAGCCAGCAATTTTTTGCGAGATTAGTTTTGAGCTTGCTGGCGATAATTCGCTGGCAGTGGCAACAAAGTTCGACGAATAACTTGCGATAATCTGCACTTTTGCTTCGCGAAGTTTTGCTTAACATTGAGAATTGCTTTTTCCTTGAAAAATTTTATAATCAACCAAATAATTGCATCTCCTCGAAAGTTTGATGCAGTAAACATCAAGAAAAAGGAAAAAAAGTTTCCTTCATATTTTGTAAGTGTCCCAGAAGTCGCGCAACACCAAGATGTTTTGTAACCATGTCGCGTAAACACCAAATTTCGCATGTAGGTTGTTGTTCATCAAAAATTTGCAGAAAACTTAGTTTTGAGTTAACCAGGTCATCATAGTGACATCACGGCCGGTTTTTGCAAAATGACGTCAATTTTCGATGATGTTATAGGTGGTTCAAATTTTGCACATAGGCTACAGTAGGTTTGTTTGAAACTGCAATCACATTTTATTCACCACGTTGCCTTGGCCAGGAGATAACGAAGGGACCTTTCGGTCTTCGAGTCAAACTGCCACCTGTCTACCACACACGGTGGGGGCTTCACACTGTCCCTTTAATTGCTGAACGTATTGCAAGGAAACTATGAATACCAGTTTTTATAGTCTTTGGTTTGACCCAACCGAGAATTGAACCAGAGTCTACCGCTTCAGTAGCAGACGCTCTATCCACTAGACCACTGATCGGTAAATTGTCTGGCAGGTGTTGTTTCAAAACTGCAATAATATGGCAGGCGTTAATTCAAGGTAGTAACTGGGAACGGTACTTAAGAGGATGGAAATTTACAAGTTAACAAAAAAGGTATAACCGTCCAATTTCATTGTATTTTTATAACTGTTGAAAAGATTACATAAAATTTTATAGATCCTGGTCTTAATATGTTGAAAATTTTTAATTATTTGTGACTTTTCACAGAGAAAATATACGCAAAAATCACAATATATTTGACCATTGTTTGAGAAAGTTCGATAAAAATAAAAACGTGCCTTGTTGCAATCCAAAATATCGCCCTCGGGACAGCGGCCCTTTAAGTGCAAAAAATTGCCACAAACCCGAACCGGTAGCTTTGATTTAAAATTCATAAAGATCTAATCGATTTCAAAAACTCAATTACTGTAACTTTTTTGAAAACTTATTTTCACAATTAATTCGGTCTCGAAATGTGATGTAGCCAGCAGCTAAGCTAAACCGTAAAATATTGAATGGAGAGACGCTTCCACAGCCATAACCAGACGCAATTGGAATGAAAACGTTTTAGGGCGGAAAAACAAAAATAGTCACGCTCATAAAAGATCTCCACGTCCAAATTGGCCGCTTTTTTATCCAAACTCTTGGCGGGAATTATAAAAAAGAAATGCGAATATTGTTTTTCTGCTAGATGTAACTTATAAATTATAATCGCTCGGAAACTACTAATTAATTACTCTTTAGTTAAACTTCTCAAATGCAAAATTTCCACAGCAGTTACTTACCCGGTTTTAGCAAATGAAGCTAAAGTATGCATAAGTTTTCTGCTGAGTAACACTTCGTCTTCAGTGAAAGTCATGCCTCTACCATATATTTCGGGTAGGAAAGGATAGCCCAAAAGAAATCCTTGATCTTCTGAATGATCTGGTCTTTTTACCTCGTATGTGCGCGTTATTTTGTTCGTACTGTCGTAGTACCTTGGCTTTTTTGAAAATTGATAAAAATACACATTTGCTCCGTTGTCTAAATATAACTTATAACAGTTAATATCGACCATTAGCATTCAGCAATATTCTGCAGCATGGGTTACCGTACCTAATACCTACAGTTACACTGATCAGAAAGTCAAACATATAGCATATTTCGACTTGACTCGTGATTAAACCGGCTAAATTAACCTTAGTCGTGAAACTAAGTAACCAACCAAACTAGCAGTCAAGCACCGAAGCGTAACATTCAAACTGCTTGTGCTTGGTTTCATATTACTGGACATAGAAAATCTTCGTTGAGTTCGTAGTATCTAACCTTTAGTTTCTTGTGCTACTTCTTTAGCGGGATAGTAAAATAATGCATCAGCGCTGAATTCCGATAAACCGTTGAGCAACAACCTCCAATCTGTGTAATTCTTCAAATATAACGAAACAAATTCGTTGGAATTTTCCTGCAATCTCGTAAGGTTTGGATAGTACGAAGAAAGAATGTTTCGAAAGATTTCAATCGCATTTGTTCGAGTCAATTTCGGTCCTAAAAGAACATCACGTAAACATACAGCATACTACTGTGTTGCTAAAACTTGGGTTTTTTAACTTACACACGTGTAAACCCCCAGCAATGTAAAATAGTAGCGGAATTTACTGCATCTTTTATATATTGCAGTATTTTTACCAACTGCATATTATTCCTGTCAGGCGCCATGCAGGCCCATTTGAAAAATGCAAAAGCCGAAGTGGAAGGGGACTTGAAACCACCCTTTAGGGACAAGATTTTCTGTGGTTGAAAAGAACGATCAAACTACAATATAAGCAAACTTCCAGCATAGTTGCAATCAAAAGTTACTGTACCTTCAGAAGTCATTTTTTATCTTTTTCTTTTTTTTACATAAGCACAAACTTAGCACTGCATTTTTATGTTTTCTTAAAATCAGTAGTAATTGAGTATTTAAATGCTGGTTGGAACTAACCGATTAGTTCTTCTGATGGTATTATTTTTCTTAAGATGTAAAAGTCCATTTCTCCTGCTGTTACTCCCAAAAGTAGTGGGACTGAGGGATTCCAGTTTGAGATGAGTGTTTTGGGAGGTCCTGGAAAGAACTTTCCATCCTCTTGAAGAAAAAAAAGCTAAAAAAATAAAAAAACAAAATAGAAATTCACCAAACCACAATTCGATCAAAAGCATAATCTTTATTACTTTAACTACTTAAAATTTTGATCAAAATCTGTTCATCAACTTTTTATGAAAATACAGTAGCGAAAATTCTAAAACCACTGTTTTGCAATAAAAAAAACATGGTATACGTGAAAAGAAAATTACGCCAAATTGTGAATAATAAATCTTGAAGTTTACCCACCGCTTTTGCTTTTCTTGCCGCTCGAATAATTTCACTTGAGGATCTCTTGTTCCTAATACAAGTGGCGGTGAAGCAGGTTTCTCGAAGGTGGCAGTCAAGGTTTTCAGCAATCCTAATCAGAACACAACTGTAATGAAAACTACTACCGCTGGAAGCAACAATTATGAACATAGCTTGCTCCATGAGCCGCTGCATGTACGAGTAGGCCTACTGTTGTGCAAGTAAATTTGCGAAGTTACCTTTGCTGGAAGACAATGAAGTGATCTTTACGGTCTTCCAGTCAAGCAGCTGCCATTTAGTCATTTCACCCAACAATGTTGAGCGCGAAGCATAAGTGTTTGGTTTTACCAGACCGGAAAATACAGAACGGGAGTGTACCGCTTCAGTGCTGTAGACGCTTTCACTAAATTGTACTATACCTTGATAATTATGTCGATCTCGACTGTGGTGAGATGTTCACAAAAACTACTGAACAACGTTTTGAAACTATCGACGATTAGTCACGTATTAGTAACAATTGTTATTTATTTCTTCTCTTTTGCACTCTAGTAAACGCTTGCAGTTTTAACTCTACGATCACGCTTTTGTCTTTCTTCAAAGACTATTACGGTGAGTTGTGCGTACGAATCTGCTAAGTTAAACCTGCAATATGTATAAAACGTCATTTAACACCAACAATGTGGTAAATGACATCTGGTCGTAATGTCCTGCATCTTGAATGCAGCCTTATGTTAATCTTCAATCATAGGCAAAATTGTAAGCATATTGTACTTCGGGTTGCATGGTTCTTTCTTCATATGAATCAGTAAATTTTCGGTAGAGGCTGGTTGTTCTAAATCTTATATATCGTACAATGTTTAACGTCTGGCGCGGAGGTGGCAGGAGGATAAATATGCGCTACAATATCAACAACAACTTACTGCATTGCTTTCTTTTCGTGATCCACTCCCCAAACCAGAGGCATGGTATAGACTCCGCTAGTAGCAACGACACGGTGAAACAGGTCTTTGCTTTCTGGCGACACCGCGTGCCCAGTAGCTGATACACCACCAGCTGACGCTCCGTACAATGTGACCGAGTTTCGATCGCCACCGAAATTTCGAATATTTTTTCTATGAAAGAAAACAATTAAATCCGTTCAACCTGAACCCCAGTCAAGAGACATGTTGACGCACATATTATTCTTTTTTTCATTAATAATAATCGTAATCTTTATCCTTTGAAAAAAAAACAAAATACTTTATTCTTTGAAAAAGAAAATGAAATTACGTAATAAATCACGGAAAGGCTGAAGCATAATGTTACCTTAATTAGTTAGCTATCGACAGTAGATTGCACGTCTTTTTGAGATCAGCTACCAGCCACTCACATATTATCGCAAAATCACAAAAGTTTTACCGTATTTACAGTATTTTATTACAGAAAAATATATCTCCTTATATTTACTGTATTACGCCAAAACGTGTAGCGAGTTTTCGGGGCACATCCTCGCATCCTTACACCTGCAGGCAACACAGCTCCTTTCGAAGAAATGTTGCAGAGTTGGTGAGCCGTTGAACAGTGAATATTGAGTCCAATTTGACAGGCCCTGAATTTGAAACTGAGATCTCCCGCTCAAGAGACCAACACGTTATCGATAGACCAACTACTAGAAGGTTATAATATGATATAGGCACTGTACTGTAATACCGGTACCTTGCACATTGTGACTAAATTAGGATCTCAAAATAACTGTTCCTGCAGAAAGAGCAAGCCTAAATAAGGCAGATATTGACCTTTGCTTTACGTCACGAAGGTTCAAAACAATACCAAATTAAAAGTTCAAAACAATGTTTTCTCGAGGATGGTTTTATACAGACGCAAAACAAAGCGCAGTTTGCACCTTCGCAACGTTACGAGAACTCTTCCAAGTGGTCGGCGATTGCTGGCGAAAGTACTGTGCCAGTCAACATCGCTTGGGTACAAATTACGCATTGCTTTACGTTGCGATGGTTCTGGTCAAACATACCTCTATTCTTAAATTGTTTACAGTATATTTCGGCGATGTAAAATGTGCCGTATAACTTTCGCATAAGAGGATTAAATTCAATTATTTGTGAAAGCATATTACTATATAATGCATACTATAAAATTAAAAAACATTACACCACAGGGACAATCTTGGATTCTGAAATACGTTATTCTTAAAAATGCACGATTTCAGTAAGTTACAATTTAATGCTGAGAGATAAATCGAAAGATCATATCGGCAGCTTGGTCAAAAGGGTAAGAGGCAGGCGTAATTTTTACGACGACCCTGATCGCATGATCTGCCGTGTTTAACCCGCACCATGGGACCGTATTATGTGCTGTTTTGTAAGAGTTATGACAGTGTAAGTTTTGCTTGTTTCGAAGAGCTTAAGACGTCGTAACTCTTGCGGTATGTTGTATAATACACCTCCTGGTCACGTCGTAACTCTTGCGGTATGTAGTATAATAGACCCCCACGGTCACATTACCATATTTATCGTAAAGTATTTGGATAATGCGCTTCACGATAATTATTCCTGGTTAAAGGCTTCCAACAAATACAAATTTAAATGGAAAGAAGTGAACTAAAAACCTTGGACAATGATCAACTCCTAAGCGGGAGGGGAGTCTTGCAAAGGAGTGTGCCACCACCGTCGCTTTCTCGTGACAGGAAGATGCAAAGTTGCATCAGATAGTATCTAGAGTCTTATAGGTACAATCAAACCTTTGATTAACAGCCTAAGACATACTGTTTCGGAATCGACATTCGTCTTTTATTCCTCGTCAGTATAGCTAGGACTACAGATATGAACATAAGCGTAGAAACGCGAGGAATCGCAAGTCAATCAGATCATAACACATTTTTTTTACTGATGAGCCTGAGATTGGGTGAAACAACTGTATAAGGCATGCTACCGCAAATTATTTTGAATTCAACTATTATAATTATCTTTTGTAATATTGTGATTACTAAATATTTTTAGAAAAAAAATTGGGTTATGATTTGGTTAATTTGCGATTCCTTTCCTTTCTACGCTCATGTTCATACATGTAGTCCTAGCTATACTGACGAGGAATAAAAGACGAATGTCGATTCCGAAACAGTATGTCTTACGCTGTTAATCAAAGGTTTGATTGTACCTATAAGACTCTGGATTCCGTCTATAGCTTATTATTAATTGTCTTAGTACATTGTTCATAATAAAGTTGCATCATTTGATTAATTACTACCTTTAAAACTTACTGAATCCACTTTAAAGCTTTCACTTGGTCAAATATGCCGGCATTAGGTGGCGCCCAGTGATCATCAAACGACATAAAACCGAAAGCACCAACTCGATATTGCACCGCGACTAAAACAACGTCCTCAAATGCTGGCATCATCCACAGTTTCTGAGTCGAGGCTGTGACTTGGAGCGATCCGCCGTGAATCCACACAATCACCTAAATTTGAAAAATATTGCGTCATAATACGGCGAACTCGAGTTCAAGTGAACAAGGAGATAACTTCATAAGCACACCCTATAACTACGAAAATAAAAAATCCAACGTTAGCCTTCTGGTATGCAAATTCATATACGTAGCTGTTTTCACCGAATATTACGTTCAAAATTGAATTTCACTGAAACGTCAGCAATTTAATGCCAAGTTGTATACAGAATGTCTTAGTGACTAACACAATCATGCTCGACCAACAAAACCAGGTGCGTAGACAAAACTTGGCAAAGAGGATCGAAGAGGGGCGAAAATTAAAAAAAGAGCTTCGGCTTAAACCAGCACTGTTTTCAGATTCACCCTGAAAATAGGGTGAAGAACAAAAAAAGATCTTCTGCTTAAGCCAGCTGCAATTTATTATGAAAACACGGAGACCACCGAGATTTAATACTGCGGCAGAAACAAACAAAAAAGGGGTAGCATAGCTGATTTTCACTGCTTATGTGATTATGAGTTGGTAACAAACAAAGGGGGACATGACACAATGCCCCCCTAAACATTCTACTAGTCAAACCGTCTACGAACTTTGGCCGATTGAGCTATTTGATATATTATATTAGCATTTGGTAATTTTCTTCGACACTTTAGTCACACGAACCAAGTTAACTGACCGCTACAAACTGACCACAAATGAACTGAACGCCAACATTAGGGTAAGGGTTAGTTGATGGTCAATTCGTTCTTGGTCAGTTTGTTCGCGGTCAGTTGTCGTGGACCCCTAGTTACAGCAACTATCAAAATCAACAGCCTACAAAAGCAACGTGAGCTTTTTTTACTGACCCCTAACAAATTGCGATATTTCTGCACCTAACTGAATCAAACATATCGCTCCAAAAACGAGAACATTTTGAGATTGGGGTTTACAAAATACAGGTGGTATGTGAGAAACGCTTTGTTGATTATGGAACACTCAACTTCTCACAAAAAGAAAACAACAGTATCTTGTCCTTTCAATCACGTCACCAACCAGAAAAACAAAAGGACAACCAAGTTTAAGAATTCAACATTTATTAAATATTGGTAATTTTCTCAACTTTTCGACGGTACGATGTAGTTAAGTTATTTGCATTAGACAGGGAATTTGACACGTATTCAGTAGATGTAAAATGCATTTGTTTGGCTTTTTACAGACACTTAACGTGCCTGATGATTGTCGTAACATGAAACCAATGGTCGCACATTAGGTCGTTCTATATAGTACCAACTGGATAATTTTCTCAATGCATTGCTTGCAAGCAACTGCTGGAGCTAACGAAAAAGGTGACGAATGTATTTATTGATTGACCAAATGTGCTGTTAAGCTCAAAGGTTGCTTTAATTATACATTGCAAGATTACAAGAGGCAGACTTCGCCTTAGGTCTTATTTGTGAGAGCTGATTATAGAGTTCGATGCTGATTTGCAGTCGGCATTGAAGTTACTGGCCTATGCGCAAGCGCGTAGCCAGAAATCTGCAACAGGAGGGGCTGTTTTTTGTCCGCAATCAAGTGAAGACAAAAAAAGGTCTTGTCCTAAACTTGGGACGATTTTTCTGTCCGACACCAAGTGAAGACCAATAAAAAAAAAGGTCTTCATTTGGAATTGCAGCTGCGTTTACATTTCAGTTCATTCCCTGTGTCTATTCCAGACTTGGTACTTTTCTATATCCTGTATGCCAATGGGGGGGGGGGCTATGAGCTAACGTGTTGCGAATTAATAGAACCCATTTTCACGTGATTACGCCACGACAGTGAAAATGCAATACACAGTATTACAACGACGGCACGGCAGCAAGGTGAATCTGATTTGGCGATTTCTATTTCTTAAAGGAAGCCCATCAATCGTTAGAATATCAGCCCTGCCTGCAATATTTATTCCATTAACTTATTCCACATGAGCAATTAGGCCAAACAAAGCAATAAAAAAAAGTAACTGTTTTTGTTAAATCAGATACTGATGGAAAATAGATAGCAGCAGCTTTATGTTTTCGTAAAAAAATGACAGTGGCAAAATGAATACTCACAGGGAGTGGCTTTGACCCGGAAGAGGGAAGTCTTGGAGAAAACACGTTGACATTCAGACAATCTTCTGACATAGGGTGGTTTCCATCAATATAGAATTGAAATACTGCACTATCTTGAATATTCTTTAAATATTCCCGATCCTACAAAAAATGTGACAAAATAAATTGAAAAGCTGCAGAATATATTCAATTTATGGATTTTTTATTTACGGTGCAATAAGTTCCAATTAAAGGCTTGAAAGCTCCAAGTCATGCTGTGTTAAAATGTTTAAACCGTTTTCTTACATTGCTTGTAATACACATAAAAACTAGATGGAAGCTTGCGATCGACGCATGTTCAACTAGAATATGACATTGCAAGCAATATCCGGGGACTTCGCGAAAGTATTTAACTTTACTGAACTAAAGAACTTCACAATTGCGTTAAGCGGGTTTATGATTGTTGATAGTCATATCTGAAATACATCGCTTTTGAATTTCATAATATTCCATTAACGTAGTCAAGTTTGTGTTCAACGGCTTTCAAAATTTAAATGTCTAGAAAAATCATCAATAAATATCTATTAAATCTCGTTTCAACTTTTAAGGAGTTAGTTAAATTTTCGCTTAGCAGCGCAATTGTTAAAATTGCGGTTACAAACAAACCCCTCGTCAAAACAAATATTTTGACAATAACCTTTTGCTACGATTGAAACACAGAAACAAAAACTTTTGATCTGAAAATCCCAATATGATTTTTGGATTTTGCAACTTACATTATCTTGACCAGAAATTTGACACACTATCTTAAATATCAAATCTACACCCTAACTATCCCACTGCAATATTTTTTTAAGACGAATTGTATACCAGCACATGTATGAACACTTCGACAAATTTTTCTCAAAAGCTTAGAACTAAATTAAACAATCCCTGCCTTAGCAATTAACATGAAAAGAGATACGTACACAAACAAAATTTAGAAACAAAAAATTAAATTCTGATAAATTTATAAGTGATATTACAGAGTCTAACTTTACGATGACTTCACATTGAAAACTTACGAATATTTATTTAACTCTATGCTTTCCAGAACACTAGGTGTAGTGTTTAAAGTATGCAACTATTTACCAAAAATCATCTACTTCTTTTGCACATTTGCGCTCTTTTTAGTTCATTTTAACTGCTTGGAGGTCATTCGCTCTCAATGTTTAAAGGTCTCAAAAAGTTATCAAAATAATTAAGCAACGTCAATCAAAAAGCTATGAGGAGTTCTAACAGTTTTTCTCTTTATTATGAAATTTAAAATTCCAACGCCTTTATTACATCAGCCAAACTTAACACTATCCACGGCCAAAAATAAGCACGCATTTTACAACTAGTCTTATTCTGAAACCGCTATTTAACAGTGCGACCCAACGGCCAACATATTAAATATTGTACAGTATATTGCAATACATCCATTATTCACACAGGTGGGCTCAAATAACGTTATATCAAAAGCGCAACGCAACAAAGCGCAACGATCTTTTCAACCGGCAAAAGCGCAGCGCAAAATGCGCAATTTAATTTTTTTGCTTTCTGAAGCGCAACGCAACTTCCGCAATGTTCTTTTTGATTCAGTTGAAGCGCAACGCAATTTCGCAATTGCGGAACGGTATTTTCGTACCAAGTTAAAGCGCAACCTAACTTCCGCAATCGAAATTTCACAACACAGCGCAAATACTGCGTTTTTTGCAATTTCAGACTGAAAAACAGTAAATAATTTGCTAAACAAGCCCGAAATTTATCAATATTACGATGGAAATAGAGCAAAATTAAGTTCAATGTATAGAATTGCGCTTTTAACAGAAAATAATTTTGAAAGCGCAACGCAATTAAAGCGCAACAAATTTTAAAGGCTTTATTCCGCAACGCAACTTCCGCAATGTTTCAAAATAAAAAATTAAAGCGCAACGCAACTTACGCAATTGCGGAGGTTGCGGAAATTGCGCTTTGCGCTTCTAATTGCGCTTTGCCCACCTCTGATTATTCAGCACCAAAGCTTCCTCAATAAAATTGTTCAAAAACTTTGAAGAGCAAGGAGAAGATTTTTTCAACGTCATCAGCGACAGTTCAGAAAAATACTCGGCCATACAGCTTAAATCTAACAAAGCCATTCAAGCTCAAGTACTTCAACGTGTTAAGTGTTGCAGTAATCCCATAAGTTTTACTCTTCTACTTTTCTGATATACCAATTCATTGTGAGAATTTAACGTACAGTTTGAAGATCCATTTAAAGGCTAATTGTGCGACATGGCTTTGCCAAGTTTGGCATGTTTCATCTTTTTCTTATATTAGCCTAACGGTACTCTTTGATTATGTCTAACTGGAGTACTTCGTAATAAAAATTTTGAAACTTTAATGAGCCCATTTGGCATGGTCTCCTCAATGTGGCCAATTAAATTTGTTATCTTTAATCTTTGATTCATATTAACTTATCCAATAGATTTAGTTTGTTTAGCTTTTGTAGTTAATGGGGGGAGGTGCCAGCACATTTGGAGCACTCCTACAGTATGAGATCCTCGGTTTTTTTTTTTGTCTAGCTTGAGTGGTTAAAGCTTTTGAAGGAGGAGTCTCCAATTGTGGCACTTCAAATTAGTGATATTTTATTCATCTATTCTGATTTTATCTTTCTTTAATATTTACCTATTCTGAAAGTTTCATATGTCTAGCTTGAATGGTTGAAAAGTTTGAATTCTGAAGGACCCCCGTTTTAGTGCCACAAACTTTTTGTCAAATTTTTTTTTCTTTTGTATTTGCTTGTGTATCCTGAAATTGTGATATGTCTAGCTTACACAAGTAAAAAGTGTGAATTTTGGCGTCTTCATTTGAGGGGACCTCCATTGTGGTACTCCCAAATTTTGCCAAATTTTATCTTATCTTCGTATTTGCCTATTCTGAAAAATTCCATCAGTCCAGGGTGAGTGGTTCAGTTTTGAATTTTGGTATCCTTGTTTGAGGGGGATCTCTTCATTTTGATACCCCCAAATTTTGTCAAATTTTATCTTATCTTCGTTTTTGTCTATCCTGAAAATTTCATCAGTCCAGCGTAAGTGGTTAAATTTTGAGTGTTGGCGTCCTTGTTTGAAGAGGATTCCTTCATTTTGGTACCCCCAAATTCCGTCAAGTTTTATTTTTTCTGCATATTTGCATATCCTGAAAATTTCATGTGTGTAGCATAAGTGGTTAAAAAGTTGGCATTTTGGCGACCCCGTTTGAGGGGTACCCCCAATTTTGATATGCCCAAACTTTGTCTAACTTTATCTTTTCTACATATTTGCCAACCCTAAAACTTTTATGTGTCTAGCATGTGTGGTTAGAAAGTTTGATTTTTGGCGGCCCCATTAAAGGGGGACCCCCATTTAGTTTGGGGGCGCCTGGTCACGTGAATTGCTTCAAATTTTATGCTTTGTTTAAATTTACTTACTTTACAAACTTTATGTGTCCAGCTTTAAAGGTTAAAAAGTTTGAATTTTGGAGGTCTCCGTTTGGGGGTCACCCCCAATTTTGGAACCCATAATTTTTGTTTGGTTTAGTTTATTTTTGATATCTACCCCTTCCGAAAATTTGATTTAGCTAGCTTGAATGGTTTAAAAGTTCAAAATTTTGGCTACCCCGTTTGATGGGGAACCCCCCCATTTTGATACCCCCAAACTTTGTCAAATTTGATCTTTTTGTAATATTTGCCTATTCTGAAAATTTTATGTGTCTGGAATAAGTGGTTATAAAGTTTGAATTTTTTTGGCCCCGTTTAAGGGGGGACCCCCATTTTGGTACCCCCAATTTTTTGTCAAATTTTATGTTTCTTTTATATTTACTTACCTTAAAAATTTCATGTATCTAGTCTAAAAGGGTAAAAAGTTTGAATTTTGGAGGGTTCGTTTGGGGGAGATCTCCCAGCCTGGCACCCCCAATTTCAGTTGGGCACTAGTCCTCTCAGATATCTTCAATCGCTCAAACTTTACATACAGTGGGTTTAGCGGTTTAAAAGTAGATAGCCGGAGAAGAATAATAAAAAAGTAAGAAAAAAGAAAAAAAAGAAGGAAAATAGTATTCAAGTTGGGGGAAACGAACATAACCAAAAAAAAAGGTGGTTGATACTAAGCTCGAAAATTACAAACTATTTTCCATCAATATCGGTAATTACCGAGATATATCGGTTCAAAATGGTCCACTTTCTGCCCATTTTCGGCCTGTAAAATTTTGGTCACGTGACCAGGCGCCCCCAAACTCGGTTTATATAAAGCAATCATAAGCACCCACACTGTGTCCAAGTTTCAGCTTCGTACGTCAAGTGGTTTTGGAATTACAAGCGATTGAATAACTTGAGGCCAAAAATCGCCATTTTTTATGTTTTTTTGTGTCTCAATTCACGATCATGTGACCTAGGATCCCCAAAATTGGCACACAAGACGCTTTTATTAATTCCCAGACTACGCGCTCACGCGAAGTCCCAATAATGAGATTTTCAAAAAAGCTTTTTGTTTCCCGGTTAAGAAGCTATTTAAAACTATTTCTTTTGGAGTCCCAAAGAGACTGAAATCCCAAACAACACAAAATATATTTATCAACGACATAGTGACTGAACCTAATGAAAACATTTTTCTGGCTTAATCCATTCAAAAATCGATAGTTGTGGGGCACATTTGGGGGTTCCATTTGGAAAGGTTCCCCAAGAGGTGGCACTCTCAAACTACGTCAAAATATTTGTCTCTTTAATATCAACTGAGAGCAAAAAAATTAGCGTTCTAGCTGAGGCCATTCAAAAAACTGATTTTGGTTATCATTTGGGGGGTTTTCAAAGACCCAAACTAAGTTTAAGTATTTGTCTCCACTGATATCAAAAAATAGCTTCCTAGCTAAAACCGTTCAAAAACTTGTTTTTTGGGGACCAATTTTGGGGGGTCCCGGTGGGGGGTGGCACCAAAAAGTTTCAGGAGGCAGAAATTTCAGTGTTTTGCGGTTTAAAAGAAAAGCGTAGAGTAGTTTAAGAGAAAAGCAGCATTTAGGAAGGAAAAAAAAAAAAAAAAACGAAAATGAAAAAAATATTTTATCGTGGCCAAAAGTGGGTTGGTAGGGATGAAAGGGCAAAGGTGGTCATCGGTACTCCTACAGTAAGTCCGTATCGGTACTCGACTTCAAAAGTAGATCGGCACCGGTACTCGGTAGTCATTTCAAAAAGTACCGAATTACTTAGCGCTACTCGGTACTTTTTCGATTTTAATGAAATTTTAAATTATGTGATGGCCGGCAAAATTAAGCAAGCTGTAACAACTGCACGCATACTTTCTAAAGCCGGCGATTTAGAAAATTGGTAAAGAAGAACATTCAAGTTAAGTTTTTCACTGTTCACCAAAATGTTGGAGAAAAGTCAAAAATGCATTTTCACCAAATTTGAACTTCCTACGTCTTGCCGTTTTCAAGATAATTTACTTCAAAGTAAGTAATTTTCCTGTTACTTCAGTGTTGCCATTTTGCTAGTATTGTAGCAAAAGATCAACTTTTGGAAAATTGGCTTGAATTTATTTGAAAAGCAACTAATTTACAATCATTCTGACCCTTTACTTTGTTTTCACAACAACTCTGCCGAAAACACATTGCGAGTTACAAATATGCAGAAACGTCTTAAAAAATTTTGTTTGCAGTTAGCAACCCGGGCAAAATTAATGAAGGGAAAAACTTTATCGACGGAGAAATCTAAATTGTAGTATCTCGGGAACGGAAGGTCGTAGAAAGCTCAAACTTGGTGAAGCTAGTCTTCAAAAAAACTGAGCAAAACGTTTTTTGTCCTGAATACCCTTTTAATCTTAATAAAATATTGCAAACGCTTGCAAAGCGAAAACACGCTGAGAAGAACAGAATTTTAACAGCTGGGAGACCGGAGTGACCATTCCTCCTGGTATCGGTACAGAAAAAGTAACTCAGTACAAAAGCAATGCGGTACTGCTCACCTCAGAGAAGGGTATTTTAAGCCATAATCATAAATATAGCCATGTGAAATATTTTTTGCCGTACTCAAAGCCGTTTCTGAATGAAACCGGTCTTTACGTCAAACTTTCGGGGAGGTTTTCAGGCCCTAAAACCAAAGTCACATAACTCATTGCCCAAAATTTGACCCAAACAAGGATCTGATTTCATGAAAAACGTGGCAAAATTTGGAACAAACATTCAAACCGCTGTCCAAATTTCATAAAACTAGACCTAATCGTTCTTGAGTTATAAGCAAAAGTCTGAAACTTTTCTTGGAAAATGGCCGAGAAAACACAAAGAAACACGCGACGACAGCGTCAGTCGTGCCAAATATAACTGAGAGTTTGGACATCATCACTTTGGACATCGTCTTGTGTGCCAATTTTGGGGATCCTAGGTCTATGAACTTTTAAACCGTTGAAGCTAGATGAATCAAATTTTCAAAATGGGTAGATATTAGAAATAAACTAAACCTCACAAAAATTGGGGGAGCCACAATGGAGGGTTCCCCGTAAACGGACCCTCCAAAATACAAACTTTTTACCCTTTTAGACTAGATACATGAAATTTTTAAGGTAAGTAAATATAAAAGAAACATAAAATTTGACAAAAAATTGGGGGTACCAAAATGGGGGCCCCCCTTAAACGGGGCCAAAAAAATTCAAACTTTATAACCACTTATTCCAGACACATAAAATTTTCAGAATAGGCAAATATTACAAAAAGATCAAATTTGACAAAGTTTGGGGGTATCAAAATGGGGGGGTTCCCCATCAAACGGGGTAGCCAAAATTTTGAACTTTTAAACCATTCAAGCTAGCTAAATCAAATTTTCGGAAGGGGTAGATATCAAAAATAAACTAAACCAAACAAAAATTATGGGTTCCAAAATTGGGGGTGACCCCCAAACGGAGACCTCCAAAATTCAAACTTTTTAACCTTTAAAGCTGGACACATAAAGTTTGTAAAGTAAGTAAATTTAAACAAAGCATAAAATTTGAAGCAATTCACGTGACCAGGCGCCCCCAAACTAAATGGGGGTCCCCCTTTAATGGGGCCGCCAAAAATCAAACTTTCTAACCACACATGCTAGACACATAAAAGTTTTAGGGTTGGCAAATATGTAGAAAAGATAAAGTTAGACAAAGTTTGGGCATATCAAAATTGGGGGTACCCCTCAAACGGGGTCGCCAAAATGCCAACTTTTTAACCACTTATGCTACGCACATGAAATTTTCAGGATATGCAAATATGCAGAAAAAATAAAACTTGACGGAATTTGGGGGTACCAAAATGAAGGAATCCTCTTCAAACAAGGACGCCAACACTCAAAATTTAACCACTTACGCTGGACTGATGAAATTTTCAGGATAGACAAAAACGAAGATAAGATAAAATTTGACAAAATTTGGGGGTATCAAAATGAAGAGATCCCCCTCAAACAAGGATACCAAAATTCAAAACTGAACCACTCACCCTGGACTGATGGAATTTTTCAGAATAGGCAAATACGAAGATAAGATAAAATTTGGCAAAATTTGGGAGTACCACAATGGAGGTCCCCTCAAATGAAGACGCCAAAATTCACACTTTTTACTTGTGTAAGCTAGACATATCACAATTTCAGGATACACAAGCAAATACAAAAGAAAAAAAAATTTGACAAAAAGTTTGTGGCACTAAAACGGGGGTCCTTCAGAATTCAAACTTTTCAACCATTCAAGCTAGACATATGAAACTTTCAGAATAGGTAAATATTAAAGAAAGATAAAATCAGAATAGATGAATAAAATATCACTAATTTGAAGTGCCACAATTGGAGACTCCTCCTTCAAAAGCTTTAACCACTCAAGCTAGACAAAAAAAAAAACCGAGGATCTCATACTGTAGGAGTGCTCCAAATGTGCTGGCACCTCCCCCCATTAACTACAAAAGCTAAACAAACTAAATCTATTGGATAAGTTAATATGAATCAAAGATTAAAGATAACAAATTTAATTGGCCACATTGAGGAGACCATGCCAAATGGGCTCATTAAAGTTTCAAAATTTTTATTACGAAGTACTCCAGTTAGACATAATCAAAGAGTACCGTTAGGCTAATATAAGAAAAAGATGAAACATGCCAAACTTGGCAAAGCCATGTCGCACAATTAGCCTTTAAATGGATCTTCAAACTGTACGTTAAATTCTCACAATGAATTGGTATATCAGAAAAGTAGAAGAGTAAAACTTATGGGATTACTGCAACACTTAACACGTTGAAGTACTTGAGCTTGAATGGCTTTGTTAGATTTAAGCTGTATGGCCGAGTATTTTTCTGAACTGTCGCTGATGACGTTGAAAAAATCTTCTCCTTGCTCTTCAAAGTTTTTGAACAATTTTATTGAGGAAGCTTTGATGCTGAATAATGGATGTATTGCAATATACTGTACAATATTTAATATGTTGGCCGTTGGGTCGCACTGTTAAATAGCGGTCTCAGAATAAGACTAGTTGTAAAATGCGTGCTTATTTTTGGCCGTGGATAGTGTTAAGTTTGGCTGATGTAATAAAGTCGCTGGAATTTTAAATTTCATAATAAAGAGAAAAACTGTTAGAACTCCTCATAGCTTTTTGATTGACGTTGCTTAATTATTTTGATAACTTTTTGAGACCTTTAAACACTGAGAGCGAATGACCTCCAAGCTGTTAAAATGAACTAAAAAGAGCGCAATGTGCGGAAGAAGTAGATGATTTTTGGTAAATAGTTGTTCGACTTTAACATTACCTTAACCTAATCAAGGAAATGGAACATTACGAAATTCGAAAGCGATATATTTCAGATGTGATTATCAACAACTATTAACACGCTTAACGCAATTGTGAAGTTCTTTAGTTCAGTAAGTTGAATACTTTCGCGAAGTCCCCGGATATCGCTCGCGATGTCATATTCTAGTTGGCAAATATGATTTGAAAAGCGTACTTTAGTCCGCTCCAGCGAAAAGGAACAACATACTACTGTACTATACAATCGAGTTGCTTTACTACTTCCTATCAACGATTATTCACACCAGTCGTTCCGTATCCAGTACGCACAGCTTAGTATGTACTTTAAAATTTTAAATAAATTGTCGAGTGAATGGAACGTCTGTTACTGAAACGGAAACCTGGGTTTGATTCCCAGGGTTGGTTAAACCAAACACTAAAAAAAGTTGATTATTCACAGCTTTCGTGCTTTGACGTTCAGCAACATAAAAAGACAGTGTGGCAGTCCGAATAAAAAAATACCGTAAGGCGCTGTTTCCTGTCTCCTGGCAAGGCAACTTGGTAAATATACTGTAGATGTATTTCAAATTAACTTCTAAATTAAATATGGTCACTTGCTAAGCTTTGGTTTAAATGGCTGAAAAACGCGGGTAGGTAATCCAAAAAAATACAAGTATGACTCAAAATATTACTATTTTTTGTTTGTTATCACAATATTGCACCACGTTATTACCCACAAAACATGAACTACGTTTAGAAAATTATACGCGGAGCTTCAAAATGAAAAAAAAACTTTGTAAACTAACCTGGTAGCAGATTGGCACCTGCTCGTCCGTTGCATTTTTCACTTCGGTCCAATTCCACGGATCGACCGGTGGTCGAAATCTGAACGTGTAATCCGGAGTACGAGCGTACGGAATTCCAAAGAATGAATACACTGGTCTATTCGTCCCAGTGGCGTGTTTCACAGTACCACGAACAGGACCATACTGAGTTTTCACGACCAAGTCTACGTAAAAATTATGATTTACGAGCTTGTGCTGTGAAAGCAACAAAGCAAATACGCAGTCTAGACTGATTCAAAACGAAGCAAAATTTTCAGATTTTTAATAGAAGATAAAAAAAATAAGCATTGTGCAAAAAAAGTACTGTATTATTGCTCAATGAATTCGTGAACTAGGTGCGAGAGGAAAAAAACTTGGTACAGTAGTTGCATCAAAATTCTGCTACATTTGTCAAAAAAAACAAAAAAAAAAAACGAAAAGGACAACAGCAACAGCATGCGCTGGCAAGAACATCTACTGTATAAAAAGGATATTGTAAATTTCAATCCGATAAAATTGAATTAAACAACAGCTATTCGTTATCACTTCGACTTTCACATGATATTTGAGGTCACGCGATCGTGTTTATTAAAAGTCTATCATAGAACAGAATTCGCTGCATGCGCGGACGCCACTTGACATGCACTATTAATTATGATAAGCAAAATTGCATTTATTACATTACATGACTGAAAATTCAAACGTTTGTCTAGGTTAACCGGTTTGTCAATTGCAATTATCTGGCTTTTTTCAAAGCACTGTGCAACAGTGTCACATCACGCGACCTAATGATGCATTGGAGAAGTGACCGCTTCCGTGCAATTTAAAAAGCAGTCCAAAGCTGCACTTCTGGTAGGTAGGCCTATCCTACCCATCTCTAGCCTTTTGCGACCCGCTGGTTGGGGCAATTTCAATAGTCACTTTAAAGAAACTAGAAATGCTCGCCTCTGTAGATTTGAAGTCGAAAAAACAATAGTTTGCCTTAAATTAAAAAGCCTATGTCGGAGAGGTCAAGACTACTGCCCAATCCGCCGTATATAAGGTATATTATTAAACATAACTCTCTTTAGCCTTACCCTACTTTTCTTGGTTGCCTTTTAAAAACAAAATCGTACAAAAAATAAAATCAGCTTAAAGCACAATTTTATTCAATCCTCACCTTGCCCTGTAGATGAAACACTTATCTTAAACCCGGTGAAAAACGCCAAGCTGAAAAGGCACAGTACATTCATATTCGATCTTGAGTTATAGAGATTTGTTCTTAAAATTGCAAAAGGCTAACAGCCTTAAACGTTTGCACTACGGGTGAATTAGTGCTGAGTATATTACCTAGTTCGACCGCCGTCTGCACGCAATAAAACAATTAATATTTCATAGTATCCAAGTGTACTTAACATGCACTGCATTGTAGGTATTGTGCTGCGTGTATTGATTGTACGTGTTAGGTATCCTACTGTATTTATTGTACGTAAAGCTATAACCATCACAAAGCAAAATACAGTAGTACCTTCCAGAATAGCAGAAGCAAACTTTGGGAAAACTTTGAACGGCACAATGTCAATAGACGTGGGCCATGTCTAACTTACTGTTGCTCTTAGCTGTTTTGCGTTGCATACATTAGGTGAAAACAGCTTCCATAACTAGATGGGAGTTTGCCAGCAAACCCAGTGAACGACCGACGCATAGCTAATGCTGTGACGCTCAAAAGTACTTTTTGTCTACTGTAAAATCAGCAATTATTCAAAAATATCTGATTATGGAACCTCCAGAAAAGCGGAGTCAAAATATTTGTCAGTTAAATATCTCCTGATATCATAAAACACTGGCACCCTAGCTTGAGTCGTTCAAAAATTGATTTTTGGGGGTCCCTGGGGGGGGTGGCACCCCCAAACTATGTCAAAATATTTGTTTGTTAAATATCTGCTGATATCAAAACAGACTGGCACCCAAGTTGAGGTATTCAAAAAATTGAATTTTGGGGGTCCATTTGGGGGGTCCCCGGGGGGGTGGCACCCCCAAACTATGTCAAAATATTTTTCTGTTAAATATCTACTCATATCATAAAACACTGGCACTCTAAGTTGAGCTATTCAAAAAATTGATTTTTGGGGGGTCCATTTGGGGGGGTCCCCAGGGGGTGGCACCCCCAAACTATGTCAAAATATTTTTCTGTTAAATATCTGCTGATAGCATAAAACACTGGCACTCTAAGTTAAGCAGTTCAAAAAATTGATTTTAGGGGGGTCCACTTGGGGGGTCCCCGGGGGGGTGGCACCCCCAAACTACGTCAAAATATTTGTCTGTTAAATATCTGCTGATATCAAAAAAAAGTAGAACTATACCTTGAGCCGTTCAAAAAATTGATTTTTGGGGGGTCCATTTGGGGGGGTCTCCGAGGGGTGGCACCCCCAAACTATGTCAAAATAATTGTCTGTTAAATATCTACTGATATCAAAAAAAAGTAGAACTCCAGCTTGAGCCGTTCAAAAAATTGATTTTGGGGGGTCCATATGGGGGGGTGGCACCCCCAAACTATGTCGAAATATTTGTCTGTTAAACATCTACTGATATCAAAAAGAACTAGCACCCTAGCTTGAGCCGTTCAAAAAATAGGTTTTTTGGGGCCCCATTTTGGGGGGGTTGCCGGTGGAGTTGCCCCAAAAAATATCAGGAGAAAAAATTGCATTTGCAGCTCAACAACTTTACACAAAAATTAGATTTCCATGTTTTGTGGTTTAGGAGAAGAAGAGCGTACAAAAATTAGGAAGAAAAAAAGGAAAAAAACAGGGAAAAAAAGAAAAAAAGGAAAAAAAAAGAAATAAACCTCATCGCAGCCAAAAGTGGGTTGGTTGGGATGAAAGGGTATCTTGAGACATACAACCCTATGAAATATTTTTTGCCGTACATAAGCCGTTTTTGACTGAGACCGCTTTTTACGCCAAACTTGCGGGGCGGTTTTCGGGTTCTAAAACCGAAGTCACGTGACCTATTGCCTCGAAATTTGGTACAAACATACAACTCATTAATCTCAAACTGCTGTCCAAATTTCATGTTGCTAGACCCAACCGTTCTCCGAGTTATAAGCAAAAGTCTGAAATTTCGCACTCGTTAGTTGGAAAATGGCCGAGTAAAAACAGAGGAACACGTGACACGAGCGTCGGTCGTTCCAATAACAGGAAATACGATAAATTGCTGGATGATTTGGTTAAAAAAAAAACAACAACAGTACAAATTGCAATTTAATTCTAAAGTTGATATAAAACATTTGGTTTGTGCCAGTGACCCAACTAGGAGAGGCTAAGAGGGCTTTAGCTCCCAATCTTAGCCAAATCGCCTAGAAAATTTAACCAAAAACACAAGCGTTTGAACGTGTTTTGGACTTAACATATGAGTAAGGAGAGGGGTTAGGCAATTTAATTTCTGCAAATAACTTCTGATTTTAACAATTCAGATCTTTTGAATGACACCAAAAATGAGCAAAATGGCGTTGAAAAGGCTAGTTTTTTGCCCAGCTGTAACACAAAAATCACCCAGCTGCTGGGTACTTCGCCTGCAGACCCCTAATGGCCTTCGGTGGCTGGGAGCTCAGCCCATAGACCTCAGTCTGTAATGTGCTTTGCAGTTTCACCAGTTTGCTCAGTATCATAGGCGAAGCCAGGAGGGGGGCAGAGGGCCTGGGCCCCCCCCAATTGAAATGCTACCAATGATAAAAATGTCACAAAAAAGACTATTGTTTCTTCTGTTTGTTTCTTTTAGCATCTTTGCGTACAACAGTACACGCATACAACAGTACACGCTTTGTGTACAACAGTAATTAACAACAATATTGATCAAGGGGGCTCGGGTCCCTCAATTTAATTTTTGCCAACCAATTTAGAAATGCCCCCTACAATAATATTTAAATGACCCCCAATTTAAATAAACCCCCAACAATAATATTGATCCAGGGGGCCCAGGGCCACTTCAATTTAATTTTTGCCAATCAATTTAAATGGACCCCCAACAATAACATTGATCCAGGGGGCCCGGACCCCTCAATTTGATTTTTGCCAACCAATTTAAATGGACCCCTACAACAATATTTAGTTACATGGCTCCCAATTCACTTAGGCCCCCAACAATAATATTGATCCAGGGGGCCCGGGCTTTTCATTTTTGCCAACCAATTTAAATGGGCCCACTACAACAATATGTAAATAACCCCAATTTAAATGAACCCGCAACAATAATATTGATCCAGGGGACCGGAACCCTCAATTTAATTTTTGCCAACCAATTCAATTGGGCCTCTTACAATAATATTTAAATGGCCCCCAACTTAAATGGGCATCCAATAATAATATTGATCCAGAGGGCCTGGACCCCTTTGATTTGGTGTTTGCCAACCAATTTAAACGTATAACCCAAGTGAAATTAAGGGTTTTTATCCTAAAAGTTGCTAAATCAAGCCCTCATCTAACCTTTTTATGAATGTAATGCCATAACCAGGGACAGATTTAACAGATGGCCCAGTGTCAGGGGCCTGCGCTCATATAAGACTTTTTTTGATCTTCACCTACATTAGGCAGGAAAATATTGCAAAAATCTCAAAGCGCCAGGGGTCCAACTCAATGTAAATCTGCCCCTGGCAATAACATGGTTAGTAGGCGTAACCATTTATTGTACATTTTTCAATAACAATTCCTCTCCACCTGGCCAGTTTTTATGCAACAAAATACTTTTGAAAAAAATAAGCTACAGTAAAGGCAACTTTGAACAAAAATCATTGAACAAATTTTTGAATTGAGAGGGCGTGGGCCCGCTGGCCGTATATGTACTCCTATAACTGGTTGTTTTCATCATAAAACAATAATCTCTAAGGAAAATTTTCGAGTGGATTGTTATTCACTGCTAAAATACTGCAAAAGGCAATGTACTTTACTTCCCCCTACCTGAACCAAGTCACTTACAAAATTTAACCCCAAAATGCAAGATTTTAAACGTGTTTTGGACCTAAATTGCAAGCAAGAGAAGGACTGAACAACTTAATTTTTTCAATTGGCTTTCAGATGTTAAAAATCTAGTACTTTTAAATGGGGCTCTGAATACGTGCAAAATGTGATCCAATGGTGTTAAAACAGCTGTTTTTCGAAAAATTACGAAAAATTGCCCAGACCCCCATCAATAATATATTTGAATTACAATACATTTCTTTACTCCACAACACGTCTCCTAATTTTTTACGTTTTTGCATTTTAACTATTGGTTTAAGCCCTCCCCCGAGAACGAGTTCCTAGTTACGTGCAACACCAGGCCACGGCTTCTGATCTTCCATTCTATGATATCTTTGCCCCCACAAAAAATTCCTCTTTCAAAGTTTCTAATGATGTCATTGCATGAGATTTGTGATTCGCCCCCCCCCAATCAAAAATCCTGGCTACACCTATGCTCAGTATGCCACTTTATAGACATTTTTCGAACGAAAAATTCTTAACTTTGAATTGCACAATACCAATAGACGTACTGATAGACATACTCAAGTTTTAACGTTTGATGAAGCCTTAGCAAATTCCTGGTAGCGCACTTGGTTAGAGCAATTTAAGCTGTATTCAAATCGTTTTATAAGTTAAGGCTAAGCAAATACAGTAAGTAGAAGCCGTAATAATAGCACTACACAACTTCTTAACTTACGAGATACTACATTAAATTCAAAATATTTTACTCAAACGCGGTGAAATAACAAATGAAATTAATTAATTACCATATTTTCAATTACACTTGCGCTTTTGCAACCACCAAAACCTCTTCAAGCTACAGTATCATATGTTCATCTCAAATCTTGTATTTTAATGTCAAACAAACAGATCATAAATCTTCTTTGTCAATGTTTCGAGTTAAAAATTTATTATCTATTTCTGTAAAATCAAATAACAATTTTCCAGCATGACGGAACAATAAAACAATGATTTTTATCCACCAATTTTTATCCATCTTTTGCTGACTGAGTAGAAAAATTGCCGCCCAAAAAAATCTTATAAACAACAAAAAAATCCTACGTTAATGTAATACTCATATGCATTAGCGTTATCCATAACGCCCAAATGCAAATCAGATATTTTGCTCCATATGGCATTTTGCTGTTAACAGCGCAATCTAACGCTAAATCAAGGAAAATCGCTTAGTAAAACGAAAATTTAACAGCTAAATTCGTACTACCTCTAGTTACCGGTACAAAACACCACGGCATTCAAATCAAAAAGCAGGGTTTCTCAACATTGAGCGCTGCTATCCTTGCTGAAGAATATCTATTGTTGAGCGCTGTACTTCTGTCAAAAACATCCACTGTCTTTTTGTTTACAAAACTTTGTTTTCAGCAGCTCGCTCTTCTGAATTGCGTGTTTGATAATGGCTTCACTCGCTTGTCGCTTCGCTTCAATGAGTAACTGCAAACAACTGCAGCAAAAAATCGTGAATGAACTTTGTTCGTTGTCGTGCGTTTTAAGTCTCATTTTTCTCGTTGCGGCCAGTGGGCACGATATTATTTTAAATCTTCAGCTTCATTATCCACTTCAATGCATGACTGCAGACTGCGGCTCGGATTTGAAAACGATTGAGGAAAACCACAGTTAACTGAAACAGAATATGACACGCAAGCGATATCCGGGGACTTCGCGAAAGTATCTAACTTTACTGAACTAAAGAACTTCACCATTGCGTAAAGCGTGTTTATAGTTGTTGATAGTCAGATCTGAAATACATCGCTTTCGAATTTCGTAATGTTCCATTTACTTGATTAGGTTTATAGTTAACGGCTTTCAAAATGTAAATATCTAGAAAAAATATCCATAAAATCTCAATTAAAATTTTAGAACTCTGCTTAGTTTTCGTTTCAAGTTCTAAAGAGGGTTAAATTTTCGCTTAGCAGCGCAATTGTTAAAATTGCGGTTACAAACAAACCCTCGTTATAACAAATATTTTGACAGTAATCTTTTGCAATATTTTTTTAAAGAAGAATTTTATATAAGCACATGCATGAACAGTTCTACTAATTTTTTTCAAAATTTAAGAACTAAATCAAAACAATACCTGCCTTAGCAATTACAATGGAAAAAGATATGTACACAAACAAAATTTAGAAGCAAAAAAACAAACTCTTATAAATTTATTAGTAGTATTGCAGAGTCTAACTTTACGATAACTTCACATCGAAAACTTATATTAATTTACTCAACTCTATACTTTACAAAACTCTACGTGTAATGTTTAAAATCACCCAACTATTAACCAAGAATTATCTACTTCAGAGCTTCCCAAACTTTTTTGCTCGCGACACCTTTTAATATTCTAAAAATTTCTGCCACCCTTCACCACTTCACGGTTAAAATAATAAACACTGTGAGTTGTGTATTTGTGGAAATTATTCAATGAAAAACATAATAAAAGGCACTGGTACCCAGGGTTGGAACTATCGATTAGTAATCGATACTACATTCTTTGCTTTTCTGCTATCGATTATCGCAGATGCTTTGGTTTCAATTTTTTCCATCGATTACGGCGTTTTCTATGCTTTTTGCTTACATTTTATCGATTGGTAGAATCTTTAAACTTTACTTTTGTTCTTGCTGAGTCTGCCTAAGCTTACGTCGTTTCGTTTCTCGTATGCTATATAGCTCTTTATAATATTATCCTCATAGGTGGGCAAGTTAATGCAAAACGTTAGCTTCGTTAACCACTAGTCCGTTAACAAACTTCACACCTCCGTTAACGTTAATCCGTTATTTTCAGCTTTAATTAACGGAAGTTAATAAAGTCCGTTAATCCGTTAACATTTTGCGTGTAATTTACATTTCGGTTTTTTCACTCGCTTCTAGAACACGTATTGACGCTGTTGAGCTGATTGTAAGGAAATATTTATAGCTATGGTGGTCGTTTTGTGTTTTGAAAGATACATTTTACAGTTTAATCTAATTTCAACATAAAAACAAGTTCAAATGCACAACAAAGCTGCAAGATATTAACGATAAAAACCTTAACGGAAGTTAACAGAACTTAACGGAAATTACTTTAGTCCGTTAACAGCACTTAACGGAAGTTAATTTAGTCCGTTAACATGAAAAAACTTTTTAACGGATTAACGAGTTACTGAAAAAGTTAGCTTCGTTATTAACGGATTAACGATTAACGGACTTGTGCCCATCTATGATTATCCTAAAAGTGTATTTTTTTATTCTTGATAGTACCGGTAATAGTAGCTTTTCCACTCACAAGTTTCATTCAATGGTGAGTACGGAAAAAATTTTAATGCATCCTTATGCAAAATAGATTAAAAACTTTTGTTCGCATTTCGGCATCGATTACTAATCTTTGTTTTTTGTTTCTGATATATTTGGTTTTTGTTTCTTTACTTTACTCTTTGCTTTTTGTGTGAACTATTGATTCGTCTTTGCTTTTAAACAGCATCGACTTCCGACCCTGCTGGCACCCAATGCGCACAAAACGCAAACACATTTGCAAACACCCTGTTTGCATTTGTCTTTACCGCTGCTTCAACATCATTTGCAGTACGCTTATCGTTATTGTGCGATTTTTTTAACCAGCTATCCATTGATCA
The DNA here is from genome assembly GCA_963965965.1 of Trididemnum nubilum. Classification (NCBI taxonomy): domain Eukaryota; kingdom Metazoa; phylum Chordata; class Ascidiacea; order Aplousobranchia; family Didemnidae; genus Trididemnum; species Trididemnum nubilum. The sequence goes on along the minus strand of OZ014472.1, from coordinate 32,794,183 downwards.
TAATTAGGAAGGCTAATGAAAGGTAGTTTGAGAGAAGTGATTGGTAACTAACTAAAACTAAATAGCCCCTCCCTACCGCTATTTCTGAGTTTTTATATGTATGTTTTTTGATGAAAACTACGTTAAGCATTTTTCAATGAGCGATCAATTATGAGTAATAATTTTTAGCAATGTTTTAATTTTTTTTTTCTGATTTATGAGTTTTATTTTTGACAAATTAGCTCCCCCCCCCCCTCTAAACAAACGTTTCGAAATATGTTCTAAATCATTTTTTGAGTCTATTCCAGTGCAAAAGACAGTCTCAGAAATGCTAAAACGTGGTTTTTCTTTATTCTGCATTTTGATCGGCAGGCAAATGGGGGGCTCTAGCCCTCCCATGGGGAAAAAGTTTATGTGCTGTCTTAAATAATACATTGCTCAACAAAGTCTCGCTATTTAATAGCACTTATTTAAGTAGAATCTACGGCTAAGTTAAGAATGACGTTTCGCAGAATTGCACGAGTTTTAACGACAGTCAGGGGTCGCTGAGAGTATACCAAATTTAAATTGTTAAATTGGTACACTTTCTTGTAAAAATTAGTTTGCGACCCCTATAGGTCGTTATGCTACCCCTTGGGGGCTCGCGACCCCCAGTTTGGAAAGCCCTGATGAACTTCTTTTGCACATTATGCTCTTTTTAGTTAAGTTTAACAGCGTGGAGGTTATTCGTGATCAAAATTTAAAGGTCTCAAAAAGTTATCAAAATAATCAAGTAACGTCGATCAAAAAGCTATTTGGAGTTGCTAACAGTTTTTTCACTTTATTATGAAATAACTTAAAGCGATTTTTTAAATTCCAGCAACTTCATTTCATCAGCCAAACTTAAATTAAACACGGCGAGAAATATGCACGCATTTTACAGCTACAGTATTCCTCTTCTGAGAATGCTATTTAGCAGTGCGACCCAACGGAAAACATATTCGATATTGTACAGTGTATTATATTACATTTGTCGCGATCGTTGATACTTGGCTAGAGTACAACCGTTAATCCCTAGAATTGCCCACGTCGGTTGAAACTAGAGAACGACTGAGATGTTAATTGACGAATCGAAAATGGCAGTTGATAGTTCCTTTAGCTTCTTGAATCTCAGAAAGCAGCACACAATCTTAAATGGAAACTTTTATTTAAGATTGAAACACAAAACCACTCTTACTGAGCAAAACCGCTCCACTAACACTTCTTACGATCGACCAGGTTCAGATTGTAAAAGACTTAACCGCGACCGACCAGATTCAGGTCGCACCTTACACACTCTCGCGATCGCCCAATTCAGATCGCCCAATTCAGATCGCCAAACTATACGGCTACACAAGCCAACCACAGATACACACACTCAGCAAAAATGCCCACGAAACTAATACCTAAAAATCATCCACTTTTAGAGTATTAGAATCTAGAATCAAAAACGACTAAGGTTAAAGCTATCGAATATCCCAGAACAATCCATGATACGTCACAATAGAAAAAAATACACAAGCCTACGATAAGATTTCAACATGATTATGACGTCACAAACTTCAAGTCTAAATATAGCAATAAAGACTTGTAAACAACTAATAATTCCGGTGACAAATAGAAGACAGCAGAAAACACTAGAAAGGAATTATCCAGAATATCCCGAATATTCTAATTCAAAAAAGCGGCAAAAGCAGTAAATCAGTCACGTACGCAGTAAATACAGCAAATAATCATATATCAGGCATACAAAATTATTATTTGTGACAACATTCATTATTCAGCACCAAAGCTTTCTCAACAAAATTGACCCAAAACTTTGAAGAGCAAGTAGAAGATTTTTTCAAAGTAACAAGTGACAGTTTAGTAAAAAAACTCGGCCATACAGCTTAAATCCCTCAACAAAGCCATTTAACTCCAGTACTTCAACGTCTTAAATGTTTGAGTGATCCCATAACTTTGACTCTTCTACTTTTCTGTGATACCAATTCATTGTGAGAATTCATCTTAAAGTTTGAAAGTCCATTTAAAGGCTAATTGTGTGACATGGCATTGCCAAGTTTGGCATGTTTTATCTTTTTCGTATAATAGCCTACCGTTACTCTTAAAATTTGGTATGTTTAGCTGGAGTACTTTGTAATAAAAATTTAAAAATCTTGAAGGGCCCATTTGGCATGGTCTTCTCAATGTCGCCAACCAAATTTTGTTATCTTTAATCTTTGATTCACATAAACCGATCGAATAGATTTAATCTGTTTAGCTTTTGTGGTTAATGGGAAGATGTGTCAACATAATTGAAGGACCCCTACAGTCTAAGATGCTCAAATGCTTTCGTATTATATTTTTGCCTATTTTGAAAATTGTATTTGTCTAGCTTGGGTGGTTAAAAACTTTGAAGGATCCGTTAGAGAATTACTCCCCAATTGTGGCACCTGGAATAAGTCATATTTTATTTACTTATTCTGATTTTATCTTTCTTTTATATTTACTTATTCTGAATCTTTTATATGTCTGGCTTGAATGGTTGAAAAGTTTGAATTTTGAAGGACCGCTAATTTAGTTCCCCAAACTTTGTCGAATTTTATCTTTTCTTTATATTTGCCTATTCTGAAAACTTGATGTGTCTAGCTTTAAACAATTAAAAAGTTTATTTTGGCGTCCTTGTTTGAAAGGAACCCCCATTTTGATATCCCCAAATTTCGTCAAATTTTATCTTTCCTTTATATTTACTTATCGTAAAAAATTTATGTATGTAGCTTAAAAGGTTAAAAAGTTTGAATTTTGGAGGGCCCGTTTGAGGGGGGAAACCCCCATTGTGGCACCACATTTTTGTTAGGTTTACTTTAGTTTTAATATCTATCCATTCCAAAAATTTGATCTATCTAGCTGTAGCGGTTTAAAAGTTCAAAATTTTGGAGGACCCTATTGAGGGGATACCCCCAACCTGGCAACCCAATTTCATTCGCACAAAAGTCCTTCCTGATTTCTTCAATCGCTCAAACTTTGAAGATAGTGCGCTAAGCGGTTTAAAAGTAGATAGTATGGAAAGAAAAAAAAGTAAGAAAAAGAAACAAAACAAGAAAAATAGCTTTCAAGTTGGGTAAACGAACATAACCAATAGAAAGGTGGTTGATAGTGTGCTCAAAAAGCACAAACCATTCTTCATCAACATCGATAATTGCCGAGCGAGATATATCGGTTCTAATTCGTCAACTTTTGCGCATTTTTGTGTTCTGACTTGCGAGTTCTGATTATTTGTTTCCCTCTTCTTTCTTTCCAACCATTAAGGCCAAAAGGCGTTATATGAGTTGAACTACTCCAAACTCGACGAAACTGATTTTCATATATTTTTTTGTATATGCAGTTAAACCCTTTTTTAAACGCGGAAAATGAGAACTTCGGCAAAACCTTAGCAATTTTTTACCTACGTACCGTTCCTCTTAAGTACGGTACGTTTAGAGCTTTGATTGACCTACGTACCGTACCTTTTTAGTACGGTACGTCTAGAGCGTACCATACGTAGGTACGGTACTTATACAAAATTTTTTTTTGGTACGTTACGTCAGTACGGTAAATTTTTGAAGTACACCATGTTCAAATTTTGAACGTAACGTTCCGTACTGCCATCCTTGCACATGCGGGCAGGCCAGGATTTCGCAAAGGAGGGGGATTTTTTGGAAGCTGGAAACAACAGTAAACGAACTTGATTCAAATTTTCATCAGTCTTGAATCTAATTGAGGCGATGTTTCTGTCAAAATCAGGTGATCTCAAGAAAAAGGTCTTCATCAATTTTGGAACTGTTTTTCCGGCCGAAATCAGGTGATCTCCAAAAAAAATGAAAAGATCTTCACCAAAATTTTTCTGCGCTCCAGAAGAAGCAACTCCACTTTTCTGATCCAAATAACAGCAAGTTCTTCACAACTTCTTCTCCCCAATCCCGTTGGGGGAGGGCTGTTTTCATTTTTGGAGCAAAAATCAGCCTCAAAAGCGCTAAAAACGTGCTATTTTGCATACTTTTCAGGCCAATGGGGGGCTACAGCCCCCCCCCCTGGCTACGCTACTGTGCACAAGACACTTTGATTAATTGTTATGTTGAGTCCAAATTTCAACTTTTTAGTTTTCACCGATTGCTAGTTATAAGCAAATCAATCCTCATCTGCCGAAATTCGCGAACATAAACAAAGGTACTACGAGCTCACGCGAAATCCCAACTATATGGAGCAAAGTTACCGCTTTCCTTAACTTTTCAGGAGACATGCAGAATGCGTGCACCAGGTGGATTTTCATTAACCGGAGGTCATGAAAAGCAAATTTGGCATGTGAGATGCCGTTCACCAAAGTTTTTCCAAAGATTAGTTTTGAGTTGTTGACGTCATCATACTTGCGTCAGAGCAATATTTCCCAAAAATGACGTCATTGGTAGTTAAATTTTGCACATAAATTTGCATTTTGATATTGAATCATAAAATGCCAAGTCAAATTGATTACGTCAAAAAACTTCTTGTGACGTCATTCAAATTAAGTTATTGCCACTTTTTAGCCTGTTCAATTTCAATAACGTTTAATTTCAATATAATAACCTTTCAATAACGATTATGTCACAACAATAGATGTTTTTGTGACATAATCAATTTGACTTAGGTATTTATTGAATAAAATGATTCAATATCAAAAAGAAAACCTATGTGCAAAATTTGAACCACCAATGATGTCATTTATGGAAAATATTGCTCTGACGTAACTATAATGACGTCATCGACTTAAAATTAATTTTTAAAAACTTTTGGTGAACAGCATCCCACATGCCAAAGTTAATCTTTCCATGACCTACGGTTAATGAAATCCACATGGTGCACGAATTCAGGGACACCCTGTATATTAACAGAAAAGTCTTTTTCCACCAAATTAGCAATTACTGTAATCCGATTTGACGTCAAACTTCTTTGAAATAATCTCCACATTTGAAGTTAATCTGATAAGATGAAATACAACAGCAAATTTCGGTTCAAGCTCCATTAATAGTAGAGGAGCTAAGTCGAAAATCGTTCACTTCCGGAATAAAGTGTGGAATTTGGCACAAACCTTCCCAGGGTGAGTATAACGATTTCCGAAGGGAAGCCGAAAAATCGGGTTTGGGCAACTCCTACAAACGGCCCCTAAAGTTATGCTCCAGCTCCACCTACTGGTTAAAGAAAGTTTCTTTGTTGTAAACAAGCTTGCAGAACCAACTGACAATTTTATGATTTTATTTTATTGTTTTGCAATCTAGAATATTTTGGCATGCCATGACGTCACAGATGACGTAGTTATGACGTCATTTTTGCCAAAAATGTATGATTGCAAGCAAAATATTGCTCAAATTGGTGGAGTTCCTCTCTGATATCAAGCTCTGTTAATTGTTTTGATTATTAATTAAACATCTTGCGTACCTTAATTTACGTCACTTTGTGACGTAATTATGACGTCATGTTTGCCAAAAATTTCAACAAAACGGTAGAAGTAAGTTGTTAATTCAAAATATTAGTTCAATGACGACCTGTAGCAATCAGATTATTAATTCAAGATACAATAGCTGCTTGTGGCAGATGACGTCATTTTATGATGTTATAAATCAACTGAGGATTTACAACTCAACGAACGCAATAAGAACGGAGAAATGAGGGTGACTGGGAAGTGAGCTCGCGCTCTTCTAGTCTCCAGCTACCCGCAAATGTGTCGAAGCAGGTGGCCTGCAGCTGTAATTGAACTCGGGTCGCTGTATTGCTAACGCAATAATCAGCGTTCTGTTCTGCTCGGCCATGCTGCTGATTATTATGACGTCAAAAGTTATTATGACGTTATGTCTTATGATTTTATGATGTTATCATGTTATTGTGACGTCATTTTGTGATGTTATTCAGTTTGCCAACATTTGCACAAAACAATCGCAATGAATTGTTTCTTAAAAGCATCAGTTTTAATACCTACATTTTGTAATCAACGTATTAATTCAAGATACAGTAAAATAGATGCTGATAGCAGATGATATCATTTGGTGACGTCAGTATATCTGGTGATGTCATATTGCAGTGTTTGTCCTTTGCTGCAAAGTTGACAAAAATAGATGTGCTTTGTCTAGGAACAATGAGAGGACGCAGGCATAATATATTATTAAATTGAGACCAAGCGAAAATTTTCAAAGGGTTGACTTGCTGTCTATGCCCCAAGGTGCATCCAGGGTTGTTAGGCAGCTTGCGCCGTAGCAAGGGTGGTTTCGGGACAACGATTTGAGATTGAAAATATTGATCCAAAGTTGAAAAATGGTGTCATTGTCAAATATGACGTCAAAAATGATAGCCATTTTGTTCGTTGTGCGTCATTCTTTTGACTGTTCTTTGATGCAGATGGTGAGACTCCCTCAACAAAATTGTGGTTGCACCCCTGGATTAATAAATAGGGCAAACAAAGTCTTAGAATGTAATGTTGTGTACTACTGATGCTTACGCGGGAATGTAAAGCAAGCACAATTTGCTTCAAAATACGTCGATAATGCCTGCCTTCTTGATTGTTTTTGCTAGCATTTACTGCACAGCATTGGTACAGTTTTCCAAGCAAGCACGTACTTTTGTGAATACAATTTCGTTCGTTGCACACTTCCTATATTTCTTGCAACCGCATTTATGTTGGATTCCACAAACTTTTGAAGCTTCCGGCAATTTAGTCGAAGCAGGAAAATATCCCGCTTTTGTTGCTTTCTAACCCCTAGCCTAAACGTGAAGACGGATTTTTAATTAAACACTGACTCCGTTTAATGGCTTGAAAAGCTGGTCGTTTAATGTGCTGTTTCAAAGCATCCAACGTTGGTGGTACATTTTCTACGGTTCTTTCTCCTTTAGCAAACAAAATTCTTCTACGAAACGTTGATGGAAGATAGTGTTACAAAAGTAGGCGTTAGCTCTGGACTATTTTAAATGGTTTCAAAAAACGCTTCTTACCTTTTCTCAAGATGTATATGGGGTATCGCAATCGCTTAAAGCATGAAAAAAAAAATTATTTAATACACACAGGTGGTTTAAATGTTTTGCTGATTTCGTGGATAAGAAGAAATTCCTTTTCTCGTGGTCGTGTTCCCAAGGATTGAATATCATTTTTGTGTTGCGATGCAAATAAAAATAGCTCTTTCTTCTGCTTGCAAGTTGTACGATTGCAAATATTCAGTTTAGCCGTGTTTCGGTTGCAACCTGCATTGAAGATGTGCTATGTTATCATAATATTGACTTAGATGAATCAACACTCATGTATCTTTGAAGAAGCCAATGAAAGAGTATTTTTCTATGCAAAGCGTACTTCCAAAAGTTGCAATTTACTTGAAGTTAAAACGGTGAACACAGAGCTGGTTGTCATTGCAGTGTACACTTTTCAACAACTTCCAAAACTAAGTGAACTTTGGATTGAATTTAATACCGGAAAAACAAGGGAATTTCTTCCCATCCACGAAACCAGGAAAACTTTTGGATCACCTGTATGTAATGAATAATTATTTTTTTATGCTTTTAGCGGTTGCGATACTCCATATTCATCTCGTGGAAAAGGTAAAAAGAGTGTTTTGAAACCTTGCGAAATAGTCCAGAAATAATGCCTACTTTTGTAAAACTATCTTCCATCAACGTTTCTTAGAAGAATTTATGGAAAAGATTCACCATCGCGTTCTTCAATTCGTCGTTTGCACAAGAAGTTTAAGGAGACAGGGTCAGTGTTGGATGCAGTGAGAAGTGGGTGACCAAGAACGTCTGCGGAAAACATCGAGAGTGTAAGACAAGCGTTTAGTCGTTGTCCTAGGAAGTCCATCCGTACTACTGCCAGAGAAGTGGAACCACCACTTATAACAGGGCACAAGGTTCTACACAAAAGGTTACGATTGCATGCTTACAAAGTGCAAATTTTACAGAGACTTCAGCCAAATGACAAGCCAAAACGAAAAGAGTTTGCAGATAACATGCTGCAACTAATTTTTGAGGATGAAGAACTTCTCACTACATCCAGCACTGACCCTGTCTCCATAAATTTCTTGTGCCATCGACAAATTGAAGAATGTAATAGTGGATCTTTTCTATACTTAGTCCTGTACGTTTGCTGAGTCTGAACGTCCGATTTTGTTTCAATAAACCAAGACAGTAGCGTAGCCAGGTGGGGCGGGGGGCAGCTGTAGCCCCCCCCCCCCCCTATTGGCCTATCAACCAAAATGCAGAATAAGAAAAAATACGTTTTTAGCTCTTTTGAGACTGTTTTTTTGCGCTGGAATTGACTAAAAAGTGATTTAAAGCATCTTTTGAAACATATATTCGGGGGGGAGGGTAATTGTCAAAAATTAAAGTCACAAATCAATGAAAACTGTAAAAAATGCCCGAAAATAAACAATCAAATTTGATCGCTAAATGTAAAAACGCCAAACATAGGTTTTATCAACAAATATATTATAAACTCAGAAATAAGGGGAGGGGGCTATTCAGTGTCAGTTAATTACCAATAACTTCTCTCGAATATCTTTCCATTAGCCCCCCTTTATCTTTCCATTTCCATTAGCCGAATATCTTTCCATTAGCCTCTTTCCATTATCTTTCCAATATCTTTCCAATGAGTTTCATTGAATAATAGGATCAGGGGCGTATTTAGGGGGGGGCCATTGGGCCATGGCCCCCCCTTTGGGTCGCTAGGATTGCAAAATTGCATAGTAAAGTGAGCAAAATTGAGGCATGGCCCCCCCCTTTGTTAGTTGGGCATCAGGCTTTCAGGCTTTTGGCTGGAAATTTGAGTGAGTTCGGGTGAAAAACGGGACGGACCTTGAGTAAAGACTTTTTTTTTTTTTTTTTTGCTCTTCACCTAAATTTGGCCGAAAAATGGGACGAAATTTGAGTGAAGACCTTTTTTTTTTGTGCTCTTCACCTAAATTTGGCCGAAAAATGAGACTAAATTTGAGTGGAACAACTTCTGATTCAGATCTTTGTTCTTCCCAAATTTTCTGAAATTTTTGGCCTCCCCCTTTTCAAAATCCTGCGTACGCTACTGAATAGGATTTTATAATTTACCAACAAGTGAGCAAGAGAACTGCATTGTTATTATTAGCCACTTCCCATATAGCCCATTAATGCAACCGGTTGAATCATGTTGCGCTGCCAATTTCTATGCCACGTTTTAAAAGCATTATTTTTTATTATAATAGCTCTAAAATTAAGTTATTTTTGTAAAAAAATGCAAAATTTTCAAGCGCCGTGCCTCCGGCGGCTGGGGGCTTTGCCCCCAGACCCCCATTGCGAATTTCTGGCTACGCACCTGAACCAAGATACACATTGGTCATTTGGCCATCTCTTGAGGAGTAACCATTTAATAAGGGTTTATCTAACACAATCATAAACCACATAAAAATCATACCTAAAATACAAAAGTTTTATGTGAAATAAAAACTTTAAGCAGCACTGATTAAAATAAAACGAACTTGGCTAAGATATTTTGAAAATTGACTTCATAATAAGATTTTGAAATTGTATCAGGACTTTATAACACCCTGTATATTATGCCTGCGTCCTCTCATTGTTCCTAGACAAAGCACATCTATTTTTGTCAACTTTGCAGCAGAGGACAAACACTGCAATATGACATCACCAGACATAATGACGTCACCAAATGACATCGCCTGCTATCCGCATCTATTTTACTGTATCTTGAATTAATACGTTGATTACAAAATGTAGGTATTAAAACTGATGCTTTTAAGAAACAATTCATTGCGATTGTTTTGTGCAAATTTTGGCAATGATGACGTCATAATAACATCATAAAATGACGTCATTTGCCACAAGCAGCTATTGTATCTTGAATTACTAATCTGATTGCTACAGGTCGTCATTGAACTAATATTTTGAATTAACAACTTACTTCTACCGTTTTGTTGAAATTTTTGGCAAACATGACGTCATAATTACGTCACAAAGTGACGTAAATTAAGGTACGCAAGATGTTTAATTAATAATCAAAACAATTAACAGAGCTTGATATCAGAGAGGAACTCCACCAATTTGAGCAATATTTTGCTTGCAATCATACATTTTTGGCAAAAATGACGTCATAACTACGTCATCTGTGACGTCATGGCATGCCAAAATATTCTAGATTGCAAAACAATAAAATAAAATCATAAAATTGTCAGTTGGTTCTGCAAGCTTGTTTACAACAAAGAAACTTTCTTTAACCAGTAGGTGGAGCTGGAGCATAACTTTAGGGGCCGTTTGTAGGAGTTGCCCAAACCCGATTTTTCGGCTTCCCTTCGGAAATCGTTATACTCACCCTGGGAAGGTTTGTGCCAAATTCCACACTTTATTCCGGAAGTGAACGATTTTAACCTAATCCTGGCTTTAGCTCCTCTTCTATAATATTGTTTTGAAAATGGTGCGAAACTACAAATTATATTGCAAGTGATATCTTGTTGACGTCTACTTTTGTCTCCGTCTTTTGCCATATTAAATGATAAAGCATATAATATATCCTTTTTCTACATAAACTTATTTTGCCTCAGCACTCAAGACAACGTGCATCTGCAGGATGATCTGCTAGCAAACTTTGAATAATCTCTGTTACCTCATTGCACTGACGTCATACTTCATCAAAATTAATTAGCAAAGGCATAGCTTTTTCAAATAATGCTGCTGTAGACTTCAACCAAAATTTAACTGAATTTTTTTTTTTTTTTTTGATGAATTTGGAGCCAAGTGTACGAAAATGGCCGTTTTTTCTAATTTGGGAGAAATAGTAAATTTGCCTTTCCTTTTACGTAAAAAATAGTCGAAAGAAGACTTCTTCTTGCGATGGTCAACGTCGTATTGTTCGCCGGTGATTGTAGTCCAATTAAAGTTTAAACTGTTGACAAATTTAGGCAAATATTTGCACTTACTTTATTGAAGGCGGGAGATTGTCATTAGAGCATACAGCACGCGTTCATATCGTTATAACTAATATTGTGCTTTGCCATAACACTTTTTCACAAAAACAATTTTATAAGAACTCGAGGCTCATTTTTGCTCAAAATTTAAGAACAATTTAAGAACAATGCCAGCCTTAGCCGTAAAAAAAAGTTTAGAACAAACGAAATAGAATGAATTTTCAAACTTAAAAAACTAACTTCTGCACTGATTCAAAACGATAAAATTTTAGTGATTTTCAAATATTTGCAAGCAAAATGGCAATGATTCCGAGCAGTGGTGCCGATTTATGTTGAGCATTGGGGGGATAATTTGCAATTTTACCCTATTTTCAACGTTGGAGGGGATGAGGCTCGGCCACTAATTTTTTCACGTGAGCAAATCAAGTGAAGACCAAAAAAAAAGATCTTCACCGAAAATTAACAAATTTTTGTCCCCGAAATCAAGTGAAGGCCAAAAAAAACTCGAAAGATCATCCAGCGCTCAGATGCAGACCAGAGGCAAATTATTGGGGGGGATACAGTCAAATTATTGGGGAGATATATCCCCCCATCCCCCCCGGGTTTCGTTTGCAATTTTACGATGCCGCATAAGCAGCAAACAAGGGTTTGCTCAAGCTGACAAAGCATTCGGAATTAAACAGTTTTACAAACATGGTCGCTTACATTGACATCGATGATCTGAAAATTTAAGAACGTATTAAAAACAAATGAGGCTGAAAATGGGCAAAAAATTAAGAACAGCCAGCCTCAACCCAAAATTTACTAGTTCTTATATAAAAAAAAAGGGTATTTTTGACTGTATGTTTATGCTCAGTGCCATGCAAATGAAGTTTAACTTTTTTCTTTGGAAATAAAGAATGTTCGGTACCAGAAACAATCTCGCCACATTTTGAAATCTTTTGATTACCACTTTCCGTAACTTTATGATAAGCTATAATCAAAAAAGGGGGGTATAAAACCTTGCTACTCTTCATTTAAATTCTTTGGCGCTACTAAACTTTGATCAAAAAAATTTAACACTCAAAATAATCAACTTTTTTTTTGCTTACTGCTTTAAGAAAGCTGTTTGCTAAGGTCTGTAGTCTGTCTGACATCAACAAAGCTGATCATAATTAATCAGTTTGATGAAAGTTAACGATGATTTGAAACGTACGGTAACGGTACACTTTGTCAACCTATAAAACCAGCAGCATTCGGAAAACTTTTGACATATGGTTAGTACGAACAATTTTATCATCTTTCCGCTGTAATCAATCTAATGCTTGTACGTCATCCACGGCGGCACTGGTTAATATTTCACTCACATCCTTCCAACTAATGGCAGTAAGCCATAAGAGAATCAGTGTGCTATTATGACATATGTAATTCTACTGAAAAACGTTCAAAGCAAATCTTCTGTATTTGCTAAGCACTCACTGTAATAAACGCCCAGTATTTTTCTCAGCACTTGGCGATCTGAACCGTGCCGAATTCAATTTACAAGCTATTGCTTCTCTACAGTAGCCTAACTAAAATTTTTAAACCTGGATTCTAGCTAATAGAAACACAGCTGCAGGCGAGCAAACACGATTTTGGTGAGAGGGGGCTTGAACCAGACGCTAAAATATTTTTGTTCGAAAAATGTTTTATTTCGGCAGCGTGCTGAGCGAGCTGGTGCTACTTCAAGCGTATCAGAAGCGGGGGTCTGGGGTCAAGCCCAGTCGCGGATTTAGGGGGGGGATGGGGGGGATGCATCCCCCCCACCAGCCTAAAAGTAACGATTTTGGCCGAAAAATCAGCCTCTATTTCGAATAATTCGGCTCCAGTTAGGGATGCATCCCCCCCCACCAACCTAAACCTAACGAACCCGGCCGAAAAATCACTCCCAATTTTGGTGAAGCCCTTTTTTTTTTTTTTTTTGGAGACCACCTAATTTTGGGCGAAAAAAACGCTTGAATCTCCGATTTCGGCCGAAAAATCACTCTCAATTTTGGTGAAGACCTTTTTTTTTAATTTTTATTTTTATTTTTGGAGACCACCTGATTTTGGACGAAAAAAAGTTTGAATTTCTGCCTTCGGTCGAAAAATCACTCTCAATTTCGGTGAAGACATCCGAATTTTTGAGGTTTTGTGCTTAAAATCCCCCCCACTAAAATTTTCTAGATCCGCCACTGGTCAAGCCCCCATCCGCCGGGCGATTATTGTGATTTTTCAGAAAAAATAGCCATGTTAACGCTATTTGGATCACGTTTAGGAAGTTTTTAGAGTCATTTCTAAAAACTAAACTGCTGAAATTTGAAAGTCATTTGAAAGAATTAAATTGATCAGTCCCCTGAACTCTTACCTACTAGTCGTTGGTCAAGTCTAAAACATGTTTAAACGCTTGTAGTTTGGCTTAAATTTTTGAAAATGACTTGGCTAAGGGTGGGATGGGGGCTGAAACACCCTTAGCCCCCTCCTGGTTGCGCCACTGCGCACCTGTGTTTTAACAAGCTATTGACAATAATTCGATAAAAATATTTTACTAAATTTTGACTGTTAGCCTATGCACAACTGGCTTAAAGCGGTGAAATACAAAGCCGTATAAAGAGATGAATTCAACCTCAGTTCAGTTCAATTGGTTTGTTTCGTGACCTCGCGTCCATTAAAAAAATCAAATATAAAAACAAGGCTCAAGAAAAAGGTAGAAACAGCAATACGATATACGTTAAGACATGCAGAATATCTGCATGGCTGTTTCACCATATGCATAAAGATTGATTGAGACACGAGTACGAATTAAACAAAACAGAAAAACACAGAAAAAATTAGTGTTTATGTACAATTCAGAATAATCTTGAATTCTTGATTCACATGCATACCGCGCATAATGTTGTTTTAAAAAACGACAAAAACAAAAGTATTAAAAAAAAGACTAGACAAAGTTTTAGAAAATAGTCGGTTAAAATGTCTGATCACGTACAGTTGCTAAAACTTTTTCATCAATATATTGCATAAAGTTTGTGATTATAGCGAATATCTGCTATAACTGCTTTTTCTGAAACAACTTTCTATGCACTCTAAGTCTCAAAACACAGCCTGAATAAGATTCCATGGCTGCTGCTTTAGACTGGCTAGTTTTCCTGTCTTGTAGAATAAATAGGCTATATCAAATATCACCGCCTTTAAAAAAACAATGGCGATGCGTTACCTATCACCAGAACCAAGTTATTGTAGATCAGAGCAATTTGCCTCATCAAGGTTTTCAATTTTTAGTAATTTAAAACCAAAGCCGAGTATTGCAGAGCAGAGCCACTTCTATGAAAACTCGTAGAAGTTAGGCAAATGGCGAAGTTTAAATTTCGTAATTTGATTTTCAGCTTGCTACCGTATAGCCTATTTTCACAAATCTTTTCACTGGGTGCAAATTTGTATCAACATACAGTCAGCCAAACCATTCAGAACTCCCTTGCTCATCCAAAACTAAATTAATTCTCAACCATATTTTTTCTCTATTTCTAATTTTGTGCCTATTTTTGGTTCGAATGTTCTAAGTACAGTATAACTTGGTTGTTACAATAGCATTTTTATTTCCATTAGTAAAAGTAATACATTCGTTACAAGGGTCAATGCTTTTTTGTGCGAGCCTTTCGTTTGGCAGAGTCAAGCGTGTCATTGTTTGTCACACCCTGAGCAAACAATATTTTTTTCCGATTTTAGATTTGCAAATCCGACATAAAGACGAGGTAAACTGAGTACCAAATACATTTTTTTTCAAAATTTGTTAATGGCTCTGCTTTTGATATTGTTGATTATCATGTTGCATTACAAATGAATCATTGCTTATCTACTGTTTGTAGAAAGAAAAGATGGGATAAAAAAGATATTTCTTTGTAAGGTTTACCAAGACTGTGGAGATAATCGAGAATCGTCATACAGAATTGATCACTGCGTGACTTTCAGTGTGATCTCAAAACAACAACGATTAATCTAAATTCATAAAAACATTCGTTTTTAAATTTATAATAATGATGGAAATGTTTCTCCACATATACACAAGCCCATCCTTCCTTGTTTTGGTCTATTAGATTGGGTTTCATAATCCTTCAATAAAGCTTGAATATGCCCTCTAACAACAAGAACAAGAAAGATTAAAACTTTTTTGAGGGCGCAACCGAGTAATTGCGCTGGCTTGACCAAACAAATCTTCGCTCTTCAAACTCGATTTTTCCATACTTCACTTTTGCAAAATCGACGAGTTCATATAATACTGGCTGAAAAAATTAAAGCTGCTCGAAATCGGTTTTATTGAAGAAATGAAAACCACTTGAGGTAATAAAGAGGTGCCCCAAACCATTTTCCACAATTTCCTATATTCACGAAAATACGACTTAATTTGTTTGACTCCGTACCATTGGTAAATCTGCATTTTGCAATTTTGTGACATCACAAAAGGCATGATTTTGCAAAAATTCTCGCAGACCAAGAAACGGGATAACTAAGAATTCTATAGTATAGCTGTGACCATTCTATAACCAAATCTAAAAATTTGTCTACTTTCACGGTTTCTCGACAAATGGGTCTCAGACAAACTGGTCCGGGACAAATGTGCCCCAGACAAATGGGTCCCAGGACAAATCGTTCACGAAAAAATGGGTCCTGGACAAATAGATCCAAGACAAATATGGGTTCCGAACAAACGGGTCCAAGTTTGCGTCCACGATTTTTGAAGTCATATGTGCACTGTGCAGCAGCAGTGGCGCATTTAGGGATCTCCCCCTGCCTAAACTTATCTAAACTTAACGTGCATATGAATAATATTACACTTATTTGAAATACACCAAAAACCAAAAAACAGCAATTAGCCAGTTGCGAGCAAAATCAGCTTGTTGATCTACCAAGACCTTTTCTTTCTTTTTTTTTGAGATCACTTCAAAATCCGGAAAAGATAATGGTATTTTGCCTGAAGACCTTTTTTTGAGATCACTTCAAAATCCGCAGCTGCGTCATTAATCATAAACATCCGAAATTTTGAGATTATAGCAAATACACAATTTGTGCTTATACTTTGTATCATCCTCCCACCAAAATTTTCTAGATCCGCCACTGATGTGCAGTGGATAGCGCTATTCTTGGCAAAAGCGCAAATTAGTATTTTTTGTTAAATTTTGAAAAAATATTTGCGTTCTCGAGATGCCCGTGTATTGCCACATGAACAGTGCAACCTTAAATAAATTAATATACAGGGTTTTAGATCCTTTCCGCTACAAATATGGCTTGGAGCTTGATCGGATAAATTGTTTTGCAGTTTTTGTCATGCCATAAAACTTCAAGCGAATATTCAGAAACTTATAAAACAGTAAAAATACAGCAGACAGTTGTGACAAGTGGAATGAAAACTTATAGAATCGCAATTCTCTGAAACCACTTTCGCGGCTTTTAATACAGAGCAGAACACTTTATTTTTGTTGCCAATAAAAATACCAAAATAACACAGAATTGCACAATGATAAACAGCAAAGGGAGACTGCGAAGGGACCAATGGTCTTCCAGTCAAGCAGCATCCTAGAATCCAAAATTTTGGATAAAAACTTTGTCACTGCCCCCAGGGTATTGTAATTACTCGTTTTTATACTTTCTTTGGTTTTTTTGTTTCTAAGTTGAGTCGATTAATGTGTATTGCCAGACACAAAAAAGCTGGTGTTGACTCTAATTCGAATAAGGCCAGACCAGCTTCTGATAGCCTGTCTCGCCGCGCGCCTTATCCTCCATATTCTGCAGTCACACCACACTTGTAAATGAATATAAGAATGTTATTCCTCACAGCAATACCAAAATTTGATTTATCCTATGGGGCACAGCAAAACAAGAAGTCAATTTTCAGCAAGCCAAATTAATATTAATCAACTAAAAATTTACTTGACCAAAATTACGCTATCAATTACACCAACACTAATTAGACTATACTTGACTACACTATTAAAAAACTGCTTCGAGGTCGCACTAAAGAAATAGAAACATCAGCACGTTAACATTTTACATAATCAACTTACTACACAGCTAACTTGATGCAGTAAACTACGAAAATTTAAGACACTGTATCACACGTGCTGTCAAAGACTATCTAATTTGGGCAGTTGGGCACTGGTTGCAGTCTTAAAGATTATGAGATTAAAGGTCTATAGACAATACAGTTCAAAGTAGGACAAAGGCAGTTCTGAAAGATTTTTAAAAGAAGCACAAAAGGGAGTTCTAAAATGCTCTAAAAAATTAATCAACTATTTGCGTAAAGGATGAGAACGCGGCATGTATTTGTTTCTCACGTTACCAGCTGGAACACTATTAGCACTTTCACAGCGACGAGATTTTTTAGTGATCTCGTTCTTAGGGTATCGCAATAAAAAAAAAAGAAAAATTGAAAAAAATCAAAACGAATTGAATAATTGGACGCAGCAACCAAAGAATTATGAAAAACTGCCAATTTAATTGAAAACCGCAAAAGTTCAAAACTATTCAAAAAATTACAACCAAGTCTCATTGCAATTTTAGTTACAATCGCTCAAATAATAATTCGAATGCATTAGGAAAAAAACTTGTCAAAAGCCAGCTTAGACAATCGCCATTTTTACTCTTTTTTGAAGATAGAAGCATTTTCATAGCGCGGGTTGAAGGTTGTAGGTAGCCCCCATTGGCCTGCCGACCAAAATGCAGAATAAGCAAAATACCACGTTTTTTAGCACTTCTGCGACTGTTGTTTTGCTCTGGAATAGACCAAAACATGATTTTAAGCATGTTTTGTAACGTTTGTTTAGAGTAGGGGGGGCTAATTTGTCAAAAGTAAAACTCATAAATCAAAAAAAAACTTTGAAAATGGCCAGAAATTGGTATTTAAATTGAATCGCTTATTGAAAAATGCTTAACATAGATTTCATCAAAAAAATATATAAGCTTAGGAATAGAGGGGCTATTCAGTATTAGTTAATTACCAATCACTTTACTTAAACTTCTTTCCATTAGCCCCCTAATTATACTTTTTTTCTATGAAATACAGACGAAGTAGAATATTCCTTGAGAGTTTTATTGAACTACCGCTGCAGGATTTTATGATTTTCCAGCTTGTAAATAGCAAGGGAACTAAAATTCTAGCAATAGCTACCTACCACGTAGCCCATTTATGCAACTAGTATAATCATGTTTTTGCATTGCCAATTTCTATGCCACGTTTTCATAGCATTAATTTTTATTAAAATAGGCCTAAAATTAAGTTATTTTTGCCAAAAAATACAAAATTTTCAAGCGCTGTTCGCCCCTAGGCCTCCAATGGCCTCCAGCGGCTGGGGGTTCCGCCCCCAGACCCCCGAAACACATCCCTTCCTCATTGCAAATTTATGGCTACGCGGCTGGTACTCATGATAATATACATGCTAAAAATAAAAAGAAACAAAGAAAGGTCCAATTCCAAACAACACAAAAAACGGCTCTGCAAGATTCTGCAAAAAACAATAAGCTCCTACCGGTACATTAGTGCGTTCAGTAGCGTAGCCAGAGGGTGGGAGGGGGGGGCGGGGGCCAAAAATAAGCAATCAAATTCGATCGCTAGTGTAAAAATGCTAAACATAGGTGTCGTCAAATAAACAAACATAGGCTACTATAAACTTCGAAATAGAGGGGGCTATTCAGTATTAGTTAACTACCAATCATTCTTCTCAAATCTCTTTTCATTAGCCCCCCCAAATATTTTTCTCTATAAACTGTGGATAAAATAGATTACTCCATGTGAGTTTTATTGGACTATACGATTTTATAATTTTCGAGCATCTAAATACGACAACTAAAATTTTACCATTAGCCACCTCCCGAATAGCCCATTTATGCAACCAGTTTAATCATGCTTGCATTGCCAATTTCTAAATCACGTTTTAAAGTATTATCTTTTTATCAAAATAACCCTAAAATTAAGTTATTTTTGCAAAAAAATGCAAAATTTTCGAGCGCTGGGGGCTTCGCCCCCAGACCTCCGTGCCTCCGACGGCTGGGGGCTTGGCCCCCAGACCCCCAAATCAGCCCCCTCCATTGCGAATTTCTGGCTACGCGCCTGAATGCGTTTGCCAACAATAACAAAAAAAACTTTAACTTTTTCAATAGTTTGCTGCGGGCTAGTCTGTTGAAATCGCTGTAACTGTTACTCTACAATAAACTATACCCGAAAAAATTGCGCCAACCAAATTGACGTTTTTGAGAACAGGCGCGTAGCCAGAAATTCGCAATGGGGGGGGGGGCTGTTTCGGGGGTCTGGAGGCGAAGCCCCCAGCGCTCGAAAATTTTGCATTTTTTTTGCAAAAATAACTTCATTATAGGGCTATTTTGATTAAAAAATGGTGCTTCTAAAACGTGGCTTAGAAATTGGCAGTTCAAACAAGATTAAACTGGTGGCATAAATGGGCTATTTGGGAGGTGGCTAATGGTAAAATTTTAGTTGTCGTATTTAGATGCTGGCAAATTATAAAATCGAGTAGTTCAATAAAACTCACACGGAGTAATCTATTTCGTGTACAGTTTATAGAGAAAAATAATTGGGGGAGGGCTAATAAAAAGAGATTTGAGAGAAATGATTGGTAATTAACAAATACTGAATAGCCCCCCCCCCTATCCCTTAGTTTATAGTATATTTGTTGATGACATCTATGTTTAGCACTTTTACACTTGCGATCAAATTTGATTGCTTATTTCTTACCATTTTTCAAAGTTTTCATTTATTTGTTGGTTTTATTTTTGACAAATTAGCCCCCCCCTGAACATATGTTTCAAAAAATGTTTTAAATCATTATTTAGTCCACTCCAGTGCATAAAACAGTCTCAAAAGTGTTTAAAATGTAGTGTTTTTCCCATTCTGCATTTTGGTCGACCTGTCAATGGGGGGGGGCTATAGCCCCCCGCCCTCCCCCCTGGCTACGCTACTGGCTAAAAGCGTGGTATTTTCCTTATTTGGCATTTTGGTCGGCAGTCTATTAGCCCCCCCTTAATAAACGTTTCAAACTAGGCTTTAAAGCATTTTTTGTCTAATCCAGTGCAAACACACAGTCTTAGAAGTGCTAAAAACGTGATATTTTCCGTATTCTGCATTTTGGTCAGCAGTTCATTAGCCCCCCCCCTAAATAAACGTTTCAAAATAGTCTAATCCAGTGCAAACACACAGTCTTAGAAATGCTAAAAACGTGGTATTTTCCTTATTGTGCATTTTGGTAGGCAGTTCATTAGCCCCCCCCCCCCCAAATAAACGTTTCAAACTATGCTTTAAATCATTTTTTAGTTCAATCCAGTGCAAAAAAAGAGTCTTAGAAGTGCTAAAAACGTGGTATTTTCCTTATTCTGCATTTTGGTCGGCAGGCTAATGGGGGGGGCTATAGCCCCCCCCCTGGCTACGCTACTGTTTGAGGACAAGTTTTTCGATATTTGGTAAGATGCATTTTCTGTAGTATTTTCTCCCTAAGTGGCGGATGCAATAGGCTTACTCAGACGACTCAGTGCCGTCGCCAGAACAAACAAATCAGGGTGCACAAGCCGAAAGTAAGTGGGCACTAAAATAGACTGAACTTTAGCAAGTTATGCGCAATTTAAAAATTTTGTATTCATGTCTAAATAAGAGACATGTATAAAGCCGGTAGCGTTTCTTAGCTCTTTTCCTGTCCGGCCCACAGTCACATGAAAAATCTATTTGCAGCAGTGACTGCGACCTAAACAACCTTGAGTGTGCTCTAAAAAAACAAAAACAGCTCGTCTTTTAAAAAACAAACTAAACGATTTTGTAAGTCTACATCTCTACTTCACGACACATCTGTAAACAGACATGCGACCAAGATCTGGCTAAAAGGTGGGAGGAGGGGGGCTAAAACCAAAAGTTAAGATTTTTTATTTGAAAAATGCCTCATTTGGGTAGTGAGCTAGCTAGTGGTGCAACTCGAGCATATCATAGACGGGGGCCGGCGGGCAAAGTCCCTAGCCGTTTAGCAATTTTTTGATTTTTTCAAGAAAAAATAGCCATTTCAACGCCATTTGGATCACATATCCGCACGTTTTTAAAGCCATTTGAAAGAATCAAATTGCTAAGTTTTTGAAGTCAGTGGAAAAATTAAATTGTCCACCCCATTTAGTCCCTACTTTACTTACAGGTCAAGAAAACACATCTAAAACCATAATGGATCCTAATAATAAAAGGGACAACTTTTTTAATAACGTATATATATTTTTTTCTTTTTTTTTATGAAAAAATTGCTCAGTTGATAACATTGTTTTGTTTGTGTTAAGTTCAAGTTCAAGTTTGTTTATTGACGCCACTAAATAAACAAAAAAACAAAACAGATAAAACAGAGAACAAATAGTGTTATCATTAGTGAAGAAAGCAGCGCCTGAGTGACGGCAAAGGGACCGCGAGGTCTTCGAGTCTGCAGCCACTCTGGGTAGCCATAATAAAAAACATGGCATCTTTTTTCGAGCTACAACGAACTGACATAAAAAAACACAAGGAAGCAAAAACTAAAAAAAAAAAAAAAAAAAGAAAAGACAAAACAAGAGCTACAATAGTAATGTGCTGGCTAAGAGTTACTAAAATTTAGTGTTTTTAGAAAACAATTTACTGTAGATAATTAATTTATAATTTTTGGAAGATTATATACGAGTAATATACAAGCATTATTCAAGTCGCACACTTTATAATTTGAAAATATAGACACAAGAAAATTATTACAAAGAGTTCAAAAGAATTTCTTTGCTTTCTTTTAAAAACTTTCTAAAGGAGAGGTCTTTAGTATTATTGGGAATGGAATTCCAAATTTTCGCACCGGAATATTTAATTGATTGCTTCGTTCTTTTGGTTTTGTAAAGAGGAATTATTAAATTCAAGGATGCCGTAGTACGAGTTTGCCGACTGTGCGAGAATTTGGCTTAAGTGAAATAATTATTAAAATTTGGAGATAAAGACGCTGATTGATTTGATTATGTATGAATTTGGCAGTCTCAAATTTTAGTAAATTTTGTGGATTCAATAAGTTAAACTTTTGATAAAGAGGCAAAACATTTTGATACCATCCACTTTTTGTAACGATGCGAATAGCTTTGTTTTGAAGTGTAATTAATTTGGAGAGATAGGTTGGATATGTGTTTCCCCAAACTATAAGTTCATAAAGCAAATGCGAATGCACTAAAGTATAATACAGTTTAAACAATGCATGCGTTGGTAGATAATTTTTTAGTTTACTTAAAATGAGTTTTTAGTTTAGTTTATTTAAAATTACTTACTTGAGTTTTTCACCTGTTACTGTTTAAGTATTGCTAGCCTATTTGGTACAGTTGGCGTAGATGACCGCATGGTCTTTCGCTGCTTCTTGCCTGCGTACTTTTAACGTGTGGTAAATTAGCCTTGACTTAAATGCTAGTATTTTAGGGTTATATTTTCTAAGTGACTTGATTTTAGGGTTAAATTTTCTAAGCAACGATATCCATTAACACTTTGCGGTCTGATGTGCATCCTGACTCATGGTTTGAGACAGGGGTGCCGATCTTTGTTGAGCATTGGGGGGGATAATTTGCAATTTTACCACAATTTTGTCCTATTTTCAACATGGGGGGGGATGAACCTCGACCACGATTTTGTTCAGGTGAGCAAATTAAGTGAAGACCAAAAAAAAACACTTTTTCCCCAAATTCAGGTGAAGACCAAAAAAAAAAAACAAAAAACAAAAAAACAAGGTCTTTACCCAGTGGCGTAGCAGCCACTTGGCGATTCTGGCTCTGCACCAGGGGCGGCAGGCTGCAAGGGGGCGGCAAAATGAGGCTTCGCAGTGCACAGAGCAAGCAAAAACAAAAAAAAGTAAAACAAGAAAATGATTTGCAAAGAGGCAGCTAGCATTACATTCAAAAACTTAAAGTTTGAGTTGCTTTTTTTTGGTGTTGGATAGCAGTGCTGTACTCCGTCTGTTGTTCAATTCATATAGTAGCATTTATTACATCATAAATCTGTTGTTATAACCAACGATTCATTTTTTTTCTCAGCAATAAGCACTTTACAGTAGTTTCTGTAGTCAAATCTCGGTTACACCGGCCAGTTGGTCGAGCGGTAACGCGTTCGTCTCTGGAGCGGAAGGTCTAAGGTTCATATCTCGGGCCGGTCAAATCGGACACAGTGTTGCCAACGGCTCGCCATCGCTGCGACAATTCTTCGAAAGAAGCTGTGTTGCCCAGACGCAATGACGCGGAGATGGCCCCCTAAATTTGTTGAACGCTCGGCGTATTAGAGCGAGTATAATAAAAGATTTGATGAGATCTCGGGTGCATTAAAGCTGAGATAATAATGCATTTTGTTATTTTAGCGATGGGAAAGCACTGAGGAAGACATTGTGTCGAGAGATGGCTGGAACAAAAAATTTAGCTTAGTTAGGGTAAGATGGGTTTTCTGTGCCAGCACCATATTTTTTGCTAGGGATTTATTTACAGTAGGATTTGAGCCTTGCGGTAGAATATCGGCGTGTCCTTGGAAAAGACTCTTCCGGTTCTGTAGGTTTTGATTCATACATAGGTTATGCAATTAGTCTGACTAGTGGTTTTTGTTGGTTTAGAATTTCACTGCCAGTTCCCATCCCTTTTAGTTTAAATTTGTCAAATCAAAAATCAAATCTTACAATAAAATCGGTGTATTACGCCGAAGCGTTTAACGAGTTTGCGGGGCCCATCTCCGCGTCATAGCGCCAGGGCAACACAGTTCCTTTCAAAGCAATAGTGCAGCGGTAGCGAGCCCTTGGCAATACTGTGTCAGATTTGACAAGCCCAAGATTTGAACCTTAGCCCTCTTGCTCCAGAGACGAATGCGTAACCGTTCTACCAGCCTACAGTTGTTAGTTCAGATTCGAAAATGAAACATGTCAAAGAGAGTGGAGCTTTTTTGAGAAAGAAGAAGAAAGCAAAAGAAGCAGAACTGAAAAAGCATGAGGGAGCTATGTTAAAGCTTGCAACTTTTTCTGGTTCAAATGTTTCTTGAACAATTCCAGAGAACGATTCAAATGAAAACCCAGACAATAACGTTGAGCTCCAGAAAGATACTGAAGAGATCAGCTTATAAGCAATTGAGGCTTCTTTCTGATGCAATATAGAACTTCTGAGCCCCGGCCCATTATTGGTACAGTAATTTTTGTATTGAAAAGATTGCTTGAACGTGAAAATATTTCAAAATTTGCTACAGTCTACTTAGGGCGGCATTTTCATCGA
>OZ014472.1:31337522-31567529 GCA_963965965.1 Trididemnum nubilum | reverse complement strand
GCTTTTTTAGTACTTTGTATTGCGCTTTGAATTTCACTAGATACACTTGACTCACTTTCTTCAGATGTACTACTTTCAACTTTGCGATCAACTTTTCCTGCTTTTGTAAAACAGCGACTGCAAAGTCTTTGACCTGGAACAACATGTTTAAACCCATATTCTTTCAGTTTTTTAGCCATTTCCAGTCCAGCTGTACGCCTACTTTGTGGCAATGGTTTTGCTGATGCCCCAACTTCATGCATCTGAAAAATGTTGCAGCATTTCTTAAAATTGATCACAGAGTACTTTTTTAACAGCTGAATTTCATGTTGTGCACATATGACAGCATCACTATTTTTTTCCAATGCAGACCTCCACCACACTAGCTCTTGTTCTTCATAGGTGAACTCACTTACAAGCTTCATTTCTCCAGAAAAGTTGTTTTCTTGTAGAAATGGTTCGCATTAATCATTTTGTAACTTTCCAAAATAACACTTTTTAGCCTGAAATTTCTGCATTTCTACACTTACAAAATTTATTTTTAAATCATTGATGATAGCATATTCTGAAAAAACATTGGTTTGTTGAGCTTCACTTTTGAAAAAAGTATTCACTCTGATAAAGTCATGTTATAGTTATTAACTTTCGAAACACACCATTGGTCATCCTTTAATCATTAGAGAAAATTGACTACTGCTGTCATCTTTTACAACAGCTATTTGTTTTCTTAAAGCCTGCTTACTTTACAAAATGGTGAAAGTCGAAATCTGATACTGATAACTGATAAGTCATAAATAACATTGAACTCCTTTTTATCATAACTTTGCAAAATTTGCTGACATAGACTTTAAAACTGTTTGTATTATATCCTA
Organism: Trididemnum nubilum; assembly: GCA_963965965.1. Classification (NCBI taxonomy): domain Eukaryota; kingdom Metazoa; phylum Chordata; class Ascidiacea; order Aplousobranchia; family Didemnidae; genus Trididemnum; species Trididemnum nubilum. Next base: position 31,566,678 of record OZ014472.1, on the reverse strand, counting down.
GTATAGTGTCAATGTAAGTAATGAGGAAGAACGTCTTATTTTGCTTTTGTGTGATGGCAGTGTGGATTGGATTTACAAAATTAGTCAACTATTAACGCATTTATAAGCAGTATTATCTGTAGAAAAACTATCATTGTGGTCGAAAGTCTTTTCAGTGCAGAAAATAAATAGAAAAAAAATAGCACTGTTTCCAGTGGTTAGGACACCCTTTTAATGTACTGGGGCCTAATTTTCATTATGTTCACTGGAAAGGAAAAGCAATCTAGAACATACTTCCAAAAAAAATTTTTAATTTCACTTATCACCATTTTGTGGGCGCCCTCTAATGTTAAGCCACTTGAAAATTTTTAATATCAAAATTACATGTATTTCTCTTACTTCAATCAATTCGAAAGTTGTTTTTTTGAATTTCTTGATCCCAAAAATGGTAGAATACCAATTTTCACCATTTTTCTATCACCATAGATAAAGAAAATAGAAAAAACAACAAAATCACTCATGCGCGACAGTGTAAAACTCGAAATTTTCATTTGACGATAACTCAAAAACTACAAATCCGATTTTGATAATTTTTTTTGTTGAGCTTAGAATTAAATTCTGTATCACATATGTTAAATTCAAAAAAATCTGAGAGATGGCATTACACCTCATTCTTTGTCTTATAAAAAAATGACCCACATGTGACTGCTTGCATGTTTGCACCAGTGTAACCATTAAGCCGATTTTTGTCAGCAAATCACAGATTTCTTGGAACAAGTTGCAAAAAAAAATACCAAGGCAAATAAACTGTATACAAAGTTATACAAGATGATTGTAAACACACTAGTGATCATGTGAATGAACAACCAATCACAGCATGTCATGATCAGGTACAGTTACCACTAATTGAAAAAGCAAAACGATGAGTGCAAACCAATGTTCAGAACAAAATGACGAGATCGGCATACAATTCTCAGTCAAAAGCACAGAGCCAATACTACTGAAAACATTCTTTTATTGCTTACGTTCGAGATAGTACATCTCATCATCAAAGCTGATTTATGAGTAGGCAAAAAACTTGAACGAAATTAAGCAAATTTGAAATTACGTCATAAAAGTTCATAATAATACACTGTTGAAAAACAAACAATATTACTGTACAATTGTAGTTAGGGTGCTAAATTGCAAAATCACTAAAATATTGAGAAATGCGTTACAAAATAGTGAAATGGTTGACGCCAGGAACAAGCTAAAATTACATAAATACTCTGCAATACAAACAAGTCTGAGGCTTACAGGGGAAAAAAAAAACAAAAAAACCTAAGACCCAATTAAGCTATACAATTAAAAATTATGTATTGAATAAATATAGTGGAGTGGAAGTTTAGTCAATATTGAGTTGGGGCTGCTTTTCTTGTATAAGTAAAGTTTGTTTTATTAACAATCTACGCCAGTTACTTGCATGAGATAAGACAATGGGGTTGTTAAAATCAATGTGATGGTCCGGGTTTTGCCATAGATGTTTAGTGGCATCAGTATCATTGCAAGTAGAAATGGCAGGGTTGTGGTCATTAAGCTGAGTAATCAGATTTCTTTGTGTCTGTCCTGTATAAAATTCACCACAACTACAGTTGATTTGATACACCACATTGGAGTGGCATAGTGTGTGCTGTTTGTCTTTATGTGTAAAAAATCGGCCAATGTTAAAAAAGTTTCATCAATTAAAATGAGTTTTGCCTTAATACTGCGTTTTTGAAAAAGCGAATTACTTTCTTTTCTAATTTGATTTGACAGTAAATGCACATATGGTAATCTAATAAATAACAGTCTAGGTTTGGGAGTTTCTGTAGAATTAATGGTTTGGTATTTTTGGTTGAAAAATTTTGCAATGTGATGATCAATATAGTGAGTTGGAAAACCATTCTTCTGTAACAAAGTAGATATTTTTTGGAACTCTTGGTGAATGAAAGCATTGCTGAACTTGCAAATTTTGTAGTATCCAGAAGAGTTTGAAGATCTTAGACGAATTTTGAAGATCCAGAAGAGTAAATAGCAGATTTTTCTTGTATTTAAGAGGAACATAAGTTTTCCAATTGATGTATAAGCCTGTGGATGTGGGTTTTCTGAAGATTTTGGTTTCAACGCCTTCCCTCGTTTTCGTGATGTGGACATCCAAAAAAGCTAATTGATTTTCCACTTCCGCTTCTCTAGTAAATTGAATTTTATTGTGGATGGAATTCAACCCTGCCATTTCTACTTGCAATGATACTGATGCCACTAAACATCTATGGCAAAACCCGGACCATCACATTGATTTTAACAACCCCATTGTCTTATCTCATGCAAGTAACTGGCGTAGATTGTTAATAAAACAAACTTTACTTATACAAGAAAAGCAGCCCCAACTCAATATTGACTAAACTTCCACTCCGCTATATTTATTCAATACATAATTTTTAATTGTATAGCTTAATTGGGTCTTAGGTTTTTTTGTTTTTTTTTTCCCCTGTAAGCCTCAGACTTGTTTGTATTGCAGAGTATTTATGTAATTTTAGCTTGTTCCTGGCTTCATCCATTTCACTATTTTGTAACACATTTCTCAATATTTTAGTGATTTTGCAATTTAGCACCCTAACTACAATTGTACAGTAATATTGTTTGTTTTTCAACAGTGTATTATTATGAACTTTTATGACGTAATTTCAAATTTGCTTAATTTCGTTCAAGTTTTTTGCCTACTCATAAATCAGCTTTGATGATGAGATGTACAATCTCGAACGTAAGCAATAAAAGAATGTTTTCAGTAGTATTGGCTCTGTGCTTTTGACTGAGAATTGTATGCCGATCTCGTCATTTTGTTCTGAACATTGGTTTGCACTCATCGTTTTGCTTTTTCAATTAGTGGTAACTGTACCTGATCATGACATGCTGTGATTGGTTGTTCATTCACATGATCACTAGTGTGTTTACAATCATCTTGTATAACTTTGTATACAGTTTATTTGCCTTGGTATTTTTTTTTGCAACTTGTTCCAAGAAATCTGTGATTTGCTAACTAAAATCGATTTAGTTGTAACACTAGCATATATGCGAGTATAGTAGTTCTTTTTAAAATTGTTTTAACTGATTGTTGGTCAAGTGGATAGAGCTTAATGTTTGTCCTACTGAAACAGTAGAACTTTGTTTTTTCTCCGTCAAGCCAAACTAAGAGCTATAAAAATTGGTACTAGCCTTCCTGCTTGGTGTATTGCAATAAAAAGGACAATGGTATGAAGTCTCAACCTTGTCAGATCCAAGATAGTGTGGTAGATATTTGGGTAATTGGCAGTTTGCAAGACCACAAAAGTATCTTTGCTGTTTCTTGGACTAGGCAACTTGGTAAGTGAAGATGTGAAAGCAATTAATATTAATAATAAGGATAGACAGTATCCAGAGTCTTAGAGGCACAATCAAACCTATGATTAACAGCTTAAGACATACTGTTTCGGAATCGACATTTGCCTTTTATTCCTAGCCAGTATAGCTAGGACTACAAATATGAACAATTGAACATGAGAGTAGAAAGGCAAAGAATCGCAAATACCTGTAGTCCTAGCTGTATTGGCTAGGAATAAAAGAGAAATGTTGATTTAGAAACAATATGTCTTAAACTGTTAATCATAGGTTTGATTGTGCCTCTTAAAATTCCGGATACTGTTTTCAGCTTATCATTAATCTCTCAGTACATTGTTCTCAATTTATATTAATAATGCAATTAATTTTGACAGGCTTAGGAGTTAAAAATCAATTGATTGCAATTTGTCCAATAAGAGTTATGGGCACCACTAGCGGTGATGGTGTGTTTAACAGTTTGTTTTTACTAAAAAAATAAGTTTTTTAATCTTCAGTCCACTGTGTTTGAGTCTTCTAATTAGAAGTTGAGTACACTTAAGAAGTTCCTGGCCAGATCAACGTAATTTTAAAAACTATGTTTTATGAGTGAGTAGTAGACTTGCTCTGTAACAACTGCTACTAATAAATATTAAAATATATGCTAAGAAAGCTGTGTTATTGCTGAGGCTTGTATATACTTCAAGATACTATATTTTGAATTTTTGTATTTCATACAAGCTTTAGCTCTAATAAGAGGTTTTTCGATAGACTTTTGAGTCCTTGTTGCACTTGACTATTATGCTTTGCTTATTTTCTAAATCCTATTTTTGCCTTCCTCTTGGTGGCTGCTTGACTTAAAGGCCGAAAGATTGATTTGCAGTCTTCACTTTCTGCTTAACAGCACTTAGTGGGTGCAGAAAAGCATGCAGAAAAAATAAATTCACTTCACTTAGCAAAAAATTTTTATACTACTACTAATTTATGGTGCAATGAAATGCTGTTACTGGTATTGTGCATATAGGTTGCATAATGCTTCAGCATACCTGGGTTTATTCAGTCATTGACCTTAAGTGTTTGTGAATAACTAAGTTGGTCATTTTGGTCATAATAAGCAAAAAAAATTTTAAAGTTTTGCATATTATTTGCATACAAACTCTAAAATTGCTCTTGCATTGTAAAAATGACCTAAACTTAATTAAAATGATCAAAAGGATTTCATCGAAAAGTCGTAGTAAACAAATTACCCAGCAAGGCCAGCAGCCTCCAGCACAACTAGGGGGGGATTAGGGGAATTAGTCTCCCCCTTTTGAAAGTGCACAATTACGCAAAAATTATTTATAAAAAGTCAAATATCAAAAAGCTATATAAAAATGGTCAACTCAAGTGTAATTCTACCCTGAGTTGCAAATAAGCAACATCAAAACTTTTGCATTGGTTGAAAAATTTTCTGAGGTCATTAGCTTCTCTATCTTGCTCAAAAATTTCAGCTCTCTAGCTGGCATTGTTTCAGAGATGTTTGGGTTGAAGAAGCGTTTGCAGCAAAAAGACCATAATGGAAATGAGTTACAATTAAAAAATTAATTTAAGTAAATATGATTGAAAAAGTTATTATGTCACCTTAATATAACAATCGTGCGTAAAAACTTGATTTTATTCAAACAAGAATTTGCCACCTTTGCCTTTTTGCAACTGACACGGGGTAGATACAAAACCCAGTGAGTAGAAATGCATGTATAGTCATTAGTCAAGTGTTGATATTCAACAAAAATGTTTGATCCTCGTTGCAAAGCCCGTATTGTGGTGTCTTTGCATAGTAATGTCTTGTCAGCATAACCCATAGCTTTTGCAGAAGAATGCAAACAAGCCAGAAAGCAGTGCAATTTTGCACCAAAAAATGCAATCCAATTTGTTTCAAAACTCACCATTTTCCTGAATGGAACAAGTAGAATCAGATACTGGTGAGAATTTGGGGCAGCCGAGATCTGATGTGTATCAGACCATGAATTAGATGTTACCATAGTCAAATCGTATTTTGACCCTAATAAATTTCGATAACATTTTGATGAAAACATTCTAAGAAAAAACACGAATTGCTGAAGGAAAGCAAATCTCTTCCAAGAGAATGACTCTCCATATATCTTTTATGTCGAAATTGATTCGTTATTGTACTGTGTTAGGTTCGTCATTTGATCGCATGCATTTTGCCTGTTTTTTTTTGTTTTTTTGCGTCTACGTTGAAAAAGATATCAGACGTAATTATTTCAAACCATCTCATGAAGGCCTACATTTAGATCAACATCCTAGAGAACTCGTTTACCTGAAAAACGGCAGAATCAGTACAATATTGCTCAAAAGTGTATGTAGCTTACCAAAAGCATAGCTTTTAACTGTGATGTCAGCTGTGATGATGTCAGCTTGATCCTTTGATGTCAGCTTGATCCTTTAATTTATTTGCAGTGGTGGGGGTTGGGGGAATGAGTGATTGGCTGACAAAAAAATTCTGTGCAATGTCAAATGTCTATTAAAGTGAACAGTATGCCAATTTATTGGATGAATGATGTTTTTCACATTTTTAGAGCGAAGCCCCCTGCCACTGGGCAATTCTTGCAATTTTTCAGAAAAAAAAAAAAGCCATTTTAATACCGTTTGGATAACGTTTTGAACGATTTTAGAGCAATCAGAAAAACCAAATTACTAAGATTTGGAAGAGTTTGAAAGAATTTATTTTGCTCAGTCCAATCAGCCCCCGCACACTTACTGGTCAAGTTCAAAATATGTTTTAATGCTGAAAAATTGCAAATTCGGCTTAAATTTTTTAAATCAAAACGTTTTTACATTCAAAAAGCTTATTTGAGGCACAGAATTTCAAAATAGCTTTCATTAGCGTTGGAGCTATAATTTCCACTCTTTGAGTAATGGGTAGTCTTGAAAAAAGCTATTTTAGATTGCACGTTTTCATCCAGCTCTCTCAATGAATCTATGCTGAAATAAAGAAAAACTAAAACGTGATGGTATATATAGCGGTCGATTACACAGAAATTTTGTTGTGGTTTTCATCTTCAAACAGCAGATTTGTTTGCTTGTTTTTTTTTTGCAAAAGTGCATTTGGCTTAGCAGATTTTTTTTCACACAAGCACGACTTTTTTCACTAAATAACGTCTGTCTCTTTTTAGTGGCAAGTTTTGTTCTGCTCAGAAGTTTATCATTGGGTATAATATTATTCATTATTCAATGGATATATTGGTATTGTAGTTGAAACACGGTAGAAGCAATATTGTAGTTGAAATGCAAAAATCTCATTTACTTGGTAAATATTTTGCAGGATCTAATTACAGCTCTAAAACAACACCTTAAGTGATTAGCGACAGCTTAAGAGATTATTTAGTGAAAAGTAAATACAGCAAAGTGTTACAAACTGCGTTATATCAACAAATTTAGCTTATGCCTTTTGAGTTCCAAAAAGGGGGGGGTTCAACCCCCGAACCCCCCCTCTCTGGGTGCACCACTGGAAGCACTTATTTTTTCAAAAACCAATTATTCTCAGGTGTAGGTGGGGGTTGTTTGTATGTTTTTGTGAATGGTATACCTCAGTTCTTAATTTGTTACAATAAGCTGCATTTGAGAGTTGAAATTATTTTGCCTGCTTGCCTGAATAATAACGGAAATCTGCGATTTTCTTGTGTGGCCTGCGTGAACAAAACTTATTTTATTGCGCCTGTTGTTGCATTGTCAAATAAAATAAAATGGAAAAACCAGGTGAAACCACTTTTGTTCTATTCTCTTTAGTTTACTTTTTAATGCGTCTGTTGCATAAAGGATGGCAGGACTCTTGCCCATTATTGATAAAACTTTGTAATTTGTTACAATTTGCCTAAAACTTTTTGATTTGCATTAGAGCTCGATCGATATATCGGTCAGCCGATATCAGGGCCAAGCTGATATATCGTATCGGCTATCTACCGCCGATAAAATATCGGCTTAGCTCAATTACTTAAACTGTTTATTTTTTAGAGTAAGCACGAGCTCTCTTGACTATTGATTGCCAAATATTGTATTTTCGCTTTGTGTTTTTTTATGTGAGTAATACTAAACTGTTACTTGTATTAGCGATAGTCTTTGGAGAGGGATTAGTGAAGCTTTTAATGTCAAGTTAATTAAAAAATAGTGACAAAATTTTTGTAGTTATCGAGTTAATATATTGGTTATCTGTAGTGGCCTAAAAATTTCCAAAATATTGATATCGGCTTGAAAAAGACATATTGGTCGAGCTCTAATTTGCATATGCTTTAATCATTACAAAAAAATTATAGCCCTTCCCTCCTTTTTTTTTTATTTCAGGCTGCGCTGATGCCAGCGGCATAGCCCAAAACTTTTGTGCAACTGTTATTTTTTCATTTATTGCAGGTGCACAGTGGTAAAATCATTAACTTTCGAGTGTTTCACAAATCATCAGTTGTTACACATTTTGTTGCTGACTGCCAAATCAATTTCCAACAAGTTTTGGATAAAGGAGAAAGACATTTCAATGAGTTTTGGGTAAGAAGACTCTGTGGTTTTGGTATTGCTGTTTTTTCCATGTCATGTGATAGAAAAAAGAGGAGATTTATACGTTTTAGATAAAGTTTCCATGGTTTCCACATTCTTGAAAAAGTCCTGAAATTTTTTCCTGTCCTGGAAAGTCCTGGAATTTTGTTTATGACAGGGTTTCCACGATCGCAAAAAGTCGGGAATTTTGTAAAGGCATTTTCCGACCAGGAAAAAGTCGGGAAAAATGTGTGCTAGTATAGAATAAGGATGGAAAACAAGTTGGCAAAAAAGCGCACTGCACCTTGTAGAAACTAACGCGATTGGAGTGGATGAATATTAAATATCTCGTTTGTCTTTCTGATACTTCTATTAAGCGCATAAAGATAGTAGTAACACACCTGGGGGGTCATTACATGCTCTTCGTTATTTATCGAATGTTCGTTATTCAAAAAATAGCAAAAAATGGTATTATATGCCCCGAAAATAAAGAATGACCAGTAGCATCTTTTCGGAAATAGTCACAAAAAATTCCATTACTATCGGATGTTCGCTATTTGTAATTTCATATTATTTACTCTTCGTTATTTGGTATTATTAGCTGTTCGTTATGCGTTATTTGGTATTACATGCTCAAGTTGTATGAATAATGAATAGCGAGTATTCGATAACTACGTCATTTTTTTGAAAATGTTTCAAATTCTATAAACCATTCGTTACCTTTATTTTTATCGGTCTTAACATAATACTTTATTGTCAATCAGTATAAAAAGTTATGAAAAGGTAAATACTGGTACATTTTTCTCGTTTTGTATGTATATATTTTCTTAGACAAGAAATTGATAGATCGTCTTGGAAAACCATGTTGCCAAAAATATGGTTTACAAAAAAAAAAAAAAAAATTGCTGATAACTACAAATGTTGAATTGGGCAAGTTTGTGTCCCTCGATAACGTAAAAATTTTATCTGAAAAGAATTTGCGACATAATATCCTAGTAGCCTACCAAACACGCTAATTAAAAATTTCATCAACCGAGGCTACGATTAATTAAAGCTAAATTATTTCTTAACTCAGACTGAACTTACTAAGAATTCGATCAAATTTTACGACGTAAACTTTGGAACAGTTTTCTTATAAATGCCTTAAGAAAGAATACAAAACGCGTTTAATAAACAATTACAAAACTACTAAATAAAATTTGATCGTCGTTCAAAAAAAAAAGAACAAGAATACGCAAAGTTTTTAAATCGCCAAAATTTCAAGTTCCAGCTGTATTAATAGATTAAGTACCTTTGTTGCACAATATGCTATTAGTTTTTGCAGGATTAATGCTCCAGTGAAAAAGAGTACCGTAGTTCTTACCATCAAATCGATAATTATCTAAGTTTCCGTGCTCGACACTTTCCCCTTTTCACTCATTTGTTTTGTGTTTATTTTTGAAGACAGCCTTCGGTTATTGAAAGATATACCAGTGATTTTTTTCCCGCTTACAAATAAATGACTGAGACTTATTAAATGACAGCAGTCGAAGAGATGCGATAATTGTAGTGTATATTGCAGAGCAATTCCAACCAATTATAATTGATTGCAACGACTAGAACTGTACATAATACAATTACGACGTAACAGTCGGAACAGAGTTAACGAAGTGATTTCATTCTTTTTCAATAAATTTTTCTGTCACGAACGGAGCATGTAATAGCATGCGATTCATAATTTGTTACAGCACAAGAAAGTGTTATTTGAAAAAAAATTCGAATAATGCATATAAATAACGAATAACGCATATGAATAACGAATTACAAATACCGAATATGAATAACGAAATACCATACAATGAATAACGAATGTTCGGTAAATAACGAAGAGCATGTAATGACTCCCCTGGCTGTGTTGTGTTAAAGCTTCAGAAACAGTGGTCCTGGCGATTTATTTCATCACAATACAAGTTCAACAAAACTTAAATAAGAGTATTATTATGCTGTAGTTAAAGAGTATTATTACATCAAAGGCAATTAAGCTAATGGAAGAATTCAAGTACCGGTAGCCTACTAGTACTAATGGAGGAATAGCGTGGCATATGCAGGCAGCCAGCAAAAGGTTAGCAGAAAACAGAAGAAGGCTATTTCAACAGTTGCTGCATCCGAATGAAGTACAGGATTATTAACGTGCTACATGTTAATAATGCACTGATAGCCTACAGTAGGCTGTCTGCCTAGGCCATGTTTGGCTTTTAAGTTAAGTTGAGAGATTTACTTGCCTTCTCGTTAACAATGTGCTAATAGCCCACAGCAGTATTAGTCTGCATTAGGCACTCTGCTCAGGCCTATGATTTTTTGCTGTAAGAGAAAGCTCCCTTGCAACAAAGCATACCGATTCCACTCCAGCAGTTGAGCTACTGGAAATATATTTACTAGACTATACCTGTATCGGTATCCTATTTCTTTGGCACAGACAATGCAAATAGCAGTAGGCTCTGCAGATAGGCCTACTGTATGTATCTCGCTTTGTCAGTTGGTCACTCTATGTGTTAAAGGTTAGTTAGCTTACGCTTTTGCCTGCAGTTTGGTTTGTCTGTCCTATGTTTACCAGCCTACAAATAAAAAGGAGCCATAGTTCATATTTCACAAGCTTGAACAACAGTTTACGCCAGTGCAGTACCAGTTGCCTACTGCTTGGTTACTTTTAGCAATTGACAACGAAGTTAACCAGATTGCCTACAATGCGCAAGAAATTAGTGTATCCCAATGTACCAGTGCTTACCATTGCCAAATCGAGAATTCTAGTCCTGTAAAAGTGGATATAGCAACCAGTAGCGTGGGCGGGGGGGCTGTAGCCCTCCCATTGGCATTTCGACCAAAATGTAGAATTAGAAAAATACCTCATTTTTAGCACTTCTGAGACTGTTTTATGCTCTGGAATGGACTAAATAGTGATTTGAAACATCTTTTGAAACATATATTCAGGAGGGGGCTAATTTGTCAAAAATAAAACTCTCAAATAAATGAAAACTTTGAAAAATGTCCGAAAATAAGTAATCAAATTTAATCGCTAGTGTAAAAATGCTAAACATAGGTGTTATCAACAAATATAATATAAACTTAGGAATGGGGGGGCTGTTTAGTATTAGTTAATTACCAATCATTTCTCTCAAATTTCTGTTTATTAGCCCCTCCCCCCCCAATTATTTTTCTTTATAAACTGTAGATGAAATAGATTACTCCATGTGAGTTTTATTGAACTATACGATTTTATACTTTACCAGCATCTAAATTACAGAACTAAAATTTTACCATTAGCCACCTCCCAATAAATCATGTTTGCTGTGACAATTTCTTTGCCACGTTGTAAAAGCATTATTTTTTTATCAAAATAGTCGTAAATTTAAGTTATTTTTGCAAAAAAATGCAAAATTTTTGAGCGCTGGGGGCTTTGCCCCCAGACCCCACCCCTGGCCTCTGGTGGCTGGGGGCTTTGCCCCCAGATCCTCATCAGTCTTCGGCGGATGACCCTCATTAGTCTTCAGCGGATGGGGGCTTAGCCCCTGACCCCCCAAACAAAGCCCCCTATTGTGAATTTCTGGCTGCGCGCCTGATAGCAGTCGCTTGGATACGACCATTGAGCCTTGGCCTTAACACCATGCCGCTTTGCCTCCATCTTGTATGAATCCAAACACCATGAACAATCACTTTGCAATCAAGAAATGTCCATTACTATAGGCTATTTAGTCGTCTTCATCCATGTAATAATTGAATTCTGTTGAGTTGGTTTTGGGATTGTGTTAAAATAACTGCAGTTTTGTGTAGTTAAGATGACTAGAGCTTAGTTTGTTTTGAGCAAATTTGGGTATGGAAAAAGTAGGGAATTTTTTGTTGACAAATGCGTGGGAACCCTGTTATAAGTCCTGGAAAATATTTGGAAGCTTTTTTCGTGCTTTACTGGGACAGGATAGTGAAATTATAATAAACTGGTACCTTGTAAAGACAATGACCATTCGAAATCCGGGCAACTCTACCATTATGAAATATCGGATCCAAAATGAGATGATAATGAGGTGTAATTGTTCCACACTCATTGCTGTAATAAATTGCATTGTGAAGGTCCTTTTAAAAACTTAACTGTTAAAATGTAATAATTGGTACTTTGCATCAACTTTGCATCAAATGTAATAATTGGTACTTTACTAATTTGTAATCAACTTTCCCAAACCTCGTTTCATTAGCCCCTCCTTCAGATTTACCTTTGTTTATAAATACAGACAAATTGGATTAATACTTTTGAGTTTTTTCAAATGATAGGACGTTATGATTTACTAACTGGAAATAAGGCTAGGACTAAAGTTTTACCATTAGTCATCGCCTTCATAGCCCATTTATGTAACCAGTTTAATCATGTGTTGGCAGTTCTAATTTCTATGTCGAATTTTAGAAGCATTAATTTTTAATGAAATACCGATAGGTGTAGGGTAAAATTAAGTTATTACTGCAAAATCTTTAGTGCGCTGGGGATTTCACCCCCAAACTCTAGATGGCTTCAGGTGGCTTGGAGCTCCACTCAAATACCTTCAAAACACAGCCGTTCTATTGCAGATTTTGGCTATGCACCTGGCTAGTAGGCAGTAGTAATGTAAATGCTATAAATCAAAATTTTTCTTCAATACAAATACAAAAAAGTATGTGCATGAAAGAAGAATACCATGGTAAAATTTAAATTTTAAGTCCTGTAAAAGAGGTTTGAGCAGTCCCATAATAGTCCTGGAAAATGACCTAAAAAGTCCTGGAATTTAATTTTGTAGTTGCTGTGGCAACCCTGAGTTCCGGTATGGTACACAAACAGTAGAACCAAAAATAGCTCTTTATCAAGGCAGGACAATTGAGAAGGTGATTATTATTTTGTTGTTAGTTGTTGCCATTTGTCACCTATACAAAAATAAACAACTATATACTACCTGTTGAGGATGCCCACAAGCGCTGCAGAAAGCTTTTTTTTTCGATTAATACAAGGCTGTGACCGAGACGGCGAAGGCGAAAAAGTTTGCTGCATAAGGCGATATAGAGCCAATTCCTTTAGAGAAGTTTGAGAAACTTGCCAATTTAGATGAAAATACGAATGCTGCGTTTTTATGTGTGGAAGAGAAAGTGTCTAAATTTTGGCAAAAGTGGTGATGAAAAACAAAAGATAGCATCAGTAGACAGGGGTCAAAAGCTCCAGTGTTTGGCTAGACGTACATTGAACTCATTTGCAGGAAGATTTACATGACCAATGGACTATGGACTCTGAAACAGTGACACTGGTAAAAGATGCAATTCAGGGGGCTGAGAAGAACTCAAAAGGAAAATTCTTCAAACTGCACTTTATAAGCACCCTAAAAAAAAATCTAAATCATCTTCTCAAACCTTCAGTTTCTGTACCTTTCGAAATAGCTATTTGTGGCTTTATTCTCTGATTGTTTGTGTTTCGGTCCAATCTTGAGATGTGGTCTTACTGATAAGTCTCTGTAGAGTTTCTCCTTACCTCCAACTCGCGAAAAGAGTCAAGGTATCACCAACACCAACACTACCTTGCATTGGTCTTCTCAAAGAGCATGCCGGATGGGCATTTGAGTTCATTAGGTGATAGTGAGGTGGCATCTCTCACAACAAACCTTGCGATTAAAATTTATTATCGTTTTGCTCGTGACAATCGTTCCGCATCCCAGATTGCAATTTGTAAGCTGTTAAAGACAACCTTATCCAACGCATGCAAGTGAAACAAACGACCAAGTTATATTTTGGTTTGGCTTTCCCCTAATAAATTTTGGATACGTGGGTGAGATCAGCTTGAAAACGAAGTTTGCGTTTGACTAAAACTCACTTTATTTGTGCTTCAAAATCGATTGCTTTTCCTAGTTTTTCGAGCAGGACAAATCAGCTCAAATTTTGTCCTGGGATACAGCACAATTACGAGAGTATTTGTTCACACCTAAGCAGCGACTTTTTCATGTTATACGGTATGTGTATATTTTTCTTTCAAATGTAAGGTAAAGACCAAAAACAATCAAAAAGAAAAGTTTTAGTTTTAATTCATACCCGTGTGGCACAAGTAACTTCAGTAACACAAAATTTGAGACCGCGGGCTGGTGATTGCATGCGTCCAGATTAGGTATGAAAACTTTGCAAACATACAGAGGAAAGCATTTTTAATTACTGAAAAAAATACAATAAGAAATCAATTTTTTTGTAAAACTTTTTCCGCTCTCCTTCCATCTATCTACTTTTGAAGTCACCTTTATCAAAACTTCTAACCCTGCGCTCTGCCGACAAAAAGAATTTGTGCACAGCTTAAAATATGGTACACAAATGATGCTCTCGCATTGATCCTTTTCCAGCCAATCACTGCTCGACTTTTTTTCTTTAGCCATACCTTTTTTTGTGCTCTCTATTGTGGTAATTCGTCTTGACGAGTGTCAGATGAAAAGTTTTGAAGGTAGAAGCATTTTGATCAAACTAAAACTTTTTTGTTTGAGAAACGTTTTTTTTTTTGGAATAAGCTTTTATCTAAAAAAATATGCCTTTGAAAAAAAATGAAAAAAATCGTTGTAAAAAATTTTTTTTTTTTTTAAATGAAAAAGAAAAAAATTATTTTTTTTGGGAAAAAAAATTTTTTTGAGAGAAAAAAAACTTAAGAGAAAAAAAAATTTTTTTTGAAAGAAAGAAATTTTTTGAGAGAAAAAAATTTTTTTGAAGGAAACATTTTTTTTCCAAAAAAACTTTTTTATTAAAAATTTTTTATTTTTTTTCAACAAAAGAAAAAATTTTTTTTTCCTTTCTTTCAAAAAAGATTTTAAAAAAGATTTTTTTTGGAAAGAATTTTTTAAATTTTTTTTTCAAAAGCATTTGTTTTTTCCAAAAAATAGTATTGTTTCCAAACAAGTTTTTTTTTCAAAATAAAGAACTTTTTAAATTTTTTTTTCAAAAGGATACTGGTATTTTCTTTCAGATAAAAGCTTTTTCCAAAAAAACGTTTCCCAAACAAAAGAGTTTTACTTTGATTAAAATGCAAATTTTTATTGAAAAAAAATTTTTTTTGGAAAACATCCTTTTTTTGAAAAAAATTTATTTCACCTCTGGTACATAAAAGTCTCGGCACTTGATTGGCGGCGCATAAACGTTTCGCTTTTCATTGTTCATGCCTAAAAGTTGTACACTGGTCCAAGCAGGGGTTGAAATTAACTTTTTTCTACAGCTTGCTCATTGGGCAAGTGACATCAAATGTTACTTATTCGAGGAAATCTCAACTTGGCTGAAACAAATAGGCACAGTGAATTTTAAGATTCCTATAATTTTGATAAAATGCATCAATATTTCAATAGCAAAAGCACTAAATTTGCATACTATCATATTTTTAAAGAGAAATTAAAGTTTTTGTCTGCAATTTTTTTATATAATGTGACATAATAGGTAACTTAACTTATCAATCACGCAATTTACAAAATAATTGTTTTCATTGTAGTCATTTGAATTGTTACCTTAACAATGATTCATGTTGTTTTTTGCTGCAAACTCATTTTCGTTTGCGAATATCTTGGAAACTAAACCAACTAGAAAGCTGAATTTTTTCAAAAGTTGGCGGAACTAAAGAGCTTTAAAAAGATGAAATAAAATTGCAAAACTTTCGGCAAGCATGAGCAAAATATTTGCAGAAGAAGAACATAACATTTTGTGCCTAAAAACTTTGCAAAGTGGTTCAGAGTATCAAACAAATATGCATACGATTAATGATGTGTTTGGATTAATGATATGCTTACGATTAAACTGTATAAGTGTTATTTGCGGTGATTGCATGTAACATAAATGATAATCTGCTTTTCTAAATTTAGTTTGATATTGTTTGCTTCATGTGATGTGATATAATTGGTCTTTCCGGCAAGTTAAGCCAGAAAATAGCTCATCCGAAGCAATTTTAGCTTGCCTTGGGCAAGCACTAATTTTGAACCTTGCTAGGTCAAGTTGCCTGGATCTTCAAAACTAATTTTAGAGAACAGTTTTTGAAGCCAGCTCAAATCATATTGCTGAACTTGGAACTTGCACTAAAGATGAAATGTATAATGATAACATTAAAACGTTTAACGTTTTTATTTAGTGCGATTTAGAACCAGCTGGACGTTTAAAAGTTTCGATAAAGTTACTTCAAGGTAGGTATAGCTGATGGTAATTTTTTTGTGCTAAATAAGCTTTAGTCTTTTCTCCAGATTATTCCGGTAGCTAAGATGATTAACAATTTTTTGAAATGTAAATTGCTGAAATTCAAAAAGCATTGGACTGAATCTGGCTTCGTCTAGTGCCAAATGTAAATATTTTGTCTGTTATACTTTTCTGTGTTTGGTATGCAAAATTTTAAATGTCTGCAGGTTTGTTGTACTGGAACATTGAAGATTAGTTACTTTTTAAAGCTCAAGTTAAAAGCAGTTTTGAATTCTTGCTGCTTGTCTTAAAGTAGTTTTTGATTCTGCTAACCACTGCAATGAAACAGCTATAAAACGCTTATTGTTTCAGGTTTACATTAAATATCTGTAGTAATGCTGTTATTTTTGGTTGTAAATCAAATACTTCCTCTTCATATGTTTATTTCTGTGTTTTAGGTGTGCAACATGCAAAGACGGGTATGGAACGAAAACGGGGTCGTCGAAATGCAGTTCGAAGAAGAATCCACAAAGTTAGCGGACACAAGTTCTTAGCAATATATTTTCGACAGCCAACCTTTTGCTCTC
Organism: Trididemnum nubilum; assembly: GCA_963965965.1. Taxonomy (NCBI): domain Eukaryota; kingdom Metazoa; phylum Chordata; class Ascidiacea; order Aplousobranchia; family Didemnidae; genus Trididemnum; species Trididemnum nubilum. Next base: position 31,550,053 of record OZ014472.1, on the reverse strand, counting down.
ATTGCAAAGAATTTATTTGGTATGTTGGGTGGTTTTTGGTTTGCAGCACTTTTTTAATACCTTCTGAGAGTTGTGGGAGTGCTTGGAGCAGTTAGTATTTTGAATTTTGTTCAGTTTAAGTAGGTTGGACCGTTGGAGTTCTTTTCCCTAGCAAGACGATGCAATCACCCTAAAATTATCGTAAGTCATTTTCGATAAGTTGGGAACTACAGTATTTTCTATGGCTAATTTACAAAATTACAGTGCAGTAGGTAGGTCACTGGCCAGTTTCGTCGCATTTTTAGATTGTTTTGTAGTTTAACATCTCGGTATACTCTTTTTGTATCTCAGTTTTAAGTAGTTTGGTTTTGAATCCAATTTTATGTCCTTGTTGTGGTGAACTGATAGCATTTTGCTGGTGTTTGAGACTGCAAAGAGGATGAAGACACCAGCCTTTCATTTTCCAACGGTAATTTTTGAAACCACAAAGCGCATGTAAGCAGAAACTTGATTGCCGATAGCATTTTTATTTTATCCGAAACGTTTTGGGCGCATTTTCTAAATGGCCCTCTTCAGCAAATTAAAAAGCAGTTTACAGTAGCTTTAAAATTTAGAAATGTAAGGTTATTAAAATATTATCTGCAAAACACAAATGTTACAATATAACAACCACTATAACTTCATACATTTGATATAACAACCACTGTAATAAAGTTTTTGAAACAATGTTGAATTTTGTCTGTGATTGATTTTTCTACTTCTGATAGGCGGGCCTATCGCTAATTTAAAATTTTTTGCTTGTTAGTAATGAGTTGAAACTCTGCTGCTTGGGCTGCTTAAAACATTTACTAAGAGAACTGTTTAAGCGTTTTTTGACTAATGACCATTCTTTAAGATCTATATTTTTTGACATTTTGCAGGGGCTTGGTTGGAAAGCAAGGATACCAATGCCAAGGTAATCAAGTTCGGCCGCTTAGTATATGTAATAGTTTCTTTGGCTTAGCACCAAAGCATGAGGCCATACTTGGAGTAAATTAACTAAAAGTAGTTTCAAAAATAAATATGCGGCCTTTAAATTGGTATTTCTTACTCAGGTAGAGATTTTAGAACATTATCTTTCTCAAAAAATTCATAGAGCAGGTATTCAGTAAGTTTCAAAGTTACTGGTTGTTTGTTTTCCAGCGTCGCTCCGTAGTTTTAGATTTAGTCGTAAAACTGACCTAAATTACGACGTTTTTCGATGGCGTCAAAGGCGATCCAAATTTCGCAGCTGGAGTTTTATGACTGTAAATGACAAATTACCTTAGTTAAGGTGATGCCGTCATTAAAACGTCTGATGATGTTTAGTGAACATTTCAAGTTAAAATTTCTTTTGCATCACATTTTAAATTTATCTGCCAGCTGTAATGTGGGAAATGGAAAAAAGTCCGTAATGTTAAAAATTTGTTAGATATTTGTACCGTGCTTTTCAAAAGTGTGAATGTTCTAAGATCTCTATGGGGAGAAAGATTGACAAAAAATGAAAGTGTTCTAAACTTACTTTTACAATACCCTGTATACCTTTTGAAATACGATTTGATAAAGCTTACCAAACAAAAATTAGGAAGTGCCGCAGCATAATTTGCTTGTATAGCTAATCAAAGAATTAAGAAAATGAAATTAGTACATCTTCATTGTATTTGTAGCAATACGTTTTAGGCACGGTCTGCATTAAGCGTACAAGCGTATTTTTTAACAGAAATGCGGTACGCTCGGCGTTGTGCCGGAGCGTGCAAGCTGCCAATTTGTTAAAAGTAAAACAAACTAAAGATACGCTTGTACGATTACGATTTTACTTCTGTGTAGACCGGATCGTAGAAGCAAGTTAGTTTGTTAATATTGTTTTAGATTACTTGAGAGAAAAATTGAATTCAAAAGTTTCAGTGATCTTGCTATGAAAATGCGAAACTGTGAAGAAGAGTAGAGTACATACAGAGAATTCCAAAATGGAATGCAAAAATTAAAAAATAAAATGTCCAAAAGGGATCGAGATAAATAAGGAAGAATGTCAATGTCAAAATTTTTGTGACAATAGCCTGTGTAAGAGGAGGAATTATTATTACCTCCTTAACGCTCATCAAATTTTTTAACAAGAAATGCACGAGAAGTTGCATCTTGATTTTTTTCACCTTCAAGTTTATGGCCATTTGTGATCGATTTCTGGTGTGAAAAAATTACATGCTTAGTAATTCGCGTTAGCGCATGTTTATCGATCATTTTTAAATAGCTCAAACCAGTCAAAGGAAGGTTTTGACATTAAAAGCATTTTACTAATGACAAGATAGGACATTTGGAGGCTTAGAGCATCATATTTTTGATTATCAATATAATATGTATTGAATGCTCTTACAGCTTGCACCTGCGTAGTTCACAAGCGGTGTCACACCTTGGTCTTGAAGAAATGTCCAGGAAGCAAATCTGAAAGCATTCCGGTATAAATTAGAAATATACAGATATTCTGTATTTAATTTTCAATGTTATGTTCTAAACTTTTTAGTTGAAAAGTCTTGCTTCGAAAGGTTTTTATAATTTTTTGGGCTTAAAGGATAGTATTGTTATTAAAGTGCCTTAAAACCTATTCTCTTCAGTTTTGAATTTCGCCTTGTGAACTGCAGTCTGCTTGTGTTACGATATCAACCTTTGGCTTTAGGCCAAACACCAGTAGGTTTTATTGCTGTATTGAAGCTGATACAGCACTTCCAAATGCACAATTTCAGCAATGATAGCAAACTTAGTCGACAAAAAAAGATTTTAAAAGCAGTTTTTGTACCAAAAATTCTTTAATGTGCGTCTGGGAGAGAGACGTGTCATTGATTTCTAAATTGCTTATTTGAATAAGGTAGGTGACTGTTTACGGAACTGAACTCTTGCAAAACGATGTGATTGAAAAATCGTTAGAACGCGAGATTGAATTTCAAGTTTGAAAATTTTTTTAATTTTTCCAACCTTGGTTTATATTTTATTGCTCTCATCACTTCCTCTATTGAAAACAGCGTTTCAGTGCTTTTAATAAAATAAATTTTGGTGACTTCATTGGGAGACCGGGTTGTCGGTTATACATTTTCATCGATTTGATTTTCTTGTTAATTATATGTCGATATTTCAAAATGTGTCGGCTATTGTGCGGTTTCGAAGAGAATATTTTTACAATATTGACGTGACTCCTTTTACCTCCTTTACAAAGCTTTAATAAGATAATCATTGAAATAATGCTTATAAATTGATCTGTATGCAGGATAGTCCATTGGGTCGAATTAACTTTAACGTTCCTCATCAATTTAAACCCCACAATTACAAGGTGTTTACTTTCTGCGATCACTGCGGCTCACTCCTGTATGGATTGTATTCGCAAGGATTACAATGTAAAGGTATGGTTAAAGTTGTTAGATCTGGTCTTGATAGGACACAGAATTTGTGCAATAGACAATATCTTGGGTGTCATTGCATTCTTAAAGACGTTTTTGGCTTGTTTCGTGGTATCAGGGTAATCTCCTATTCCTATTTAGCCAAACTTTTAAAGAGTTTGACAATCAAAGGATTTTAAGTTCACAAGATATCCAGATTGACTACCGTCGAATTTGCTTCGGCTTTCTAAACCATTCAATTTAAGAAAAATTAATAGTTAAGATTTTGTTCCCGATCGGAAATTCCACGCATCTTAAATATTAAGATTAGGTCCAGCTTGCAGGTTTTTTGGCATGGTAACGTGGTTTGGTATCATAGAATTCGTTCGTAGCTTCCGCAGTGCTGCATCCATCCTGCCTAATGTCTATAAAGCACGCTAACTTGGCTTGTTCTCTGGACGCCCGTCAAAAATCAGTTACGCACGTGATTTTTGATTAGGAATCAAAATATGCGAAAAAAACAGTTCAAAAGGAGGGCAATAATGCCCGGAAAACTTAGTAAAGACAAATGGAAATCGATTGGTGTATAACAGGGGTGGACAAATTACGGCCCACGGGCCGAATCCGGCCCACCGAAGCGTTTCATTCGGCTCACTTGTGCCTGCTGAAACCACTACAATTAATTTTTACGGACATAAGTTTCCATTGAAACTATCGATGGAAATAACGAATAAAGAAGTGGCACCACTCTGCGACACCTTTTTTGTAGTTTTAGATTTTATAGCTTGTATGTTTAATATTTGAGACGATAGAATCTTGATTTTTTTCTGGTGGTATCTGAAGTTATTTTTTTTATGATCGTACCAAAAATAGGTTTTCATTTTTAGCTTGAGGGGGTCAAAAAATCCCCTTTTCTCCTCTAATAAAGTCACCACTACGCGGCACTAAGCACCAGTCTGCGACGATCCCCTAAATTTATAGACTCTTTATTTATGGAACTATAGACTCTTTACTTAGTGGACTAGAAACTGACTTGAAAGGCGGAGAAAAAGAGAAGAGTATTAAAGAAAAAAAGTTTGCTCTTGCTGCGAAATTTTTTTGCGGTCACGCGCTCACGCCTATTCGACTAATTTGATTGGACGTATTCGTACAACGAGTAAACCGTGAAGAAAAAAGAAAGTCACCGGATTGGACGAATTGGCATATATTATAGGCAGAGGCTGTTGTTATGTTATGTAAGAACAAAACAATTGCTGTCGTAGTCCTAAACCTAACTTTAAGCCTAGCTTTAAACCTAACGTTAATCCTTACCCAAACTCAAAATAAATGCTTGTCTTTGATTACAGTGGTTGATTTGAAGGTAATATCTACGTGCTTAAGCATAAATTTTTAACCATGGTAATTATTACAATATAATCAAATATCAGTTTTTCATTGTCAAAAATGTTTTAAAACAAGTTAGTGTCGCACAGTGGTGCTCAGGGTGTCGCAGAGTGGTGCCCTTCAGAACTTCTAATGACCCCGATCATTTTCTAAACAAAATAAAAAATATTTATGGTAGGATACCACAATTTTACCTAGTCATGGAAAATCAACCTTTTTACATGAGGCTTTGCAATGGTGTTCATGAAAAAAATCAACACCATTTCATCGTAAAAGATATCACGGTTGTTATGATTTATGAAGACTTATAAGGTAATAGTATTCGTGATGCAAGCTTCTGTGAAGCAATAGCCAATATTTATTACAAAATGGTGTTGAAAATTTTCATCAACACCATCGCAAAGCCTCATGTAAAAAGGTTAAAGGATGTTGTCAACAACCATGCCAAAAATCAAGAGAATCGGAGGACCTTAAGGTAGTTTTTTCACCCATCCAAGAGTAAGTAACAAAAACCGGATTTTAGTCAAGTTTTAAAGGTTTGGGAAATGACCCATTTTGAAGTTAAATAACTCACTCAAATTTTGGCTCTATAAGCTAATATTATGCGTGAAGGTCGAAAAGATGGGGGAGATGCAAGATATTAAAAAAACGTGGCAGAAAATTGGCTGCTATGAGGCTAAATGTGGCCCTAGAAAAAGTGTCGCAGAGTGCGTTAGCTGTTACGCTAGTTATTTGTAAATAAATTGTTTTTTAGTTGTCTTTCAATATTGAGTTTTGAGCCTCCGGCCCAGTAGCTAAATCCATTATCTGTAACCGGCCGACTCAGGAAAGTAATTGCCCAACCCTGGTGTATAAGGTTTATTTTCAAATACGAAGTCGGCGCCTAGTTATGAACTTCTTAGAAACGATATGCTCCTATGTGTGTATGAAACCTTCAGTTTCATTGTTTGTTGATGCGGTGGTAAGAACAAGGAAATTATCTTGCTATACTTTGCCCATACATTCGATTTGCTGTAGTTGCATTTCCTCTTATCTAATACAATAGCTTTGTGATTACAGTATTGTCATTGCAGTCATGTAGAACGTATAGCATCATTATAATGACATGCATCCTTTCCGTTGTCGTTTAAAAGCCATGCTTCTAACAGCTGTACAAAACCAAACATCGCACAATGTGACACTAGATGCAAGAGTTCATGCAATATCCTGCTTGATTTTAATTCAATTATTATACTTTTTTAAATACCAATTTTTGGTTCCACTTGTCAATTGTCTTTTTTCGGGTCCTTTTTCGAGTTTCAAGAACAAATTGAAAAAGTGAAATATGGTTTAAATGGGGCTCGATAGGCAACGAATTGTAACATTTGCTGCGACGCTTTAGCTCTGTGCTGGACACTGAATAGCCTGTTTGTAATGTTATGTATACTTTTGTACTGATTTTCAAATAAAAATTACTGCCTTAGTGATGTTAATAAACAGCATTTCAAATTCGATGACTTATATTCTAGTGGAATTCAACTTAATTTCAAGTTCACTATCAGTACACCGTCCTATTTCATTTGGTACCTGTCGGTAATCGGTTGGTCTCTTCCTTTTATTGATCTAGTCGCATGCAACTGGTAACACAAAACATAATTTCTTTTTTATGAGTTCATGACGTCATCATCATACAATATTTTGACTCTCGTTTGAATATTAGAACTAATGAACTCGTTTTCAGTTGGTTGACAGTTATGCTAACTTTACTGCAGTATGTACCTGAGAATCAATTGATATTACATTTCATACAATGAAATTTTCACAGATGTGTGTTCATTGTCTCATTATCGAAAAAAAAAACTTAAAAAGACTGCACTGTCCTATGTAGTGTACTGTAACTTTTATGCGCTAAAGCACTGGTTTTTAACCTTCACTTTTTCAAAACTTACTTTAGGAATCAGCGAAAGTACGTGACTTGGTCTCTAGTGATATATTTTTAAGCTTTGATCTAAATTTTAAAAACGTTTAGCTTGTGTTGAAACGGTGGCAGGAGCTCGCCTTTTTCTGGATGTGTTAGTATTTGGTGATTATTGTTACTTCACCGGGGAAATTTTTGCATTTAGGGTGCAAATTGAACGTGCACAAGAGATGCGCCGCCAACACGCCAAACACGTGCGGTATAAACGAAAAAGAGCTTGCTAATATGATTCAAGAAATAAATACGACCAAAGCGCGAATGGTAAGTGTCATACCAGAAAACACTTCTGAACAGCTGCTACATTTGTGTCTGACAAAATGAAGGTCATCAACGACAGAAGGGCTTGTTAGTATGATTAGCGTCTGGATGTGGGGTTGTGGTATTTCATAGGGCGAAATTCTAGGTTACAAAAAACTGCCATCAACTCTGTGCATGTATTAATTGCAGCCAAATTATATCCGTGTATTCCAATTTACCCATGAAAAGTCAATATTTTTCATCCAAGTTTGTTTACCGTCCTAAGACTGACCCTTCGAACTAGTCTGCGACCCACAGGCAAAATCGATTCTCCGCATGCTATGGAATCCTTTTTGCTTGCTCTATGGAATTGAAAGAATTGCTAAAACATGCGCAGTTGCTTTCCCAAGTAAACAGCGTGTAATAACCAGTTTCTGGCCACTTTCTCGATTTTAATAATTCCAGTGAACAATGCGTGAACGCTAGTCACTCACTTATTGATGGAATTCGTGCTATGACGCTCTTCAAGTTACTTCGTCTCTTTACTGCCATGCCTACTGTAATTGCCATGTTTACTATTTGAATTGTCCGAAATTGCCCTCAGCGCAAGCTTCGCGAAAGTCTTTCGAGCTGCTATCCGTCATGGCAAAAGTTTATGGCATTTTGCCACGCAACATCACAGAACGCAGCTTAAAAGTCAATGCATTGATATCAACAAAGTGTAGTGCAAACTCTTACCTATTGAATTTGCATTAAGTGTTGCAAACTTTGCAATGCAATATGACATAATATCAGAGGTTGGCAGTATCAAGTACAAAAGTACCGCGGTACATTTTTAGTACCGATACCTGTACCGACGGTACTTTTTTTAAAGTGGTACCGAAGTACCGGTACTGCAGTACTTTTTTAAAGAAGTATTTGATATTTTTTGGTTTTTGTTATCACTTATCGATTGAAAAATCAAACTATCTCTCTCTCTCTCTTCGGAGAGGAACGAATAAATTTTTAACTCCGAAATATACGATTACGGTTCGCTCCAAAGAAAAGGTCAAAGTGTGCTCTCAACAATGAGCATGTAATTGCAATATTTCTGCATTCGCATTTTCCGTATTATCTATGATAACGATCAAAGACGAAAAAGATGGAACTCGTTTGTGATAGAGGAATGCAGTAAACGGTCAAAGCCAAAGTAGTTAAACTTGCTACAAAAGAAGTTGAAAATGCAAGATGCTTCTGATGAGAGCAACGATATGAACGAAAGCGAACATTCGGACGAACTTTTTAATTTTTTGTACAAAACAACCAATAGCACTTGCCGAGACAGTACTATAAAGATTTTTGAAAGTTTCGTCTATCAACAGCCTCTATGGCATATTAGTTCATCTATTGTTAAGTGTTACTTTCAAAATGATGCGCTTAAAAATCTCTTTATTTGATATGAATATAACTCTTCATTTCCTTCAAATGCAGAGGTCGAAAGAGTGTTTTATATAGTGAAAGACATATTAACTCTAATTTGCACGGGGTATTTGACCAACGGTATTTTACACGGGAACAAAAATGCTCCCCCTATCTACGAACAGTAACTCCTAAACCAAAAGTGATGGAAACATCAAATTTGGTATGCGGATTGCTGTTCACCAAAATTTAAAAAAAAACTGGATCTGAGTTCATGACGTCAAGGCCATATTTTTAAAAAATAACATCATTTTTCGACGATGTCACAGGCAGTTCAAATTTTATACGTAGGTTTTCTTTGATGTTGAATCATACAATGCCTATTAGTCAAGTTGGTTACATTACAAAACGTATTATCACGTCATTTAATGTAGATATTGGCAAAAACTTACTTCTAAAGAGATTTATCACACAAAAAAAAAACTAAAAGGGGGACAAAAATCCCGCGTAAATGGATTTAAAACCTAAGAGTAGGCTAAGTGATGAATTGACGATCATTTTGAAATGCTGATATTTCTAAAAGTAAATGGTTGCGCTCGAAATCTTGGTTTCTCGTGCTTTTTTTTCACTAAAAATCACAAATTTTTCAGAACAAAAGTTCTTCAGAAATTCTGAGACAATTAAGTTAAATCATCCAAAAGTACCGTACCGAGTACTGGTACCGCGGTACTTTTTAAAAATAGTGCCGGTTCTGACGGTACTTTTTTTAACAAGTACCGGTATCGCGGTACTTAAGAAGTACCGTGCCCACCTCTGCATATTGTAGGAACAAGTATTTCACAAAAACCCAATAAATATATGCTAGAACGCATAGCTGCCTATTTCGTTTTATTTCTAATTCACAGTACAATATAAGAGATGTGATGTTGCAAAATACTGAAAAATAAAAAGTCTTTTAGCACAGGCAGCATTTTAAAAGAATTCCTAGCAGCCGCAACAGTGCAAGCGCTTTAGTAACAATAATGACAAATCAAAACATGACACTATCTTCACTTCCTAGTATTTTATCATGTACCATTAGGATCTTTTGCTTTAGAAATCAAATCATGCTTATCTTGCTAGAAAAGCATAGAGGAAGCTCGTTACATTGGCGATTTTAGACATAATCGGTAACATGTGTACATTTTTCGCTACCTTTCATTATACACGATTGTAAACGCTTTATTATGATGTTAAAAATCAGCGTGAATTTTGAAACAACTTTTAAAACTAGCAGAACTTAAAGCCTTAGTTCAAAAGACTTATTGCTTTAAATAATAGAGTTAAAGTAGCAAACAAAATCACGTATAATCACGTGACCATCGGCAACAATAACCTACAAGAATCATAGGATTAGAGCCTAATACTGCATTTGTTCTTTTTTTCCAAAAATTTCAATTCTTTATAAAAACGTCAGATAAAATTATACAGTTCAGCATTACAAGTCCGTGTAATGAACTAAATAAATACTGAAGTGTCGTTTGTTAACGCCTTTTCGTGGGCATATTGGCAAGAATAAGGGTAAGTGTTTGAAAACTCCGACGTACGCGACGCGCCAGAAGAATCCCTTTTTCAATAGCATTGTTTGAACAATCAGTAGGCACTAACTTTTTATTTTTTCTTGCAGCCTCTGAGTTCAACACGTTCAATAGACAGCCGTAATTCATCAGGTAAAGCACAGCTGCCAATTCTCATGAGATATTTCATGCAGATTTAGATATTAATCTAAAATGAAGTTTCTTTCATATACTGTTCTTCAAGTACGAATGTGACAAATAACGGAAGACTGCAATTATAAGCATGATTGCTCGTTAAGGGTTCAATAACCAAACCTAATAGTTTTTTTGTGACTTTTTGCAAAGTGAGCAGCAGTATTACTTACGTCAGAGCTGTGTTATGTTTGCCTAGCTTAACACTTAGGGTGCTTGCATATCGAACATACATTCTTTTGGTTCTGGTAGGATATCTAGGAAACACCTAATGTACCAAATTTAATTTGTATAATTTACTGCACAAGTACCAGTAATCAAAGTTGATTTCTATTACTAACTTTCAATGTTGATGAAATTTTGTTATTTGCTATTACTTTGAGGATTTTACGTTTTTCTTTCGTGTACACAAAGTGAGATACCGTATTAAAAGTCAACGTTCATGAGGTGTTTTGATTTACACTTTTAATCTTAACCAGTACTTAAATTGTAGGGGGGACGCGTCCCCCCATTGAGAGTCAGCGTCCTACCGTCGAGAGTTGAGCGCTGGATGACCAGAGGAAAGATAGCCAGCCAGGACTAAAAGATCCTACAAATTTTCGGCCGAAAATGGTCGCAAATTGCGGCGAAGACCTTTTTTTTTCTTTGGTCTTCGCCTGATTTCGGGGAAAAATGACTTCAATTTCCCGCGAAGACCTTTTTCTTGTTTTTGGTCTTCATTCAATTTCGGCGACGGAAATATATCATTTCCACTAAACTTATTGTATAGTTGGTCAAGGCTGCAAAAGCGTCCCCCCATGCAAAATTTTACAATTTAAGTAATGATCTTAACCAAGGTTCGCTGTATGGAAGCTGCCATTTATTATTGCAATATAATGGATCATTATCATGGTTTTAGCTTAGTTTACGACTTAGCTGAAAGCAGAACAATCAAACTAATAGTTTTACCAGTAAAAACAATTTGTTGTAAGTTGCTACTTGGCGAATAGAGTGAACCAGTTTTTGTAATGAAAGTCTTTATTTCACCGAAAATTAATCTAAAGGGACATAGACAAATATAACCCGAACCGAGATTCTTGGTGTAAAACCGCACGTAAACCTTTAAAAAGAAACAAATAAAAAATGCGTGAATGTTCAGTTTATTCCATCTGTTCGTGTTATTTTTTGTAACTTGAAATTTTTCGTTAAAATAGTCACTTCTTTCAGTAATTGCTGGTTTCAAGTCTAACTTGGTCGGCGGTTACATGGTTCAACGGTTGTGATCTGTTCCAGATTCCCTCAAAGCAGGCAACGGTGCAATAGCAAAAGCTTCGACCAACGATAAAATAGTTAAACTTGCCGATTTCAACTTCATCAAAGTGCTGGGAAAAGGCAGTTTCGGAAAGGTACCGTTATATCCGTTTGTGTACTTCGTTAGTTTGCTGGTATTTTAAATTTTCCTATCACATGTGCAAGTTGAAGCTTTGGGCCCGGTCTATACTACTAAGCGTAAAATCATGAACCCACAAACGTAGTTTTAGTTTGTTACTGACCGAAATTTGATTCGCCCAGTGTCCCGTATTACCAGTGTACAAGCTGCCCGGTGGTTAAAGCAAATTATGAGTACGCTCACGGTTTTATGCTCAGTATAGACCGGGGCTTTAATGTCTTCCATCTGTGAAATCAATAGAATCGATTCGCCGTTGCTGCTCTTTCTCAAAAAATTTTGGATCCGGCCTTGTGCGATATAGATGTGCAGAATACTAGCTTACCTTCCATTTGAACTAAAATTGTCGATTAGATCTATTGGAAGGTATATTTCGTATTTTTCGAGATTAAATTTTAATGTTAAGACCAAGTGTATTTCTTTTTTTTACGAGCTTTTATTATTGATTGCAGTAGTTGTTATTGGCTTCCAAGTGCGCTTATTCTCATTTTAAAAGATCAAGTCCAATTCCATTAAAAATGCCTCATATTTTTTAAATTCAATCTTGCAATTAAAACTTTTTGCTTTCGCGTAGTCGAAAGTGCAAAATTAAAATTTTTTTAACGTAATCCACGTGCTTTAAAATACTTGTTTTATTTTTAAACTAATGAACTGCCATGTTGGGATTACTGGATCTTTTTTCAACGTTTTGTACCATTAAAACCGGGCTTATTCCCATAAATGAGTGTAGATTTTTGATTTTCGTCTTAACTCCTTGCTCAATTTTGATTGACTCGGAACTTAGCTGGCATTCTTTGTTTCAATCAAGAATGCGTTTAAACCCTGCTTAATGTTCACCCATATCTCCACGTTTTTTGATACTGGCCCTCCATCCTAGACTACTTCAGCCCAAGTGCTTGTCTTTCCAGAACACGACAACACAATTCCTGTTGGGAAAACTACTCGGAACCAGCAACCTCACTACTACTGAACCGACGCTATACCCAACTTCGCAATGTTGCCGCTAGAATTTCTTTCTTTTTTTAGGTTCTGCTTGCTGAGCACCGAGTGTCGAAACAAGTGTTTGCAGTCAAGGTTCTCAAGAAAGACATCATAAGTGCCGACGATGACGTCGAATGCACACTTACTGAAAAACGGGTTCTAGCTTTGGAACATCCTTTTCTTACTTCGCTGCATTCGGCATTTCAAACTAAGGTTTGTGGACCTTTTCAAAAGCATCTTATATGACTGATTTTAAAGAGTGGTCAGTTGATGATAAATCATGGAAAATTTTTCTAATTTTCAAAAATTTTCTGTATCTTATTATAGTTTTAGAAATTGTTACAAAACGTATATGCAGAACCGATGTTGCCCGAGGTTCGTCGAAACTGCTATATAAAGATGCAGTGGACAAGTGAGTGTTATGCTGATCGAGTCAAAATGTCAAATCATCCTTAGTTGATCTCTCTAGATGAGACACTAATCGGCGTAATGAGTTTCTTCATTGGGGTAAAAAGCAGCCAAACAAATTTTATAAGAATTACTGAAAGCTTTTTCTATGACTTTCAGTGATTCTTATAAATTTTGTTTGGCTGCTTTTTACTCCAACGAAGAACCTCTCAGAAATGCAGCTCAAACGCATCTTAATAAGTGTTTTTCTGACACAAATCGAATAGAGTTTATTAGCGTACGACCTTTTCGTGAAGAAAAAACGATTTTTTGCAACTGGGTAAACCCTTTTCTGTTTTAACACGCATGGCACCAGTATATTAGCGAACATAAAAAAATCAATTTGATGTCAACCAAATAATTTCATCCTTTGAGACTTCATAATTAATGGAACACTCCAGTATAACATATTATTCGCGCTCTACACACTGAATCAATGAATCGATTATGCCGGTTTTAGAAGCACTCCTTTTTACCAACACACCAGTACGATTTCATAACCGTATTTGCTCGAGCTGCAGTGCTGAACTTTCCTGGTTGTACGAATAAATGCATTTACAGCCCAGCAGATTTCACCTAGGTCTCAGTAATAACTAAATCCAATTGTTGATAATTTAAACTGATCAACTTCGAACATCTGTTATACGAGTGCTCCATCCTCCGGTATTGAGTTAGAGTACCGGTAAATTAATTAAAATAACTAAAGTTCTTTTTATTTTTTTCTGAGCCTCATATGCAGGTAGACGTCAGAAGCAGAGTTGAAAATCAATATAAGCATCAATCCTTACTTTCTCTGTTGTTTTAAACAAATAAACGCTTCAAAAGGATAGCTCTACCAATCTACATTGGTTTCTTAAACAATGAACTTGCATTTGTATGCCGTGCACACTCAGGATAGGTTAACCGAACTTTTTTCAAAGCAATGAGCCGCGTATTAAACCTTAAAGTCTGGTTTATTACTTCAGACTCCTTTAGCAATCTTTGCAACACCTTTTTTCTGATTGCTTTCTGCGTATTGTACCTCCTCAATGGTCATGATTAAAGTAGAACAGTTAAAATCGATATTGTACTATGAAGCGGCTCGCATCGATTAATATTTTCGGCAGCAAATTTGCCTGATCTTAGTTCATCATAAATAATTAATTAACGGCGTTTAATTCATATTGACTTTTTGTTAAGAAGGTAATTTGAAACCAGAGTGAGTTTCTAGAATGGCTGAAAACTGCTGCTGTTGTTGTGGCTCTTGTTTGTTAGCTTAACTGCGCTTGCTAAGCTACTTCATTTGGCCTGCTCTTGTTTGGAAATGCTGAGTTACCAACTACTGTTAAAACCTATTGACACGGTTTTTTCGTCGTACAGACTCTGTTTTTTTATGAGAACCAGTAAATGTTGGGTTGAGGCAGGTTGTTCTTAAATTCTCAACCTTATTTGCTTTTAATAGCAAAATGAAAACAAAAAGAGTAGTTTTTTTTTTTCAATTGTCAAAGCTGCAAGAACTAATCAGTACCAGTACTGTCCGCTGGCTAAGATTACTAAAACCTGGCTAATATGTTTCAATAATGTACGGTTGAAGCAATTTTTTTCGTTTTGAGTTGGGTTTGTGTTCTCTATTATTTTTTTCATGCCGAAGCTAGATTTGTTTTCAAATTTCTTATCAAAAATGAGCGTCGGTTCGTATTAAGATTATTCGTATACAATAAAGAATGTAAATGTGGTTGAGTAAGATGGCTTTAAATAGGAATTCTCTATTACATGCTGCATTGCGCCGAAGCGTTTAACGAAGTGGTGGTGCTCTCGTCCGGTACATGTTTTATCGAAGAATTCTTGCAGCGCCAGTGAGCCATTTGCAAAATGTGCCCACTGTTCAGTTCGACCGATCCAGATTTAACTTATTATTACTTGATGAAGTTGTACCAATACCTGTCACTAAACATTTTTTGAATGAATGATATATCGTTTAGGAGCGACTCTTTTTCATCATGGAATGCGTCAGCGGAGGCGATCTGATGTTTCAGATTCAGAAATCGAGAAAATTTTCCGAAGATCGTTCCAGGTTTTATGCAGCTGAAGTTATTTTAGCTCTGATGTTTTTGCACAAGCACGGAATTGTGTACAGGTAACAATTTTATAGCCCAATCTTGGATTGAAGAGTTGTTTATGCTTATTACTATAGCAGCTATCATTTTCGGGTCGTTTATTGTTTTTTATGTATTGTCGCGCTTATGTATTTTCTATTCTACTCGTTTTCAATGAATTCTATTCGTGGCACAGAAAACGGTAATGTTACGGTGTTTTTTAAATTGGGTTTTAGGGCTTACTTTTGGAGTAAAGTAGTTTTTAATTGTCGTTCTTTGTCTGGCATTGCACAATGCTATTTTTTGTGTTGGTTTACTAATATTACGTCATAATTAAAGGCCACCTAATGTCCGCAAAGCAACACCCTTAAAATGTAATAAAAAAATATTGCTAATCGAATGCTGGAAACCCGGTTTAGATACACGTTCTCAGTTTCAAGAAAATGAATAGCCATGATTTACTCAGGACTACCTTTCGCGTTTTCAAAAAATGACATGACATCATCTGACCTAGGAGTTTGGTGCCTTTCACTAGTTTATCATTGCAGAGGATAGGCGATTTTGGAAAGGCATGTGAGAGCAGCTTGCTAGGCAAAAAGTGTAGCGCAAAAAAGGCGTAATCTGCTCGAAGTAGTTTCATTGCTAAGTTCAGAAGTGATTACCCGTAGCAATCAGCTTTTACTACCAGTATTAAACAGCAGTTTTACTACCAGTAATGATTCCACCACTCTCACTCTAAAACTCCAAGTTTTCGTATTCTATCTGACATATCCGTACCCAATACCGGTAGGCTACCGTAGTTAAAAAAAAAAGTTTAAACACAACAAGAAACTATTGAAAGCTAATAATTATATGAAAATATTTGACCCTTCTAATACCAGTAGGCTATTATAGTTTACTGCGTAGGTATATACCGGTACCGTACAATACAAATGGTACAGGTACCAGTATCAGATCAGTAGCCTGATTTGGTTTGTGTGTGAGTAGTTAATTGATCTTGTAGAACATCAGAAAAAAACAATGACCTAGTCAGATTGCTGGATGCTTGGGCAACAAATTAACGGGTAGATTCAGTATGGTGCAAATGTAGATGGGAGTATTGGTGCATAGGCTAATAATGGCAATGAAGTAAGTACCGCCTGTACCGGTATGTTACATTGGTACGATAGGTAAAAATGTTATCATTACAGACAGCATTGTAGAACTATAATTTCATATTCACAATGCTGGTACTTGTATAAGTTACCTGCATTACTGGTAGTTGTCTGGCTGTGCAGATGTGAAATATCAGTACACCGATCTGATACCGATAGCCTAGTCCGGTACCGCTAAACTATGGTACCCTAACAGATTAGTCCAGCCTAATACATTTTCAGAAGTAAAATATTTACTGAAACTCAAACTAAACCAGGCTACCAGTACTGATCTGATACCATTTCTACTGCACAGTATCCATACCGGTGTATTCCTAATTGAGTATTAGAAGGGTAAACTATTTTTGCATAATTATTAATATTAGCTGTCAATAGTTTCTTGTTGTGTTTAAACTTTTTTTTACGCTACGGTAGCCTACCGGTAATTGGGCACGGATATGTCAGATAGAATACGAAAACTTGGAGTTTTAGAGTGAGAGTGGTGGAATCATTACTGGTAGTAAAACTGCTGTTTAATACTGGTAGTAAAAGCTGATTGCTACGGGTAATCACTTCTGAATTTAGCAATGAAACTACTTCGAGCAGATTACGCCTTTTTTGCGCTACACTTTTTGCCTAGCAAGCTGCTCTCACATGCCTTTCCAAAATCGCCTATCCTCTGCAATGATAAACTAGTGAAAGGCACCAAACTCCTGGGTCTGATGACGTCATGTCATTTTTTGAAAACGCGATAGGCAGTCCTGAGTAAATTATGGCTATTCATTTTCTTGAAACTGAGAACGTGCATCTAAACTGGGTTTTCAGCATTCGATTAGTAATATTTTTTTATTACATTTTAAGGGTGTTGCTTTGCGGACATTAGGTGGCTTTTAAGTTTAGAAACTAGTCGTTGCAATTTTATTTGTGAGGGAATGAATATAACCTATTAAGTAAAAACGAATAGCGCATATAGAAGGGTTTGGAATCACGCCTCTGGACAAGCAACAGATCTATGATCGATATGTGCATAAACTTTATGCGTGATAATGCTTTTCGCAGAGACATCAAACTAGACAATATTTTGTTGGACGAAGAAGGTCACTGTAAACTCGCTGACTTCGGAATGTGCAAAGAAGGCGTGAAAGATGGTGCTTTAGCGACCACGTTTTGTGGTACACCGGATTACATTGCTCCAGAGGTGAAAATTTTTCATGCTTTGTTGTACTACTTGTCACTCGAAACAAATTTACCATTATATTGTTGTTTAACAGTTTAATTGTAGTAGCGTTTCCTTTTGTATTCGTTTATCCGCAGTCTGGTTGTTATTATTTTGTTTGTCGTGAAGTTACTTTTATTAAGACTTGTCATGGAAAATTCTGTTAAAACTGAAAAACAGACTTTTTTGTTCGGCTCGCGTTTTCTCATTCTAGCAGTAGCCCATTTAACAACCGTCTTGTGCAGGCGCGTCGATTCCACGGGGGGGTCCGGACCCCCCAAAGCTATGCATTGGAGGGGTCCATAAAGTAAAGGACCCCCTAATAAAAATGAACATGTTTGCTATTTATCACGGATATTAACAAAATAAAATTTCTGTCTTGAGAGATTTTTTTTGCTGAAAATCTTGAAAACTGCATATCACAGCGCTAGGCCAAGATTTTATAGCAATTATCTCAATACGATTGTGTTTACTGTTTATCCCTTAGCCAATATATTGCACAATTTTTATGTCTGTATGTCGCAAACTCATTATTGTGACTGTGTGTCTGTCAGTGAAGTCTAGATGAGGAAAGTCCTCACTGCTACAACAGGGCACTGAGCATCGAGGGCACTGAGCATCGAGGGCACACTGAGACTCGCAGCGTCAAAGCATATCAGTATCAGCATAGTCACTTAATATTACAATGGTGCCATCCGGGCGGAGACTTAACGGACGGTGCCATCTAGACGAGCCAGGATTTTTGATTGGGGGGGCCCAAATCACATGCAATGACGTCTTCAAACATTTTTGAAATGAGGCACTTTTTACGGGACAAAGATATCGTAAACTGGAAGATCATAAGCCGTGGCCTGGTTTGGCACGCAACTAGGATTTTGCTGAACAAGGGGGAGAGTTTGAAGTAAATGTTGAAAAGTTAAAATGCCTAAATTGGGAAACATGGTGAGTAATCTAGTACAACTCAAACGTATCACAGACTAGGGTCTGGGCAAATTTTTGTAATTTTTTGAGAAAAATAGTTATTTTAAAGCCATTGGATCACATTTCGCGCTTTTTTAGAGTAATTTGAAAGATTAGATTTTTAACATTTAGAAACAGAGTTGTAAGTCGAGCCGCGCTTTTTGGGTTGGGTTCGGGCCTAAACTTGACAAAAATTTTGGGTTTAATTCGGGCCTGAGACGTGCTTTTTGTCTTAGTTGCACCAAAATATAATCAAAATAACTTGGCAACATTGCGAAATTTTTCAGATCTAACTTAACTTTCGGGTTTTTTCGGGCATGATTTGGGTTTCAAATTAGTTTTCGGGTTCGGGCCTGAACCTGAACTAGTCGGCCAGTTTACAACTTTGTTTAGAAAGCCAATTATTGAAAAATTAAATTGTTAATTCTTTTTTTACCTACAATTTAAGTCCAAAATACGGTTAAAATCTTGCATTTTGGGGTTAAATTTTGTATGTGATTTGGCCAAGGTAGGGGGAAGTAAGGTACATTGCCCTCTAAAATGATTTAGCAGTAGGTCATAAAAATAATCAGTTGTAGGAGTAGCCTACATGTAATGACTTAGGGGCCCAGGCCCCCTTAATTTAAATTCAGTAATTTGTTCAATGCGCATTTTCGCTTGCAAATTTTTTTTTCAAAAACATTATGTTGCGTAAAAACTAGTGAGGTGGAGGTGAATTGTTATTGAAAGTTAATTAGTACAATAGATGGCTATTGGTACGGCCTACAACAAATCATGTTTTTGCCAAGGCTGGATTTACATTTCGCGGAGCCCCTTGCACTTTGGGGATTTTTGCTGCAGTTTCCAGTCAATATAGGTATGACAAAAAACTCTTAGGCCCACCATCTAAACACGGGGCCCCCTGGCACTGCGCCATTTGGTCAATCCGGTCGTGGTTATTGTATTACGTTCATAAAATGGTTAGATAAGTGCCTGAGGTTGCAATTTTTTAGACAAAACTCATTTCTCCTGGGCTATACACTTAATTGGTTGGCAAAATTTTGAATTGAGGAGGCTCGGGCTCCCTGGTCGTCCATATTAATGTTATTGCTAATCACCAGTGTTGGGCATGACCTTTTTTTTTTGCTCTTCACCTAATTTTGGGCAAAAAATCGGATCAAATTTGAGTGAAGACCTCTCATTAATAACGAAGTTAAGTTTTTCATTGACGAGTTAAAAAGTTAAAAAGCTTTGGTGAGTTAACTTATTAACTATAATTTTCGTTGAACTACTTTAATGTTTACGTTAATCCCGTTAAATTTCCCGGCTACATCATGCGTCCTGATGCCATAATAATAGAAATAAAAAAATTCAATAAAAAAGGCTTCCACTCTGTCTATCTTTATCAGAATAGTAAATACCGTAGTAACAGAAATCAGAATGAGTAATTTTTATCTCGCATGGAAATGGAATCATTGTATTCGGTATCAACTGCAGATGAATATTGAATTAAAAAAAAAATTAACAAATTAACTTTTTAACTTTAATGCGTTGCTTTTGTTAACTTGCGTTAGTTTTGTTTTTCAGTTAACTATTTAACTTGAACTTAGTTAAAAACTTGAAAATTCTTAGCGAATTAACCCTTAACGAAGTTAACGTTTCTCATTAACTTGCCCAACACTGCTAATCACAGTTGAGCGCGTGCACTTTTGTGCGGAGAATTGCTAAAAGGAACTGAAGAGACAGTAGACTTTGTTTTAATATTTTTATCATTGAGGGCATTTTAATTGGAGAGGGGAGGCTGCCGCTCTCTTCGCCACGCCTATCGGTGACATCCCTTAAAGTAGTATAGACAGGCTTGGCGGAATGACTTTCAAAGTTTTCAAAGTCGTGACATTGGAATTAACGCCCAAAAAACGCCCCAAAAGTTTAGCGTGAAAGAGATCGCATTCAAAAAATATCGCAAAAAATATTTCACACAGTTATGTATCTCAAGATATCCTTTCATCCCTACCAGCCCACTTTTGGCCGTGATGAGTTTTTTTTCTTTTTTCTTCCAAACTACCGTACGCTTATTTCCCAAACGGCACAACACCGTAAAAAAAAAACTGCATCAAATGTGCTATTGCGACGTATGAACATTGCAAACAAAGTCTACGGTGTACAATCAATGCAAACAAAATTCGCGAGATTTCGCCAAAAACGTTCTGGTTATTAAGTTGGATTCCCTCAAAGATTTTGACAAATCGACGCGCCTGGTCTTGTGTCATGCCCGAATTGTAATTGTAATTATAATAACGTTTTATTCACCAAGTTACCTTGGCCAGGAGACAGCGAAGGGACCTTTCGGTCTTCGAGTCAAGCTGCCACCTGTTTACCGCGTACGGTTGAGGCTTCACACTGTCCCTTTAATTGCCGAAGGTCAAGCAGGAAAGCTGTGAATACCAATTTTTATAGTCTTTGGTTTGACGCGATCGGGAATTAAACCCGAGTCTACCGCTTCAGTAGCAGGTGATCCATCCACTTGACCACTGATCGGTTCTTTGCATTTCTGCACCAAAGCCTTATGCATTTAATTGTAATTACTTCTTTATTTTCGGTGTTGAACCTTGTGGTGTATGAGTCAAGCTGCCACTCACGCTGTGAACTTCACAATGTCTTTCAAGGCCGCATGTCAAGTAGTGAAGCTATGAATATCAATTTTTTAAAGTTTTTGAGTTGTTCCGAGCGGTAATCGATTCAAAGTCGGTCTACGACTTTAGGCGCGGACGTTGACGTACGGGACGTTTAGGCGCCAGAGGTGAAACAAATTTTCGAAAAAGCATTTGTTTTTCAAAAAAAGCATTTTTTCCAACACCAAGTTTTTTTTTTCAAAAAACGGTTTTTGAATACCTTTTTTTTTTGCAAATAAAAGCTTTTTTTTAAAAAAAAGTTTTTCAAACAAAAAAGTTTTACTTTGATTTTACTTTTAAATGTGGATATCTTCGAAGCTTTTCAACTGACACTTGTCAAGAAGAATCGTCAGAATGGAGAGCACAGGAAAAGTTGTGGCTATAGAAAAACAGCCGAGCAGCGATTGGCGGAAAATGATTCCACGATGTGTTCGCAAAGTTTTCATACCTAATCCGGACGCATGCAATCTCCAACCTACTGTCTCAAATTTTGCGGTGCACGGGCACGAGTTACTTACTTGGTTGGGCACGAATTAGTGCTACTAAAACTTTTCTTTTTGATTGTTTTTGGTTTTTACCTTACATTCGGGAGAAAAATATACGTATAACGTAAAAAAGTTGCTGCTTGGGTGTGAACAAATTACCCTCGTCACTGTGCTGTATCCCGGAACAAAATTTGAGCTGATCTGCCCTGCTCGAAAAACTAGCAAAAGCAATCGATTTTGAAGCACAAATAAAACGAGGTTTAGTCAAACGCAAACTTCGTTTTCGGGCTGACCTCGCGGGCGTATCCAGAATTTATTCGGGGAAAGCCGAATCAAAGTATAACTTAGTCGCTTGTTTCACTTGCATGTGTTGAATAAGGTTGTCTTTAACAGCTTACAAATTGGATTCTGGGGTGCTGAATAATTGTCACGAGTAAAACGGTAACGAATTTTAATTGCAGGGAATGCAGTGAGCGTGATAAATTTAAACTATATAGCACTTACATGAAAAGTTTTACATAAAAATTGTCGAAAATGGTTGTCGAGTCTGCAGCCACTTCGAATTCAACTCACACTACAAAAATGATTGGAAAGTAAAACAATAGCATACAATATATAAGCAGCATACAATCCTGTTCAACTTCAAAGTTTTCAAAGCAATTCTCAAGAAGTTAGCTGCAAGAATTGAGCATTGTTTTTACTATGTGTATTAACAACAAGGTGTAACAACGATCATAAATAGGTATCTGCTGAGGGATGAATCGTTAAGCTCCTGTAAAACCTTGTACTCTATTTTTTGGCAGAGGTTGACTCAAAATAACCATGAAACGTCACGCGGCTTGCTGCGTGTGCCAATATTACACCAGCAACTCGTTTCCCATGCGCCGCAAAATTTGAGACCGCCGGCTGGAGATTGCATGCGTCCAGATTAGGAAAGAAAACTTGGCAAACATGTAGAAAACATTTTTTACTGTTGAAAAAATTGCAATAAGAAATCAATTTTTTGTAAAAGTTTTTCCGCTCTCCTTCCGTCATCTATTTGCTTTTGAAGTCACTTTTATTAAAACTTCTAACCTCGCCCTCTGCCGATAAAAGGAATTCGTGTACAGCATAGAGATTGTACGCAAATGACTCTCTCTTTGATCCTTTTCCTGCGTTCTCAATTCTAACGATTCTTCTTAACTAGTGTCAGATGAAGAGCTTCAAAAATATTAGTATTTTAATCGAAAATTTTTTGTTTGAAAGCCTTTTTTTTTTTAAATACTTTACTTCTGGCTCCTAAAAGTCCCGGTGCCGAATCGGTGGCGCATAACCGTTCCGGGCATAAAAGTCACGGTCCGATTCAAAGTCTACCGTTTCAGCCGCAGACGATCTATCGGCTCTTCGGCTATTCAGTTAGTCCGCGATAGTTGCATCAAATGCATACCATGTGCTGCATTGTGGATCGCCGCTCGAAGCTTCTTCTGCAAAATAACTTCGCAAAAATGCTACCAATTACAATTAAGACGTCAATAATTCGAAGTTACTTTTTTAGATTCTGCAAGAACTTGATTACGGTGTGTCAGTGGACTGGTGGGCACTAGGAGTGCTGTTGTACGAGATGTTGGCCGGTCAACCTCCATTCGAGGCCGATAACGAAGACGATTTATTCGAGTCGATCATGAATGATGACGTCCTCTACCCAGTGTGGCTATCAAAAAATGCTGTGAATGTTTTAGAAATGGTGGGTTTGACCGAATAAAGAAAGTGCGGTACACGACACGCTAATGCTAAGGATTGCTAACCTCAAGAGACTGTAAACTAGTGGATTTTTTACCTTTAGAGTAGTTGTGTTTACGTGAAAATCATTTTTTACATCATGATGATGTCTATGTTTTATTAATATTGCTGTTTGCCGTTAACTACGAGATTGCACTCATTGCCTTGTAATGACATATCACTTATATGTTATTAACGTAACAGATAGGGTGGCTGCCGATTCGAAAACTTGGCAGTCCCTTCGTGGCCATCACGTAGTGATTATTCTTTTCCATTGTATTTCTGTGTATTGATGGTTACGACAATTAAAATAACCTGAACTTTTATGCTCGCTGGCTACCTTCTGTTTATGCCTGATTTAGATTGGAGCTTTTGATTCTCCATGTGATTAATATAGTCCAAAATAAACTTATTGCTTAGAAGTTTTTCTAAGCATCTACAAATCTCGAAACTAAATAATAAATAGAAAAGTGATAGAACGTAACCTCTTTAACGCTCTCTAATGAAGTAAATTTTTCTCTAAACTTCTTGTCCCACTTACACCAGTGCACAGCCATACTATCTATAAACCAGAGTGTCAGTGCAGGGCAAATGTTGAATGTGTTCCAGCTGCTGCTCCGGAGCTCTTCGCTATCCTGTCATTGCTCCGGCTCCGGCTCCGGGATTATTCAGACTGGTACACAGTTTTAGTTTTACGTTGTCGTTATAGCCCACTTAAAGTTTTCTCAATTAAAATAAATTTCAAACTAAACTTTGTTCGAAAACACAACAACCACAATGCTGCGTTCAATTTAATGATATATTGGGACTAAGCAGAAGCCAGTTTTCTACTGTGTGCTATATCGTTGAAATCAAAAGCCATTAGTACGAAGAAACAGAATTGCTTCAAGCAAGTCATCTTTCATCAAAGTTCAACTCGTAAGCCGTAATTACAAACAATTCAAATAATACTGGAGTAAGCAGTAATTAAATCATACGAGAGTTAAATGCGGCATTTTTAAGCATAAAGGCAAATTTTTTTTACACATGACCCATCCATTTAGGCCAAAAAAATCTTTTGATCGCAATAGCTTTTGATGAGAAAACAGCAATCAATTGTATTAGATGTAGCACAAAATGGTTACAATAAGGGCTGGGTTGAATATGAATTTTGAATTTAAATCCGCTCACGAGTTTTTCATAAATTTAACTTTGAAATTGAATTCGACTTTTGCTAAGTCAATAAATATGAATTTATTTTTTTCAAAGTCAATGAATATAGTTTTTTTAAAGTCAATGAATTTGGATTTGAATTTAAAAATTAAAAGCAAAATGAATGGATCTAACCCTGGTCACAATTAGAATAGTTAATTTTAGTTTTATTTAACAAAAGCTCCTTTTAGGCTTTTTACAAGGCCATTTTATGACTTTGCATTTTGTGGTTACACTCAAATTAAAATCAGTGATAAAAAAAAAAGCAACAGGCAACTGGAGAAGATCTGGGGCTGGGAGCTATCCTACAGTAACGTTGCTCTGGCTCCAGCTCCGGCAAAAATGGACTGTTCCGGCTCCGAGCTCCGGCTCCAACACTCTGCTATAAACGACTTTGTTCTCACTAAATTTATGTTGTGAGTTCAGTTTATGACCAAGAATCCAGCAAAGCGGCTTGGCTGTGGTGCTGGTGGTGAAGATGCGATTCTGACACATTCTTTCTTCGCACCCATCGACTGGAAAGCTTTAGAGGAGAGGAAAGTTACTCCTCCATTTAAACCTGATGTGGTGAGTACTGAAATACATATAGGTGGAGGTTTTGTAACCTATAATTTGTGGTTGTTTGAAGACTTGTTTTTTAATATTTTTCCTCTCACACTTTTAATGTTCTAAAAAATGTGTTTTTGGATGGGGGAGCTCGTATTACCCTTAATTTGAAAAGTTGATTGATGATACAAAACTTAAGAATGGATTTGATTAAAATGTTCATGTCGTCGAGGCTGCTTTTAGTCTGACACTTGTCAAGAAGAATTGTCTGAATGGAGAGCGCAGGAAAAGGAGCGGCTATTTATAGGAAAAAGCCCAATGAGAGAGCGTCATTATTACACAATCTTTAAGATGTACACAAATTATTTTTGTCGGCAGAGGGCGGGGTTAGGAGCTCCGTTTCTTGCATTTCTCCAATTTACGATTCTTTTTGACGAATGTCAGACGAAAAGCTGCTTCAAACGTTTCAATTAAAGCTACCCTGGATTTGATCGATTTCGCCATATTTTTACTACAAGTTTTGTTTTTTTCTTACCAGTGAACGGTTTGATATTGGTTCCAAGCCAAATAGCTGGAATTAATTTTGTTGTAGTCGATATGTGTTTCTAGTTAGTTGGTTGATTAGTAGCCGAGTGGGTAGAGGGTCCGCTACTGAAACAGCAAACTTGGGTTTTGTTATCGGTCGGGTCAAACCAAAAACTAAAAAATGGTATTCACGGTTTTCCTGCTGTGATGTTCACCAATAAAAAGAGACAGCGTAAAGCCTCTGCCGTGTGTTGGAGATAGGTGGGCACTGGGCAGGTGGTATCTTGACTCGGAGATTGAAAGGTTCCTTCGCTGTTTACCGGCCAAAGCAACTTGGTAAATATAAATGTAGTAATGACGATTTTCTTGATGTCTTACCCTATTTCATCTGAAGTTTTCTCAGACTTGAAACCTTGATCTGCACCATAACTTTTGCGTTTCAACTTTGAACTAAGCCACCTCAATGCAGTGTCTGCAATTTTCGGGATAGATGTTTGCGGTAGTTGCCCTTTGTTGCGTAGACTTGCTGCTGTATGGTTTTATTAGGCAGTTAACATTGTACATTATTGATTCTTGGTGTTTTTCTTGTACGTCATTGCCTATGAGAAAGAAACATCAACTGCTTCCAAATTCACTTTGTATCGAATTTTATCAAAAAATTTTGCATGAATTTTGCAGCCAGTCACTTGTCGGATCATCTTTTGTAACAACGTAATACAGTGAAATATACGGACGTAATGCGATACCAAATTTGTAAAGTAGAGAACAATTACAAATTATACACTTTACGATCATTGAAAATAAGCAGTGGAAGCCCTTTTGCTATGGCAGATTAAACCGACGTGGTGAATTACTAGCAATGGGTTTAATCCGGCACTGTAACGGTGCGCCCACTGCTTATTAGTGAGTTTGCACTTAAACAATATGGTAAACCACTAATCAGTTAAGTATCTCGTTAAATATAGTGTCGTAAAGTGTGTAAGAGCGATTTTGTCTATTGCAAGTTTTGAGTACAACTGTGGACTGATGTGTGCCAAGGGCGTTGTGCATTGAATGAGTTTTGTTCGTAGCAAGTGTCAAACATAGTCTTATTTGTTTATGTAGCTAGGTTGCCATTAAACACACGCGTTTGAGTTCGCTTTTAATAAAGTTCAATTTGATAAAGGATGTAGATTAAACAGTGGCGTTACTCATTAAACCGTAGAAAATTAAAGCTGGGTATGCATTTAAAGTACTTAAGATTGTTCAAAAAAATGATTCTTTTTCCCCCTAATGAGCCCGATCTTTAATTGCGCCTGATGTCAAGCGGCTGCTCAATGATATTCATAGCGAATGCCTAATGGTTTTTAATGATAAATGTCCTATTTGGCAATAGGATGGGATCGGTGCAGGGCCTCTTCTTGATTCCTGAAAAGAAATTGGCCGTTATCTTCGTGGTCACAGAAACTACTTGCTTAATGAGGCATTGGTTAGAATTCATATGACCTCTTCACGGTCTACCTATCGCCTCGAAGACTATTACTTCATTTTATTATTTATTTATTTATGTTTTTTGTGGAGAAATTGATTGACGAAATGTATTTCTAAATTATCTTTCAGTCGTGCAATAGCCAACACAATGAGCTAAGTTCTAAAAAATGCAGTTTTTTTTTTTACAATGAGTGAAGCATTTGGATGGAATTATGTCCAAAACAAACATCCAAAATATAACTTCATAAATTTTCAGCTTGCTAGAACTCATCGTTTCGGAGATATTTTATTCAAAATTTTAAAAAATCTTTGCAGTGTTGCCCGTTAAACAAAATTTGATTTTAACTGGCAGCGCTACAAGGGGGCTATTTTTAACTTTGAAATAAAATACAGGTTTTCTGAAAATAAGAGGTAGGAAGCTGATATTAGGTAAAAATGTGTCGTCGATGTTTTGTGTTTTTCGCTCACATTCCTAACTGAATGCTTCACTCCTAAAAGTTGGTATCCACTTAAATTTGTGCCGTGTATTGTAGCTGTTTTACGAATAAGCTTGATATTTTATTAAGCATTATGGAAATATTAAATTCCTTGAGCTTTGAAAGCGGCTGATAATATTTTGCTTACAGAAAAATTCGTACGACACGAGCAACTTTGATGCCGATTTCACTGGAATGTCTCCTCGCTTTACTCCGATAGCACAACAGGCCATGAGCGCCGTGAACCAGGCCGATTTTAAAGGCTTTTCCTTCAACAATAGTCGATACAAACACTTCGCCAGTCATTCACGCAATGACCCAGTTGGCAACGCTGACATGGTTAAAGAGACTGACACAACTGACTTATGATTCTATTCGCATTGTTTTTATGCGACTTGGTTGCGTTACTAACCCATTTACGTCATCAATCTTTGTGAAATCCATCGCTCCGAACCAAACACTTATTGCGAAGAGTCAAATTAAGGTTCGAATTTGCACTTATCGATCATCGAATATACGACTTTTCTTGAAGTCATTAATTCGATAGATGTTGTGGTTGCTGCTATTTTCCTTTAAATTATTGTGATCAAAAATAGCATGTGTTTGTTTGACAATGTGTTGTCACGTTGCGATTGCAACTAAATGCTTTTGCATTACAAGTATTAGAAATTTTTAGCAGGACGATACTCCCAAATCCTATCAAATTGAACTGAAATTTGAATCACATCTTACTTCTGTTGATCATTTTCCGACCAAAATTGTAGATATTAGAGTCTTAAAACTAATCATGTTTTCCGCTTTATAACCACTTATATTTGAAAGTGTCTTAACCAAAATCATTCTTCCATGGTAACATCGTTTAGGGTTTCGATTAATGCAAGTTTAGACTAGCAATGGCTACACTGAATTTGCAGTTTTGGCTTAAACCTGTGTTTACTTTCCTTTTATCAAAGAAACAAGTTTCGGCAGAGTTTAAAGCCTATAAATTGATTAGATCGAAAAAAAAAGCAAATTCATAAAGTGTTTTGAAGGGTAGCAATTTTTTAAAGATGGGTATACGCATATTGAAAAAGACCGTGGAAATCAAGACAACAAATTGCAATAATGCAATACGAAATGCAAGAAAATTGTTCATTTTTGAGCGCACAAACGATTTGCTGAATTATTGTTGTGGAATCTTTTAGCATTTCTAGGATTTTTTTGGTAAACGTATTTGCCGTTAAATAATGCAGTCCTGTTACGTCTTTCTATTTTCGTGTTCAATTACTTATGAAGACTTTTTAGTTTGACAGTCAGTTAATTATTTCCTGCATGGCACTTATAATGTGGATCAGCCTCCCGTCGCAGAGTTGTGTTTTGCTGGTTGGTGAAGTTTGATTTGATAAATTCGATGCACGATTAGCAGTTTGCAACATCAAGAAGAGTCTGCTAGTTCTGTTACCAATGTACTTTATGATAAAGACTTTTCTTTTATTTCCTATAAAAAAAGTAGCGTTTTTATAATTCGAGGATTTGCATTGCTTATGAAAAAAAAATCTACACCATTTCTTGAAAGAAATTACGGTTGCTTTGAAAACCGTCAATTTTCGTAATGCAAAATTTTATGACGCGTAGCTTGGCTTATAACGCATGGTGTCAGATTTTTCCACCAACACCATTGCAAATCTCTTGTCAAAAGGCTATTTGTCTTCTGAATTTTTGTAAATTCACAATTCGGTATTATTTTTTTGGTGTTTGGAGTGCATTTTGTTCTTTAATCGTAGCTTATTGTAGAACGAATGTAGAGATACTGTTTGTTTAATATTTCTGGGCTCCGGATGTTGTGTAATTTGCTTAATTGTCACTCAGATTAGCGGTTTTACTTCATGCTCTAAATCTATGTGGAGCAACCTAACGCAAGCTGACTCGGGACTTGCCTGCCACTTCTATTTCACAATAACTTTAAACAACATTCAAACTAATATTTTTTCTTTTCATTCAATCCAAGAATTCGCCATTTAGTCTTTTAAATTTTTAACAATTGATAGGTTTTAAAAATATTTTAGGAATGTTTTCACTGCACAGTATAAATTTATGGGGAAGAAACTTTGAAAATATTCTTAGATTAATATTTTTAAATATTGTATTAAAATAAATTGGAATTCCTGCATGATTTCCAATTATTTTGCTTTTGGTGTAGGAATTGTTTTTGCATGTCAGTGTTCTGATTCCCAAGTCAATTAAGTTGACCAATGACCAGGCAAACACATTTCGTGGACACTAGACAAGAGATAACTTTTTGCTTTTCACAATAGCGCTGACATCTAATGTTATCCTAGAAAACATGTGTTCGTTTAATGCCTGACTTTTACTATTTGTGGAGCGAAGTGTTTGGGTTTACTGTCCAAAGTTTCACTATTAGGATGTTTCATTTTTTTATCATTTTCGGGAAAGCTTAGTTGGGGCGATTTTGTGACGGGGTGTTGGGTAGAAGTAACAAATCGAGCATTGATTTTCAATTATGGCGTCATTTAACGGTGGCACTGGCCGTTCGAAGACTATGAGGTCATAGGAACCGCCGAAACTGGCGTATCTCGCGAATGGATTGGATTAGAAACCTCAAATTATTTTCAAAGAACGCAGAAGAGCCGGTTTCCTATCTGCTTTCAATACATTCAACACGTCTATTTGCAACCGAATTTTGGAAAAAACTTTTTCGCAAAAAATTTTTAAATTTTTCTCAACACCACACGATAATTCCACTCTAAACCATCTTATGATCCAAGTTTTTGCTTTTATGTAAGTATCTAAACTTAAAATTTCTTTAAATGGTCTATAGCTTCGCTTTATGCTACAGTGCTTTTCAGAATATTTTGCTTTCAACTACCTCTTAGTCAATGTACATGGGGTGGTAGATCCTTGCTCCTGCTTGGAATAAACTTGAAGAATTTTTCGTCACTTAAAATGTGAGAATTGCTTTCTCTACCCATATCAAATTTTTGATTATATGTTTGCGTATTGCGTCGAAGCGTGTAACGAGTTGGTGGGGCTCATCTCCGAAAAGTCAATGTGCCCGGGCACAGCTCCTTTCGAAGAAATGTTGCAGCGGTGGCGAGTTGGTCGAGCGGTAACGCGTTCTTCTCTGGAGCGGGAGGTCTGAGGTTAAAATCTCGGCCCGGTCAAATCGGACACAGTGCTTTCTCAACTCTCGAAACAAAAAACAAACCATTCTGCTAGACGATCAAACCTCAAAATTTTAAGGACATCAAACAAGTTTCTCATTTGAACGCTTACAATGTGATCCATTTTTACGTGAACTAACCTACTTCCACCTTTTGAGTGAAATTTTGATTTACATTGATATCAATTTCATAAGCTTCACGCTGTCAAATTGTTGCTATGGATGATTTTTCGAAATATCAGCCTTAGAGAACCCATACCAATACAGGTTCGTTTTCGACTTCGTTACATAAACACCGATGTAATACTGCGGGTGAAAATCTACGACTTGTTTATATTTTTATATTTCGAGTACCGGTAGGTGAATAAAAGTGTTAGGAACTGGAACTTGGTAAGGGTAGGAGGAATAAATGCGCAATGATTATCCACTCCAACCTAGCAATATGAGTAATTTCCAAAAACCACTCTGACAAATGCAAATGGTTTGATCTTAAAAGAAATGAAATCTCACAAGGCCAGTTTGTCGAGTTTTACTACGCCTTTCTCTATCAAGTAGAAAGTATCGCAAAAAATTTCGCGGTGAAATTTTGGTTTTCTATAAGTTTAAGAACTTTCACTTGATTAATATTAATCTTAAAGAATGAAATTGTTGATTTTTAAGGCTGCAAGTAGGTTTCTACTCCTTCCGAGGAATAAAGGCGCGGAGTTACTCTGCCGGGATTCGACAGTCAGGTCACACCCAAAAGATGTGGACAATTAGATTCAGTAGAGGGTGCCCGCAGCCACAGCAGTTTTGTTTTTTTCGATTGATCCTGCATAGATATGAGAAAAAGATGCTGTGACCATGGCAGCAAAGACGGGAAAGTTCACCGGGTTTGGAGCGAGCCGGCTATATCTTCCACAGAGATGGAAAGAATTTAGATGATAATGCGTAATGTTACGTCTTCAGGTGTGGTTGATAGAGTTTTGGAAACGGCGGGGAAAGAGTAAAGGTGGTTAGCCGGTGTGGTGATTAGGTTTTTACTCGATCATGAACTTTAATTTACGGGTGAGATTTTTAGAATACACAAAGATGGATCATATGAATTTTGGAGGAGCGTTCTGCTTGTAGTGAAAATATAGCGCACAAAACATAACTCCAGTTAGTCGATTCATTGCTGTTGTTCGACTGGCGAACATTGTGCTGCGACTACATTTTGGACACATTTTTTCCAAAATCATATATAGCTTTTTTCGGTTTCAGTAACGATTGTGTTTTAGTGAGATTTTCTAGGTACATATGATAAGAGCTAGTTATTTTATAAACATAAAATTTGATTTAATTTCTTACCATGTCGTTTGGTTTACAAAAAAATGTGCATCAACAATAAAATTATTCAAATCAAATCTTTCATTATACTCGCTGTATTACGCCGAAGCGTGTAACGAGTTCGCGGGACCCATCTTAGCGTCATAGCGCCCGGGCAACACAGCTCCTTTTGAAGAAATGTCGCAGCGGTGGCGAACCGTTGGCAACACTGTGTTCGATTTGAACCTCGGACCTCCCGCTCCAGAGACGAACGCGTTACTGCTCGACCAGCGAATTTTTTCACGTAAAGAAACTTGTTTGATGTCCTTTGGATTTGGGGGTTTGATTGTTTTATATAATGGTTTATACTTTGTTTGGAGTTTTGAGAAAGCAGTTTTCGCATTTTAAAGTCATAATAAATTCTGATGTTATCGTTCCAAGAAGGAGCAAGGATCTAACACTCGTGTACTTTGACTGAGCCGGAGAGGTTGTTGAAAGCAAAATATTTTTTTAAAAAACAATGCAGCATAAAGCGAGGTAATGGACCATTTAGTAAACCTCGAAGTTTAGATACTTACATAAAATCAAAAACCTGGATCATAAGATGGTTTAGATTAGCAATTATCGTTTGGTGTTACGAAAACTTTTAAATATTTTTGCAAAAAATAGGTTTTTCCAAGATTATCGGTTTGCTGTTGCAGATAGACGTATTGAATGTTATATGACTCATAATTGAAAATCAATGCTGGATTCATTACTTCTACCCAAAATCTCTTCATAAAATTGCCCAAACGAAACTTTTATCGAAAATGGTGAAAAAATGAAGCATCGTAATTACTATTCACTACTGTATGGGTTGTGTTTTCATGTTGATATGAAATTGCAGTAATACGTTGATGTTGCGTGCGATTTGGTCTCAGTTTTCAAAAATATCTTTGAAGTTACACTAAGACTTAACGAACTGAAGTACGGAAATATTGTCCTGAGTGCTAGTTTCAAGTTCAGTTTAGTTAAAATTTTCATTCTTGCGGCCGTTTACGAGATCGTACCTAAACTCCAATCTGACTTAAATGCAAATCTGAGGTGTAAATTTGAGTTTGTTTTTGTATGTTGAAACCCTATCTTACATGGGGGATGAAGGCCAAAATGCCCCTCTCGGTTTTTTCGTGGTAAATTCCATCAGAAAAAATCTTTTTTCCGTCAAAAAAACAAACAAGCAAGACTTTAAGTCGAGTACTGTATATTCACTAATAACTCCTGAAATTTCGAAGTCGCTGAGATTTGAGAAAGTTTTCCGATTATGAGATTAGTTTGACCCATTTCACCAAAAATTAGGTATTTTTTGACGCACTGTATACAGTATTTATAGCCGTTTTTGTGATCAGTAATTACTTACAGTTTGGTATTTCAGAATTCGGATTGGAAAAACTAACTTATCTGCAATTTTGATTGGAAAAGCAAATTTTGAACCACGAAAACTTTGAAATATTAACGTCATTTTTGACATAATATGACTGTGACGTCACTATAATGAATAATTCTATCAACAAAGTTTTTAAGGCTTAACACCTACATTTTCTCGAATATTTTAGGTGATCACCGGGCCACTATCCAAAGTTTGATGCTTTAATGACCTCTGCCTTAGAGTTAGAAATGGAAGTTTGCTAAATTATTTGGTGTCAAAACGCTCGAGCAGCTGTAACTCGGCTTTTTTAATTTCGCTCAAGTTAGACTCAAGTACACTCTCGCAATAGCCCTTAAGTGTGAGTAATGGTTTATTGCTTGTTGCTCTAGATGCATAACATTTGAGTGCACTTTTTACCTACGTACTACCCCAATGCTTTCTTTCTGTATCTTTTATGAAATTTAAGTAGCGTTTTTTGTGCAACGGAATATCTTTTCGCGCAGTTTTCGTTTGTCATTTTTCCATTGATTTTAATCAATATTCACTCTGTAACTACCTATTTTGTTTTAAATCATATGTGTATTTAATAAGCGTATGAATATTTTGTTCAATCTCCAATAGAGCGTAACTATGTGGTTTTATCTTGATAAAAGAAGTCTACTGACCTGAATTGAAATATGAAAGTTTTGGGCTGACTAAGCTTACCTGTCCCATTCCTGCTTTCGAATGATTTTACTTTTTTTCTTTGTTGAAGTTAGATCTTCTCTGCCATATCCAAAGTTAAAATTCTCTTGGTTTCATAAAAGAAAGTGTCCGAAGCAAGCTTGATTGTAACATAAATCTTTGGTAGAGAAGACGCTTGCACAGATTTGGCTGCTAATTAATGAATGTATACTGTGCATTAATTACAACCAGGGATGCGGAAGCGGTGAAAGCTGCAAATTTTTTGGACGCTGAAGCTGAAAGCGATACAGGGGTACTGCTTCCACTTCGGCCATTCATATCAAACGTTTGAAATTTAAATGTGCGTTTTTTGTGAAATTTGTGAAGAAAAGTTATTGTTCGATAAACCAGCATTTGCTAAGACACTTTTTTAAAGATTTAAGGTTCATTTGATCCGGGGTCAGCTACAATCCCTATCAATTCAAAGATGAACCTTGCATCCTACCAACTCATTTTTTGTTATGTCAAAAAGTAGTTAAAATTTACTGTTTTAGTCGTAAGATTTTTTCAAAAATTCGGGGCTTTGCCCATTTAGAAAAAAATCCTTAGGGTCATATATTAATATAACACAACATTTACTAACATAAGCAAAATATCTAGTCCCAACAGTTGATTTTTCTCACTGTGACAGTATATTTATTATTCTTGAAAAAGTAACCAGGGAGAACATCATACTGTAACTTTTCTCAAGCAAAGTTGTAGGCCTACTACTTTCAAACATGATGCCATACTGCATGTCTTTTTGCAGAGTATCGTTGCTATATTCATAAGAAGTATTCTAATATGGTATTTGTATCTACAGAATTTTCGGAGTGTTTCTTGTGTTACAGTCTTAAAAATACACTTTGCTGCGCCGAAATTTGGAGCAAAGTTACGTTAAAAACGAATTATTTTTTAAAAAATTCTCCGATTATTTGGGTTTCGTTGTAGGTACTTAATTACAGCCAAGTAAAAATTTACACTTCACAGCAGATGCGATTAAAACATTACTATTTCGAGGAAATCCGTCCCTGGACCCGCCCAGCAGGTAATCGCTTTTTGTAATTTCTGGGTGAAAACTTGTATTAATGATTGAAACATATAACCACGGGATTGGACCTTTTTTCGCTTTTGGTTCGCTCCCAATCCGAATTCCTGGCTACGCCTATGCTCAGATCCTTGCACTGACAAACCAATTGTATATTTTAGTTCCATAGTATATATTTAGGATGTTAGTAACATAAAACCGTTTAGTTTTGGCTTAACTGGAAAAAAATTTCAACATAAAAGTTTTAAGCAAAAATTACTTCATCTAGTGGCGGAAGCGATGAGGGTGAAAGCGGAAGCGATTCACAAACTGTCGCTTCTACATCCCTGATTATAACAATACTCTTGGCTATTGTACCAACCTAACACCTTAACAAGGCTTTGGTTAATGATTTGTTTGCTTTATGACGAACTTAGCGGATGTGATTCGTTTCCTAAAGCACAAATCTTCATAACATTTTTTGCAAAATGCGTTGTTCTTGTTGATTAATCTTAGTTCTATAAATTCTAGAAATCAGTGTCAGTGCAATGTTGTTTTTTTGGCGAGAACAGAGAAAACAATGAAGGAGTAGATAATCAACATAAGAATATATTGCGCATCTTCGTTCAAGTATCAAAGGGTACTACTAGCATAACTTTTACACTTGATTTGTGAAGATAATTTGTGATTGGGCAGTTTTTCTACCACGATTGTATGTATACGTTTATATATTGGCTTTTTGTCGGTTACGCTCGCGCTTTGATTGCTCATAATCAGAAAAACACTCGATTGTTTAATGGTTTAGTATTTTTGACAGATAAGTTTTTGTGAATATCATTTTCAAGTATTTTCACTTAAACTGGCGAGTTAACGTCGCTCGCTCCTTACTTGAGGTACTGAAGAATCATTCGTCTTTTCTTTCACCCGAAAACCATGCGTTTTTGTAATGCAAACGAAACAACTTTTGTGTTCAAAAACTTCATCTTAGTCAGTTGGTAAGGTGCCCAGGCCTGGTGTTTTGTATTCATTTATTCTGTTGTCATTGCCATCTTTTCAATACATCGCGTTGTGTTTTAATTTCGTATTTACGTTATTAAAATTTATTTTTGCTTGTCGTGTATTCGATCTGTCATTGTCGCCTCAGCTTCGCAGTGAAGTGTATCGAACCGACAGTCGCTAAGCTCAGATTGACAAACGTCGCCCTCTAACCACCTCGTACCGCTCAAAAACGAGAATTTATTTTCAATTTCGTAATATATGCCCGTAATACAACTGAAGTAGAACAGAGCCGAATGCCACAGGTAGGCAGCAAATTGGTATTGAATTCAACCCCAAGGGGCTACGGTAAAAGTTCAATCCCCTGTTATTTCAATTCTGCAAGTGTAAGATGCACTGTGTCCAGACTAACGTGTGCTACTCATTTTTCAAACGCACTTATTCCAACAAACTGATTGGAAATCAAGAGTCTTCAACATAAAAATAGTTGCTTCATGTTTGGACCACTACAAATTAGCTAGTGATACTAACCCCAGGTGTAACAGCTTTTTTTGGCTTTAGACAAAAACTCACTAATGAACACCACCATAAGGAGACGTCTCTCCCCTAAAATACCTCTACACCCTGCCCTAATCATTTTGCGCTTGAAGTTTGATATCGCATGAACACTCTTTATACGCCTGGAAGTTACAAAAGTATCTTAAGAGTGGCTGCTGTTTTAAATTTCTCAATGAGAGGTTGCTTCGCTTCCAAATCGATTTCAACACTACATACCATAATTTGAATATTTGGTACCAAACCATACAATCTCAGGGCCGCATAATTCGATCAACGCGATTACTTACTAGCCTTTCGAAGGCTGTCAATTCGAGCAAAATAGGATTGTGGTTTTATTATGTCGATCAAGTGGTAATAGGTTTGCTTAAAATTCAACTGCATTAAATGCAGTCAAGGTTCAATAGCATCTATGCTAGCTGTTTTCGAACTAAAATGATTTAAATACGAGGTGAAACAAAAAACAAACCGGACTGTATTAATCACGTTTTTGGCACAATGCCAGCTGGCATGCCACGTGATCACCGTAAAAAACAACTTTTTAGCATTAGTTGGCAGTAAGTTATTCCGTTTTCGAGTTTTAGGCTTTTATCCACCATAGTATTAGCAGTCTTTGTCACAATTTCGAAACTTTTAACCCATTTGTTTTGTACTCCGTAGTGTTGGTTGTTGCGAAACTGTTCGGGGCTCAAGAATGGAACAACGTGTCAACTTGAAATTTTTCGTGAAAGTAAAGAAGACTTTAACTGAGCGTTTTATAACTGAGTGTTTTAAACTTCTTAATGAGGTTTATGATGAAGATGTGGTGTCGAGGACGCAGATTTTCGAATAGCACAAACCAGAGATGGAAACCGGTCGGGTGGACCGGCACCGGTCGGGTCGACCGGCCGGTCGGGTCGAGATTCTTCGACCGGCCGGTCAAGCCGGTTGAAAAACCGGTCAAATTCTCCTTTTCTTGCAACTAAAAGACATCGAAATACCAATCGAAATATACTTATATATTTCATCATAAATAAAACGTTTTATAAAAAAACAGTATTAACAAACCTCACCTTTTGAAAACACTTGTTGAATGGTTTCAAGCTGTAACTAATATGCTGTGACCATTAAGACATGCACATCCAGGGATGTATTTAGGGTCGGAGTATTGTATCATGCCCCCCTTGGGCCTCGGCGCAAAGCAAAAAAGTGCAAAATATACGTTAAAATTGCGTAATCAGATTCTAATAAAGCACGCATGTGGAAGAAGCTTGCGCTACCTGGCATTTTAGCATCATTTTAATCAGCTTAAGAGTAGAAGTGGCGCAGATTTCAGATTTTTTACTACATGCTAAAATCTTGCCGCTTTGAAAAGCTTTTTTCAACTTAAATTTACCACACTCTACATTGGGCAAGAAGCAGGGCATGGTATGGAATGGAATCGAAAATGGAATAGAATGGAACGGAAATATCGGTATGGAATATGGAAGATGCCACAATGGAATCGAAGATTTCAAGAATGGAATGGAAGACAATCTTCCATATCAATTCCATACTAGATTTCGCTCATGGTATATACAGAAAAATAAATACGGATGGTGAAAATTAAAACTATGTAGAAGTGTTTCGCAGCTAATCATCTGTCGACAAATTAATTCGGTAATGAACATTTGAATATTGCGCAAACAGTGTAAGGGCTGTAGGCATTGCATCATAATATCATAAAATATATGTGCATTGCAATTTGCAGCAGCATTGATGCTGACTGGCTTAACTTTTATTTTGAGAATGACAATTTGCTTAGTGATGTCGCGAGAGCAAACGAGGTTAAGATGCACTAAAATAGACAGAACTTTTGCACATTAAAACTGATCTTGTACGGCTGCAAATTATGCTCAATTTCCAGATTGTGCAATCATGTCGTAAAAAGAGACATGGATAAGTCCGGTGGTGTCTCTTACCTCCTTTCGTTTCCGGGCCATAATCACGTCTAAGGTCTATCTGCAGCAGTGACTGCAAGCTAAACAACTATGAGAATGCTTAAAAAAATACAAAATAGTTGGTCTTTCAAAAAACGAAATAAACTTTTGTGCTGGTCTGCACTTCTACTCTCCAACACACCCATGAACAGACGTGTAACCAAGATTTTGCTAAAGGAGAAGGCTTGAAAGTTAAAATTTTTTTGATTGAAACATGCCTCGATTGGGTGGTGAGCTGAGCAAAGCGGTGCTACAAAATCATCTCATATAGACGGGGATCTGGGGGCGATGCCCCTGTCGCTGGGCGATTTTTTGATTTTTCCAGAAAAAATAACTATTTCAACGCCATTTGGATCACATTTCGCACGTTTTTAAAACTATTTGAAAGAATTAAATTGCTGAGACTTAAAAGCCAGTGGAAAATTAAATTCCCCTGCCTATTCAGTTCTTATGTTACTTACAGATTAATTTAAAAACACGTTTAAATGCTTGCATTTTAGAGTTAAAAATTTTTAGTGACTTGGCTGAAGGGGGGGGGGCTAAAGCCTCCTTCGCCTTCGTAGTTGCGTCTCTACAGTATATCCGTAAGCGCTTTGCGGTC
Organism: Trididemnum nubilum; assembly: GCA_963965965.1. Classification (NCBI taxonomy): domain Eukaryota; kingdom Metazoa; phylum Chordata; class Ascidiacea; order Aplousobranchia; family Didemnidae; genus Trididemnum; species Trididemnum nubilum. The sequence continues at coordinate 31,510,937 of OZ014472.1, read as the reverse complement.
TGTTGTGGATCCCGACCATTGTTTGAGAAATAATGGCTTCGGGCTTAGAATACTTTTAATCGAATACGATGCAAACGTTCATAGCAATGAAATTGATATGACTTGCCTAATTCCTTGATGACCTGTTAGGTTCAGAGGTGTAAACGTGGGATGTTAAATCTGGTGTTTGAAACTTGAACCACTAAACTTTCGGTATTTAAAAACTTTAATATACTGTTGATGTAGGTTACTTCAGTCAAGTAGATAAGATTAAATGCTACTCTTTTTTGCATCATTGTCGATTTTCTTGTAACGTAATGCTCCAAAAAAGTGTTTTTAGTAAACCAAAATGGGGGCAAGGCTCTCTTGGCCCCCGATAGCGACGGCATTGAATTTGCAAAGTGAAAAAGAATTTTCTTCCTTCGTAACAAACATTTGTTTTGCTTTTCTATCCTCGATTGAAATTAATTGTTTATTGTTTTTTTTGCATTTAAAGTTTTTTTCGGTATCTTTGTAAAATGATTGTAGCAGTTTGGCTACGCCAAATTTCATAGTTGGTGTGGTTACAAACTTGCAATCATTAAATCCAGTGCATATCGGTCAACCTATTGCCTGTTGACTGCGTGGTTGATGTTTTCATGCTGAGTGAATTTTTATGGTAGCTCATTGCGATTGTCCTTCAAATATGGGATGAGATGCACCGTACCATACTGCTTATCTTCACGAGCGGCAACTTGCAAAGGTACGCTTAACGTTGAAAAAATGCAATACAAACTACGCGTAGCTTCCGGTTTAAAGTTACCTTGGTATGGAAGTATGGAATGGAATATGGAAGAAAATTTTAGTATGGAATGGAAGAAAATTACCCGTATGGAATATGGAAAAATCGTCTTCCATTCCATACCATGCCCTGGCAAGAAAAACATAGCTCTTATTTTTTTATATCTACCTAGCCATGGCTTGTTCTGAAATACCAATAGTATAGCCACAAGCTTATCGGGCATATACGAAATCAGTCGTAAATTATATACTACTATTTATTTATTAAAATCGATTTCACCCCAGCGGGGCATCATCAGTTAGATCTAAAAACAATCAGCGTATACTTTAAAACCAAAATCATCATAAAACCTAAATTGACTATTACATCAATCTAATTGAAAAGAACATAAAATGGACTTCAATAACAGCGAAATTAAAGAAAAGAACTAGCAGCATTTCTACAAACTGCTGGGGCACATTATGTTTCGAATATTTTCTAGCCAATGTCATAACAGTTTAGTGTTTGCTGGTCGGCAAATTGTAAATAGTCTGTCACGAATAGCTAAAAAATTGTAATTTTTTTTTTTGGCCTTTCGCCTAATATCATTAGAAAGAACGTCTAATAATTTAGCTTGTACCCTCCGGTTCTTTTTATGCCTATTTTGTTCACGTTCTGCGCTGCTCAAAACAGGTCATTCAAACCGAAACTAAACCAAAAAAGGTCTTAAAATTGAGTCATTTTTGCAAAAAACGCAAACATTTTTTTGCGTTTTTTTCTGAGACCCCCGTCCAAAGTCACAAATTTTAACACCTCACCCATGCCCCACTTTGAAAATTTTTTATTAGGTACATTGAACAGTGAGCAAAATTTTTCTGTGGAAAAACCAGTCGACCGGGCCGGTCAGAAAGCGGTTGACCGACCGGTCAACCGGCGATGATTTTGAAATTTACCGGTCGGGTCGAGAAAATCCTGACCGGTTCCATCTCTGGCACAAACGTTTTGTGAAACGACTGCGAGGATGATCCCAAGACGTGACGACCTTTCACTACGAGGACAGATGAAAATATCAGTCGAGTAAATCAGCTGCAGCGAAGCGATCGCTGGTTGACTGTACGAATGACATCTGAAGATCTGAGCCTAAACAAAGAATCAGTGCGGACGATCTTGCTGAATGATCTGGGGATGCGAAAAGTGTGTTGCCAAAATGGTGCCCAAGATTTGGTCGGAAGACCAGATGCAGAACTGAGTCAAATTTTGTGAAGACATGCTAGAGATCTGGACTTGGCGCGTGGTGACTTTTGGCTTTTTCCGAGGCTGAAAGCTGTGATGAAAGAGACTCATTTTTTGTCTGTAGAGGAAACAAAACCTTCAGTGACGAGGTAGATCAAGAGACTCAGAGAAGAGGATTTCACCAAGTGCTTTCGTGGGTTGCAGGATCTCATGCAAAAGTGCATTGACTCGAAGGGCAAGTACTTCGAAGGGGACAATTCATATAAAAGTATCAAAATATGCTGCGTTAAAATTTTTATATCAACAGTCCGGTTTCTTTGTTGTCACACCTCGTTTGTTCAGTTTCAGAGTTAAAACGAAAAATGACAAGAAACATAGTATTTGCTGAAATTGGCATTTTGTTTTGGACCTTGTCGGAAGTCAGTAAATTGGGTCTATTGCTGAAAGTTTGCTGTGCATTTAAATCAAATCTTTCATTGTACTCGCTGTAGTACGCTGAAGCCTGTAACGAGTTTGCGGAGCCCATTTCCGCTTCAAAGCGCCCGGGCAATGACGCGGAGATGTTTTTGTCATTTGGTGTCAATTGCTGTGCATTGTCTCAGTAAATCACTGTGTTTCAAATCTTAAAACTTCCAAGGCGTTAGCAGCGCTTACCCCAGACGCCGTAGCTTGTTTTCTCTGGTTGCTATGGTAATTTGGCACTGTTATTCCATAATTTCAAACTATGCATTTGTCATGTGAGCAATTTAACTTGCATAGAACCTCACAAACTATTACAATCATCATACAGTATTTAGCACTCCCCCTCACCACCTTTTCCATTGGCGGTGCTGCAAGCACGGCTATAAACTGGCAACTGAAGTCCTTCTAATAATAATTTAGATGTGATGTTTTGACGTTTACGCTCAAAAACGAGAATTTGTGCTCAAAAATGAAGTCCTTCTATTAGAGTTTTGTCTAGAATCGGTTCTAGTCTGCAGCAAAAATTTTATTTTGTCAAACTTAACTGTCATTGTAACTACACATTTATTCGCCTAGTTTCATTGGCCAGGAAACAGCGAAACGACATTTCGGTCTTCGATTCAAGCTGCTACCTGCCCACCTGTTCACCACACACTGTGAAGGCTTCACACTGTTTCTTTTACTTGCTAAACGTCGAGCAGGGAAACTGTGAATACCCATTTTATAGTCTTTGGTTTGACCCAACAGGGAATCAAACCTATGTCTACCGTTTCAGTAGCATACGTTCCATCCACTCGACCACTGATCGGTTAGTCGCAGGTAAGTTTGTTATTGCGAGTGTGACAGCACCATAAAGCAAACCTCAAAACGTGCCATTACGAATGCCTGTAAAGCGCAATTGCCACGCTTTTTTTTTTTATCGTTTCATTCAGATAGGTTTAGAAAGCGAGAGTTCTAAGTAGATTAATTTGAAAGATAATTGCTGTGCGTACGAATGAATTATGTTATCGCGAAGTGTATTGCTGTGGAAATATACGGTTGCGTAAGATCTCGATTTCTCAAACAAACAGCGATTGTTAAAAAACAATCTAAATATTGCATGCGTAAAATCACAATTTCTTTCTTTATTAGCGAAAATTCAAGTGGGAGGCAAACGCTTAGCAAAAGCGTAAAAATTTGTGGTTATGAAAAATCTACTTTATGTCATTTTAAAAATAAAGTAAATTTAGCCGCAGAGCCAGTTTTGTCAAGAGAACACTTGTAAACATAATGACACATTTGTTCAAAACGCTCAACGAAGATAATCACTTTTATTCGTTGGACCTTTTTTCTCCTTCGTACCTAAATCTGTATCAGATAACATCCAAAGTAATTATTTGAAATTGATTGCATTTAATACTTCGTCAATTTATTGATTAAAGTTTTTTGTTTGAATTGTTTTAAATTGATTAAACTAATTTAATGATTAAATTAAATAAATGGAGTAAAAACCAACATCATAAAAACTATACAAGATAAGCACTACACAGAACTCTTTAATACACGAAAACGTCTTCATTATCAAATTCTCAAAATTAAAGCATTTTTACATCCTAGAGTTTTAATGATTTTCTCCTGTAATACACAGTGAGAAACGCCATAATGTGGAATCATGGATAAAGAGAAAGATTAAGAGGCTGAAGAGCTATTATTGTACTTCAAAATAAGTTTGGTTTCGAAAAAGACTATAATTAACATTGTGACTAATCCTTTTAAAAATACTTTGGATGATAATCTTAAGTCGTGTTCTTGATATGGATGATTATTAACTATGGGCAGTGCTGGTACAAACAGCAGTAAAATTTTTCCTATTTTTATATTACGGCTTACTAATAACCTTGATTCCTCTTTAAGGCGGCTTTCCAGCTAAAGGCACAAAGAAGAAAATCATATTCGAATTATACATTCTAGAGTTATACTTGAAAATTGCTGAGTCACTATGGTCGTTGCTTCATACTTTTTAAAGTTTTGATCTCAGAGATGAAAACCGATATGCTTTATAGCAAGAATTATAACACATATACTCGCCAAATGTAAAAACTAAAAGTTAAAAATTTAAAACTTAAACTTAAAGCATTGCTTTTTCACCCGCATTCGAGATCATCACGGCCCACATTACACAACGTGTTAGCGAGGTCGTAAAGGGCGTTTTCGCTTGCTAGAAGGCGTTAACGAACGAAAAACTTTTTGGACAAACTGCCATTTTTGAACTATCTCGTCCAACATGCGCTAAAAATGCTCGCTCCAATTTTTTTGCGGGATGTTACGTAGCCTGTGTCATTCCGTGATAAATACGTAATTGTGACATCAGATGCATTTCCACCAAAAAATAATGCGTTCAAGCGTATGTGCTGTAATTGTTGTGGATAAAGATACTATAGGCCATGATGCGTTAATATTCCAATCTTGCAAAATCCTTCATTGATCATAATTAATTTATGAACGACAGAATTTAATTATATTTTTGGATGATTGTAAAAAAGATCAACATTCTCCATACTTCAATTTTTGAAATGACGGAAAACGCCCTAAAAATATTAGTAATTAATCTTATATTTTAACAGTAACATTAGGTTTTGACGTTTTCCAAAAATGAGTTATCAAGATCCGCACCCGCAAAAAAACCTTTGTATAAAACTTATTCAGAGGGCCAGTTGAAAAATGTTAATTTTCGGTTTTATATGTCGGCTTTAACTTTGAACATATTGTAATTGCTCAAAATTTTTTTATCCAGAGCCAAAGCAGAAAAATCGAAAACATGCAGTAATCGTGGTTGCAAAATCGTGAACGGTGATTGATATTGTTGATAGTAATTTTATTTGACGCCTTTGCTAATTCTGTTTTTTTGCTTACAAAATCCTCAGTAACTCATTACCAAAATCTTCAAAAACTCATTAGTCACATTAAGCGCCAGGAATTTGCCCCGTACCCCCAAGTAAAGGGGACACCGTCGAAGTATTCCTAATCGTAAAAGCAGAAAGATAATCATTACAAAGCACGAATTTTCTTATAACTGTTAAATCGCCCCCGCATTTTTCAGGACATACGTACAAGCAAAGAGATCTCATAACATATTTCACGGCGTTAGACTCGGAGCAAATATGTGGTTGGTTGATTGTGATGTAACGTAGTTTACTCAGTTTGTTATTTTGTCAAGTCAGCTTTGGTTGTTTTAACAGTTTCTGATTGGTTGGTTGCTACAGCGCGATAAATTTCCAGGCAATTTCAGATAATTTTAAAGCAAAACTAAACCAAGCAACGCAGCAAATTGATTGGAATGGTAAAGGATTCTTGGTATGAAGCAATTAAGGAGCCAACATCGCTGAAAACATCCTACTTTTATTGCCGATATTTCGAAAATTATTTTATCTTATTTTAAATCTAATCTAACAAGTCGGCAAAAACCTTCGAAGATGAACAAAATAAGATTACGAAATAATGTTAATTGTAAAAGTCAAAATATTTTTGTAATTTGTGCAAAAGCGTTGACTAACAGCCATCATTTTTGTAAAAAAACTGTTCCCAGATCCTATGGCCGACTCTGAGCAGCTGATGTACGCGGATATCTTCTTCAATAATTACTTCTAGCTCACATATAAATTTGAGATTTTAGAAGTTGTAACTGCGCTTTTTCAGGCGTTAGATTTATAAGCAAACAATTTATCAAAAAGCACAACAGTTTTCTCCTTGTGTACATTGTAACGTACGGGCCAGCGACGCTATTTTTATTTTATCTAGATTTGTTTCTTCCCCCTATCACAAATTTGTGCCTATAGTGTGACTGGCAATATCATTTTTGAGTACTTTTCGATTTTCGATTTTCATTTTCAATTTGAGTACGCAAGTGCGTAAAAAATGATACCCAAATTTTTTTCTTTACACAGCGAAACTTGTTTGACTTTTAAAGCTATCAATTTGGGATTGCGCTTTGCTATTTTTATCTTTTAATTTCGCAATTTACGTCTGTTCTTCAAGCATTAAAAATTTTGTGTTGCGTAGTTTGCGCTTAAACTGCTTTAAAGCATCATTGCAAATGTTGTGTTTGCGCTCTATTTAAATCGATATCAAAATATTTTAAAAAATCCCTCCGAAAACTTACGTCTTGCTCTGATAAGATCCTTTATTCTGTAGCTAATGTTCAGTGGTTTGCTTGTTTTTCGGTTAAGTCACTGGGACAAACATCGCTTGACTTGCCACCAATAATTGCCTTTTCTTTCAGGTATCTTCTACTTACGTAACCTGTTTCAATAAACCCGGACCAATAAGGTACAAATACAATCTATCAACAGAACACAAAAATTTTTACATCACGTAGAATGTTATCAAGCAAAGATCACGAGAAAAAATAATTATAATAACAATATTACGATGAGTAGAGTTTGAATTCAACCGATTCAAAAAAGTGCACGACAGCGCAGGCCAGAAGGAAAATCATAACATAACACAGTGCTCGTCGAAATTAAAATTTTTAAATCTAAAACCCTACAGTGTGTTTCACCCGTAATCGGAGTCATCAGGGGTGTCTTTGAATACGACAAAATCTATTTGAATAAGATACTGCTGATGATCCCGATTTCGGGTGAAACAAACTGTAGGGTTTTAAATTTTTTTTTTTTTTTTTTTTTGCCGTATACTGTGTTATATTATAGTAACAATGTTGTGTAAAAGTTTCTAGCGGGTTAATTTCGGTAAACTCCAGAAATATGCTCCACAGTACACTTCAAAATCGCTCATTCTGTAAATTTACATGTATAATTTGTACAAGTTAAGAACTGCATAAATTTTTTACTTTTAACCTGATAGTTTGTTACCTTGTTAGCTTGTTTAGATTACATCTTTACACATGTGATCTTTTAATGTAAAGTGTAATATCATATGCATCTTAAATCCTGCATGTCACGGTATGTCCCTATGTATATCTTAATACAGTACAAATACTACAGTCTAGATATGAAATTTCAAACCTTGCGATGACTTTGGCAAAGATTTTGTTTGCTCTGAAATTATGCGCAGGATGTGAATGTTATGTTTATTGAAATATTATCATTTTCAATTTTAGATACAAGATTTTCTCAAAGAATTTTTTTTTGCTTTTTATAGACCAGCCAACTTGTGTTCCATCGTGTTTTCCGTTTTACTTTACCGTGAAGTTGTTAGGAAAATTGATTTTTCCGCATTTTGTGAAAAGTTTCCGAATTTGGTCTCGTCGATTATAAGGGTACAAGGAGATCTTAATGATAAAATCGTAATCCATTTTTTGTTACGCTGTAAGAATTACAGTAAGAAGAAAGTACAGCAAAGCATACGTGCTAAAATTTTGTTCTTTGTAAAAGTTACTGAACCCCAAATGCTACAATTTGATATTTTTACAATCAGTCGCATAAAATGTTTAATAAGACAAAGCAGTGAAAAATCCGCACTAAAAGAACTGAGAGATTGATTTTTCAAAATTACGCAAATACGATGGAGTTATTTCAGCAACAAAAATCATTTGAATATTTTTGGCAATACGATAATTTTGTTACAACCAAGCAACTTTTTGTGATGCGGATCAGAGTTCTAAACGACCGATAAGTACGAGCCCGAACCCGAACCGAAATTAAGCCGGACATTTTGCTAATCATAAGACCGAACCCGGCTCGATTCCGAACGCACCCGAAAAGCCCGGCCTGACTTACACTCTTATGGGGATTTAACTTATATAATAGACAGTGCAGTGATATCGTTATGAATTGTTTACTTTGACGAAACTATGAGCTGTTGATGGTGTAAATCGAATGACTGAAGTTATTCTGGTATTTCATAAACTTGTGCATATTCAACAAAAATATCTCCCGCATCTTATATAGAGATTTTACTACTGGCTGTAATAGATGCCAACATTTAATGCTTTTTGAAGTGCTTCATGCAATTTGAGTAAAAGCCGAAAAAATCTTGTTAGATCAGTGTTTGCAATGTTTTTGGAAGCCCTTAATTTACTTTTATAAACTTTATCGCCAAAGTTCATCTGGCTTAAAATAGCCGCTTGTTTGGCGAATATCTTTCCTTTTAGCCGCGTAAATTTCAAAATGGCACAACATGGCTACATGACAGCAGTACAATAATTTCCAAAATTTTTTGAGAAATTTATCATTTTGGATCAAAGAGCAAGTAGCAACTGCTAATTTCATTAAAAAATAAAGTGTGGAAGCATAACTGCCACGTACTATCGAAAAGTTTGACGTCCTTCGTGGTCGAATCCTGGGAAATCATAACGACTTCCACTGGCAGTTAGGTGGCCAGATCAACCACCAACCCTGCAGCTGCAAAGCAGCTCGAGTCATAATATGCACAGAGCTGGACAGCGCTGTTTCGAGCTTTTAGCTCTCATCGGCATCCCTCAGCTTCTCTAACAAAGTTATTCCCCAGCTAGACAAGACTCTTGGCCGAACTGGACAAACCTTAAGGGCTTGCCCAGTGGCAGAGGCTTTGTAGGGAATAAACAATTTTTCACTTGTGGTACTTAAAAAAAAAAAAAAACAAGTGAAAAAAAGTTTGTCCACTTTGTACAGTTCAGTTTTAAGGTTTGTCCAGATCGGCCAAGAGTCTTGTCCAGCTGGGGAATAACTTTGTTAGAGAAGCTGAGGGCTGCCGATAAGAGCTAAAAGCTCGAAACAGCGCTGTCCAGCTCTGTGCCAAATACTATATTAAGCAATTGTGTTACATCGGTAAAAAACTAAATTCGGTAAAGAATTAAATTGTAGTAGTAACTCAGCACCAACAAAAGCTATTTAGCAAAAACAAAGGCATGGGCATTTGTGTAGGTAGAGTCATCAAGCTCACTATAAGCATTGTCGAAAAACTTTGTAGATTTTGAATGCCACAGCGTGAAAAACGCTAGCGTACGAGCGTATTTTAGGTTATTCTAAACAGAAATTTGGTATGCCCAGCTCACCGCCTCACCATCGTGTAAGCTGTCAGTTAGTTAACATACTGTAAACTAAAGACAAGTTGCTCAATGCTTGTACGATCACAATTTTGAGCGTAGTGTATAGACCGGGTATAAAATGTTTATTTTTTCTTGAAACGCTAAGGGTGTTTTCCTGGTTTTGTGTAAAAATTATTCTTTCACAAAGTATAGCATCGCAGCTTCGCAGGGTTCCAATAAAAATCCAAAAGCTACGATACAAATCCACAATACAATTCGCAGGATTCCAATACAGCAGAGACTGTAATATACGTTCTTTTTCTCGTTTTTAAATTTTTCCCTGAGATTGTTGAAGGGACATGTTATAAATTGCGCCTTTGTTGGATCTTGACTGATAAGTTTTGGTCTCTCTACATCTTTTTGTTTCTCTTTGTTCGAGCAAATCAAATCTTTTATTATACTCGCTGTAATACGCCGAAGCCTGTAACGTTTTGGCCGGATCCATTTCCGCGTTATTATCGCGATCGGGCAACACAGCTCCGCTCGAAAAAATGTCACAGCGGTGGCGAGCCGTTAACAACACTATGTCCAATTTGATAGTTCCGAGATTTGAACCTTAGACCTCTTGCTCCGAGTACGAGCGGGTTACCGTTCGACCAGCTGGCCAGTTTCTGTTTGGTCTTTTATCAAAATTGCATTGTGTAGGTAAGAGGGAGGTTTGTTAAGGCTTTCTTTGTTTTTCTGAGAAAAAGTTGTTATAATTACTCAAACTTGAATTTCTAGAAATAAATTTTAATGATAAGATGCCGAAGCATGCAGTGATGACAACTATAATCAGGGTGATTAAGGCACTGAAAGAGTGCGAACAGATTGAAGTCGGAAGCGTGGCGCGGGAGCGAGCGAAAACAAACACTTTTCGCTCTTATTGACCTAATTGATGTGAATTTGATTTTGGACCAAACATTCCGGTTGGCCTTCACACGCTTCACGCCCGAAATTTGCGTGCGTTGCAGAAGCTTTACACAAGGTTTTTTTGCGGGGATTTTACTTCTTATATACGACCATAGGCGTAGCCAGGATTTTTGATTGGGGGGGCCCAAACCACAAATCACATGCAATGACGTCATCAGAAATTTTTAAAAAAGGAACTTTTTGTGGGGCAAAGATATCGTAGAATGGAAGATCTGAAGCCGTGGTCTATTGTCACTTTTCTTTTGTCATTGTCATCTTAATTGTCATCTTTTGTCATAGTCTATTGTCATCAGAAATTTTTAAAAAAGGAACTTTTTGTGGGGCAAAGATATCGTAGAATGGAAGATCTGAAGCCGTGGTCTATTGTCACTTAACTAGGATTTTGGTAAAGGGAGAGGGCGAAAACTAACAGTTAAGAAACGAAAATGTCTAACTTAGGAGACGTGTGGAGAAAGCTAGTGTACTCAAACGTATCACGGACGGGGGTCTGGGGGCGGATCCCCTAGCTTCCGGTGGCTAGGGGCAGTGGTGCAAATCTTTGTTAAGCATTAGGGGGATAATTTGCAATTTTACCCCAATTTTGCCCTATTTTCAACATTGGAGAGATGAAACTCGACCAAGACTTTTTTCTGGTGAGTAAATTAAGTGAAGACCAAAAAAAAAGGTCTTCACCAGAAATGGAACACTTTTTTTAGTACTGACCTGCGCTCAGATACACACCAGACTCAAATTATTGGAGGGAATGCATATCAAGACTATACTCAAATTGTCGGGAGGTATACAGTCAAATTATTGAGGGGGATATATCCCCCCGTCTCCTTCTGGTTTCGGCAACACTGGCTATGGGAGTCTGAGGGCAAAGCCCCCAGCAGCTGGACGATTTTTGTAAGTTTTTGGAAAAAAAATCTATTTTAATCCCATTGGATCACATTTCGCACGTGTTCACAGCCATTTGAAAGAACTAAATTTTTAACATTGAAAGCCAATCGAAAAATCTTGATTGTTCATTCCTTCGTTTACTTGCGATTAAATTTCGAAGCACGTTTAAAATCTTGCATTATGGTCTAAAATTTTAATTGTAAGTGATTTGGTCCATATAGGGGGAAGTAAGGCACATTTCCTTCTGCAATATTTTAGCAGTAAACAATAATCCACTCAAAGAATTTCTTTTCATGAAGTTAACCAGTTATAGGAGTACATGTACGACCAGGGGACCCAGGACCCTTCAATTCAAATTCAATAACTTGTTCAATAAGCATTTTCCTAGCTATTTTTTTTAAAGTATTTTGTGCCTAAAAACTGGCGAGGTAGAGGTGAATCGTTATTGAAAAATGGTCCGATAGATGATTACGCTTACTAAACATGTTATTCCCGGGCCGGATTTACATTGCGCGATGCCTCTGGCACTTAAAGGATTTTTGCAACATCTTCCTGCCAAATATAAGTGAAGCCCAAAAAATTCCTACTATCTGAGGGCGCGGACCTGGCACTGTGCCATATGGCAAATACGGCGCTGGTTATTTCGTTATGTCCATAAAAAGTTTAGATGAGGACCTGAGGTAGCAACTTTTAGAACAAAAAATTTGATTTCACCCTGGTTATACGTTTAAATTGGTTGCAAATAAAATGAAGTGAGGAGGTGCGCCTTCCCTAGTCGTCAATATTATTATTGTTAATTACAGTTGTACGCGCGTACTGTTGTACGCAAAGATGCTAAAAGAAACTAAAATGAAGAAACAATACTTTTTTGTCAAATTTGTGTCATTGGTGGCATTTCGATTGAGGGGGCCCGGGCCCCCTGGGCCACCCCCTGGCTTTGCCTATGATTTTGAGATAAGATCGCGCCCTTAAGTTCTTTCATTAAAAAAAAAAATTCAAAGCAAAATTAAAATAATTTTTTTCCAAAACGTGGAGGACTTGAGTCAAGTCACTTGACAGTTTTTTGAAACGTAAAAGAATTGCATGACATTATTATGACGTGACACGTGGTCGTTATTATTATTACTTAGTTTTGTACGCGTAAATCCTAAATTAAAGAAACTGCAATTCCGGACAAGGAAAACAATTTGGCTATGCTCTCATTATATTTATCATTGGTAGAATTTCAATTGGGGGTTTGCTTTACCGCCTGTGTTATAGCATTAAGTTTATAATAATGTAAAACGAAGGCCTGGGGTTGCAACTTTTAGGAAAAAAGTCTTAAATTTCTTACAGGTTTGGAATATAAATTATTAAAAATTTGAATTAAGGGGCTCCTGACCCGGGACCCTTAGTCATCAGTCAGATGCTCTGGGACCCTTTAGTCATCAGTCAGGTGCTCTGGTTGTCAGTTAGAGGCCCCGGGGGCTCCTGGTTCGCAGTTAGAGGCCCCGGGACCCCTGGTCGTTAATTAGGGGCCCTGGAGCCCCCTGGTCGTCAGTTAGGGGCCCCAGGGCCTCCTGGTTGTCAGTTAGGGGCCCCAGGGCCCCCTTGTTGTCGGTTAGTGTCCCCGGGGCCCCTGGTTGTCATTTAGGGGCCCCGGGCCACGTAGTTGTTGGTTATAGGCCCTGGGGCCCCCTGGTTATCAGTTAGGGGCCCCGAGGCTCCCTAGTTGTTGGTTAGGGCCCCCTAGTCGTTAGTTTGGGGCCACTTGATTGTTAGTTAGGGGCTCTGGGGCCCCCTGGTAGTCAGTTAGGGGCCCCCTGGTTATCGGTTAGGGGCCCTGGGGGCCCCCTAGTAGTTGGTTAGGGCTCCCTAGTCGTTAGTTTGGGGCTCCGTGGTTGTTAGTTAGGGGCCCCGGGGCTCCCTCATTGTCATTAATGTGATTGTTAATTACTGTTATGTGCGTAATTACTGAAAAAAAAAACTGCAACTAAACATCGCTAGCCCACGTTGTCAAATTTTTGTCATTGGTGGTATTTTAATTGGGGGGTGCCCGGGCCCCCTGGGCCCCCCTGGCTACGCCTATGTATACGACCCTGTTGTTGTCGTAGGAGGAGTCTTCTAACATCACGACTGCATCAAACGCAATTAAGAATAAGTTTTTTTTTTCTGACCTTCCATTAATTAACTGTTTCTCTACGACGTATAAAACTTGGCTTCCTATTTTTTCTTTTCTCTACAGTGTATAAAACTTTGCTTCTTAATGCTAAGTGGGCAAAAAGGTGTACATTATTATCCAACGAAAACGATTGTCGGAAGTGCAATATTATTCATCTCTATCATCTTTGTGAAAGTACTAATTTTAAGCCACTAAGGACATCCATCTCATAAAAATCACACTTCTACTTCAAAATTTTAATTTCTTCGATGTTTTATCTTTATATAAAGGGTATTAACAACACTCGATTGAAGCATGTAACAGTCAGCAACGATAATAGTAATAAGCATACCGTTAAATAAATAAATAAGAATACAGTGGCAAACAATACAATAAACTACTAACCAGTTGCAATAAATAAAAATAACAAATCAACATACAAACTGCATATAATACTGCAATTAAAAATTGAAACTGCAAATGCGATATGGGCACCAAAATTTGTCAAAAGTAATCACTTGTCAAAATTTAACAAGTGATTAGATTTAACAAATTTTGGATTCAACAAATTTTGACTATGAGTTGAGTAGTGGGAGTAAAATTACTTCAGAGTTTTCAAAAAGTCCACAAACTCAGCAAACAATTATTAAGCAGCAAATTAATGTATTTTAGCGCGCAAAAAAGGTAGAAGATCAGCAGTCTGTTTTGAAAGTTTTTCGAAGCGAAATTCGATACTATAACAGAAACACAGTAAAAAAGCAACATAATTTCTATCAGAATTGTGCCTTTTGATTATAAGAGTGTACTGCATGTGTGGGCTCTTTAAAATATCTCAATTCCTTAATAGTCGTACGCACCAACGTAGATTAACTTTGATCTGAAGATCATCAATTTTTTATCTTCTTCATTGTAAAACTTGTTTGACCAAAATAAATTGAATTCGTAAGTTGAAGAGAAGCTATTCTCGAATAACTTTATGATTACAGCACTTTGCCCACCCATTTGTACAAAGTTTCCCCCTAAAGTTTAATGATCCTCGGATGAAAATTTATCCACGTTGGTGTATACGACCCTAAGTTAAGTACAACAAACCATAAGATCGAATTAAGTTAGCATATGCTTAGTTAAAAAGCATTGTTAAATAGATTACAGACTAAACTGAAAATATATTTTCTTTAAAAGAGTATTACCTCCATGGTCTTTTCAACAAGATTACAGTTTTATACTCGTTTAATGATTTTTCTATCACCTGTTCTGTAGTACAACCAATAGCAAAAATATGTTTTTAATAACAAATATTTTTAAACTTGGTGCAAAATTGATCTTTTGTTGAAAATTAACCAAGTAATGACATGGCAAAAGTGGCACACGGAAAGTATGCCTCGTCTTGTTCATTGCTCTGGAGCAAAACATATCACCAACGTAGCACTATGAATTCACAGTTTTTGCTGATGTGAAGAAGAAACCACCTAAACAAAATTTCTCGTTATTTTCTGAAGGGTTTCTCAATTATTAATTTATGATGGCTGAAAATTATCGCTCTTTTAAAAGATTTTGTGGCCATTTAAAATATTGAATGCTGTTTGCGGGGAAAGAATTCAAAACCTAACAATATCTTATCCTAATTTCATGGACGTTGAACTTTCATTGCCTAACATTTTCCTCACTCGGTTGAAAATGTTTGTTAATTGTTTGCTTTTTTTTTTGAAGCAGTGTTTATTTCAAAAATAACAGCAGTTGCGTATTGTTACACTATAACACATATGCAGTATAATCTGTTAAGAAATTTTTTTCCAAATTCTGATTTATTTATTTTTTAAACTAGAAATTTGAACCACACCGGTCAAAAATAAATCAAAACAGAAGCAGAATGAAAATTTTGTCATAGATGTTCAAAATAGGTTTCAAAACTTTCTAAAATTTCATATTCCGAATTAAGAACGTTCAAGATTTCAGTAAATCATCTACTTTATTTTTGTGAAAGAAAGAACTATGACATTTTGTTGAATTTGTTTTTCTTCTTCTGTACTGCTTATTCCGCCTCGTCAAACAATATATAATATTACCATAACTTGCCGTCCTACCGAGTTTCTAAGCAGGAGGAGTTTCTAAGCGGGAGAAGTTTCTAAAAGGAGTTTCTAAGCAGCAGAAATAAGTTTGTAGAGGATAAAAGTTTTCAGCTCGTTTCACGATTAAAAAAAAAACTCATCAAGTATAATCAGCATAATGCATATTGTAAAGACAAAGCGTGCGCCAATAAAAGAGGAACTATGCCGTACTAGCAAATGAGTTTATGTAGAGGTATAACAGTAGGTAAAATAATATTGAACCACAAAACTTACTAATTTTTTGTTTGAAAAAATCGTTATTTCCGAAATGTTCAAGTCTCGAGAAATATTCCATATCCAAAACTGAGCTAAAAATATTATATTTTGTTTACAATTATCATAGTTAGCCAAATTCAAATAAGATTCAATATTCCTCGCTAAAATGAACCCTATCTTTTAGGAATAAGCGGAGTGCTATTTCCAAAATTGCGATATATCCATCAACCAATGTGCTGATTTGTGGAAAACTAAATGAAAAATTACGACTCGTCCAGTGCGAAAGAATTCAACAAGGTATAATGCTGGATATGGTGGTGGCAACATTGCTACATTTCTCAGACCTAACTTAACTTTTGGCTTTTTTCGGGCATGATTTGGGCTTCAATTTAGTTTTAGGGTTCGGGCCTGAACTAGTCGGCCCGTTTACAATTCTGCAGTAGGTGGTTATTTATGAGGAAAAATGTCCAGGCGAATTGATAAATTGAGAGTTTGTAAAAAAATTTGCCTGCCTATGCAATAAGATTGTTTAATTTTGCATGAAAACAGAAAATGGCAAAAAATGTCGAGCAAATAAGATGATTGAAAAACTTACGCTTACCGTAATAAAAGGACTTCAGTTGCATGCTGACTTTTTGGTGCATCATCAGCTGCAGCCGAATTTGGTGTGGTGTGCTATTTTCTGCACTGGTCCGCCAAAATTGCATGGCTTCTTTTTCCTACTGCTAAACAAAATTTGACCAATTGGTAGTGAAAAGATGTCAACTCTTATGTACTAGTAGAATAATTAACAAGGAAGATTTCTTGTTGTTAGCTTTAGTAAGTAAGATTTCTTCTTGAAGCATAGCGAAATGGAACTTAATTTATAGCTGGTTCGTTTGATTGGATAATCGCGTACAGCCGGGCATTTTCAGGCGGTCTGTTTGATTTAATGATTACTGTAACACAGTACATGTCGCAAAAAAATTTAAAAATCTGAAAATTCAAAACCCTACAAACTGTTTCACCTGTCATTGGGATCATCATGAGTGCTATTTTTGAAATTTTTTGAGCACTTCTTTGAATCAGTTGAATGCAAACTCCACTCATTGAGTTACTAATTATTCTACAATGTAATACACTAATAGTAATTGTTAAAACCAAACGCAGAGTGCAATGAAACTATTTCCGAATACTGAATCATGTGAGCATATACAGTTGACAAGAATGAATGTGCTACTGTTATGAAGAATAAACGTGTAGGCACTTCAAACAGCTACATGGCGTGGTTTGTAAAAATAGTGATAAGGGAGAATTAGAGCTATCTATTGATTGAAGCAATTTTACGCAAGCTTATTGTTCTAAATCAAGAAATTCAAAACCATTCTCACAAATACTGCAGAAATTCTAGTTATTAATGATTTCAAATACAACAAAATTGAAAAGGATCACCATTTAAAAGGTACATTACGAAAGCAATCGAACAAACATTAATAATTCACAGAAAACATTTCTAAAAGCTGACAAAAAAATTATAAGTTGCTACAACTTTGCTGTCCCTTTCTTTCCGATTTCAAATACAGCATTAAACGTTCACAAAACACGGTAGACCTTTTTTCTAACATTGGTAATTTGGTTTTGTTGAAGTATAAAAAGTTTTTTTTTGTTCAGCATGATAAATCAATTAGCTATTAGAAAGAATTATTATTGAGAATAGCTTTAAAGTTTATATGGTAAGTTTGTTGAAACACAAACAAGTTTTAACACTGCTGTTAAGTTTATGTGTTTAATGCTATTTCTAATTATAGCTGCAGTTTGGTTACAAAACTAATCAACATAAAATCAAAAATATTTTCTTACTTTTTCCGCATGCCAAATATTCTTCTCAGCGACGCGCTTCTTTTTTGATGTCTTTTCGTCGAGCTCGCCAAATATATGTGATCGACTACGTAATATTGGCGCTTATTAAAATACAACAATATCACAAGATTTTCATTCACGCCAAGAAGCTTGCATGATTTAAAATATATTTTTCAAGCTCATGTAAAACAGCGTTAATTTTATATTTTTATGTATGGCATTAATTCATCGAATTCCCGCTTTTACACACAAAGCAAAAATAAAGTTTGGTAAATACAGAAAGGTATTGTATAATAAAAGCAGATAAAATTTTTGTGACAAGTGAAAACCAAAGATTGAATCATTCGAATGAAAAAAATTAAAATGTTTGTGACTAATCTACAAATTGATATTTTTAAATATCAAGAAATTATGCAAAAGTTGTCCAATCATATACAGTAGAAATAAACTCTGAAAACAATCGAATTATACAGAAATAAACGTTTCACAATATAATTATAGTTTCACTACGTATGTAAACATCATAATTTAATGTAAGAGTAATAAAACATGAAAATAAATAAAAGCATAGAAGTATTAAACTATGGCTGTTCAGCTTACGTTCTTTTTTTTGTTTTGAAGTTCACCTATTTTTAGCTTGCTTTTAGTATTAGCTAGCTGAAAAGAACAAGGTTAAGTCATAATTTCTTCGAAACTTATTTGCTCACCTCGCGTTAAATATTCTCTTAATTTAGGAATGATAATAGCAGAAGCAGTTGTTTCACCAAAAACTCTGCTATTTTTCGCTGGTGCGTCCGGTGATTCAGTTATTCTTTGTAGTAAAACGGAATGGTTCTGAAAATACCAACAAAAAATATTTACATGTTTGTTTAATGAGTTCAAGACATCAGTGAGTAAGCATTCAAATTTAACTGTGTTTGAGTTAAAATAAGCAAAATAATGTTGTGAAAAAGCTAAAGATTTATGAATTTCTAGAAGAGTTGATTTTGGTTTTATGCTAAACAAATTCAAAAAAAGCAATCAATAAAAAAAACTTGTTAATATTCTAGCCCACTACTACCATTTTTTAAAAGTTTTTTCTAATTAAAATCAAGGAAAATGATATTTTCTGCAAATTATTTTGCAGCCTTGATGCTTTGTGCAACCACGGATCCCGTGTCATCATTTAAAGTTTTTGGAAACTAGGAGAAAAAAGGTAGAAACAAAAAGTTTTAAGATACAGTTGCATTGTTTTATTTTGGCTACGATGATCTTAATCATAATAGCTATGTCAATTGAGTACTAATATTCTGAGAGTTTATTTGCGATTGACAATATTTTGTGTCGCGAAAGTGTAAAACAAAAACTTAGGTTTTTCATTGCAAATTTATCACTGGGGATAAAATTTTTGTTACACAATCACATTCATAAAACTCAGCAGGTTATTTACATCTTTTATGAATATGAAAAAGTCTATGAAAAATTTCATAACTGAGTATAGGTTATTTTGTATTATTCTATTGCGCTTTTGGAGGGATAAACACTTGCAAATCATAAACAAATTTCCAGATCTTGCATGTAAAACATTTTCAAAACTTGATTTGTAAGTTGTCTCCCAATACGTCTATATAGGTACTAACGAACTGTTTATAATTTCGGTTTTATTAAGCGACTATGTTGTTACAGGAAAGTGTACGAACATCTGTTCATGAACACCTAAATGAAATTTTTTAATATTTTGATTAGTTTATAAAAAACATTTTGCATCAAAAATTTCACTGATGAAAAAAAAGAGTCTGCATAGTGATTAATCCCTAATTGTGTTATTGCAATTATAGCGGAGAGCACTAATGTCAGATTTATGGTAAATAAGATGACATAATTTTGATAATTCTACGATTAGTTCAATTAGTTTATAATTTGCCAGATGGCTTTTTTTCGTACAGAGTCTTCCATCACTATGCTCTTCAAATTTTAATAATTCCTAATTGATTCTATCATAATCGTGCTATGTACGTGATTGCAAGAACTAACGGTATAATTTTGTCGTAGACCAATCCTTTTTAGCTGTCTTGAAAATGCTTTAACCGCGTGTTTAATCCAATATACTTGATTGCTAATTGAGATGAGAATAGATTAGAAAATATATTTACTCCAGATGTTAACTTTTATTGGGAAACTCACAGTAACAAAGGATAGTATTAACCAAAGGTTTGACAGCCCATTCAGATTAGAAGTTTAGAGCCTCTTTTAACTTGCAAAAACTTTAAATCAATGCAGCTAATTAATAACTTTGCATAAAATTGCAATTGTTCCGTAAAAATGAAATCCTAATTTGCGCAAAATTTCGACTTCTTATTTCTTGAACTATAGAAATTTAAATGTTTATGTTTTTGCGATGGAAAAACTATTTTTAGTAATATTTTGCAGGTCAGTCAGTATTAATCACAACAATTTTTTGCGTTTTATGTTGTTTTTGGTGTGTAAATCTTCTTGCTCTTTTCAAATTTTTATAACCATTTTTCAAAAACAGGCTAAAAGTAATTCTAAAAAACTGATTTAGAGGAAAAGATCATTTTTTATCTGCAATATGCATTGCATTGTAATAATTTTTAGGTTGGTTTTACGAATGATCGAAACTGGTGGGAAATTTTTGAATTGGATTTCTAAAAATTTATTCTAATTTAGGAGCAATGTGAATGGACTTCTTGAACAATTTAATCAAAAATAATACAGCCAAAATACTGTGAAACATATTTGTTTAGATGTTTCGGTTAATTTCTTTAAACCTTTGTCAATCTTATTCAAATAGAATTCCTTTTGAATAAGATCGACCATGGTTTAAAGAAATTAACCGAAACATCTCCATAAATATGTTCTACATTATTTTGGCTGTATTGTTTTTGATTAAATTGTACTAATTTGAATAACGCAAAAAATCTCAATAAAAATGATTTCGACGTTTTGCAAATATTTTCAATATTTATCAAACTAATTTATCCAAAATATGACACACAAACACCAAATTTTTTTCTTAAAATATAACAAGTTTTTTGCAGAATAAAAAATTGATAAATAAATTATATATCACAAAGTGCTTAGGTATTTTTTGTTCATTTTATATAATATTTGAAATTACAATACAATGCGTTCTTTTTTTTTTTTGTTTGATTGACAAACTAAACTTAAATGCCCTTTTGCAAAGATCTAGTAAGGTGTGAGCAATTGAGCGTTTTTAAATATCTTCAATTCATGACTACTTCAAAAAATAAAATATAGATTCTAGAGGGGTTCAAGAAACTACAGTTTCAAAAAAAAGTACTAAGTTATCTGTTAAAATGAGAAAAAAATGTTATCATTTACTAGACCTATTTGAACGTATTGAAACAACATCAAAACTTCTCTTCACAATTCATAACACTTAAAATTTTACCTGCTGTATTGAATTTTTTGATGATACAACAGTGATTGCAATTGAGATTGACATAATTAATAAGCCGTGTAATTCCATAATGATAACCAATATTTTTTGTTGACAACTTAAATATTTTAATGTTTTTCCGTTTCTTTTTTTGCAAGTTTGTTTGTGTACAAATTATTTTTTTCTTATCTGCAGTTGTTACAAAAATTTCTTTTTTATGAGGTTGTATTCTCCGTTTAAACAGATAGTCGCTTTTCTTGTACTGCTCGATTTTCACTAACTGATACTTTTTGGAAAAAAAGGCGTATATAAACTGCGAAAGAAAAAGGGTGCTTTATTTGCTGCCTTCACATATTAGCTTAATTTTGTCGCCATTTCGAAGCAGCATAAATGTTTTTTTTATCTTCTGATTTAATCATATTACAACGCAATCGCAGAATAAGATCTCTTTAACACGAAAGCGTACGTTTCCCTTGCGAACTAAACTTTTATTCGTTTGCAGTTTTGAAGACAGTGACGCAAATTAGCATCTCACGCCTGTGGTTGCGAATATAAAAGTTCTTCATAGCACGTAGACAAAAATGAACGTTACCAAATTTCGCAGCTGATTTTGATCAAAAGTTGAATTGCCGAATAATATTGGTAATTTAACGTTCACAAATTAGTGGTTGACAGAGAAAATTATGGTTTGGCAAATGATAACTAAGCAATAAGAAAGCAACATTACATCCGTTATTGTTGCAGGTGCAATGATTGTGATTTCCAAAAAAGTTTTGAAAGTAAATAATGTCAAATTCTTGAAAAACAACATTCGAAAATCTCAAAATTGACAGGCTCTTTAGCCCTGCCATTCGCTTAAACAATCATTCGTGAAAAAAAGGAAAAAGACCCATCATGATTTCATTGATTGCTGTAAGAAGCAGGAACAAAACGTTGCAGTAACTGAGAGTCGATTTCTGGCTAGTCAATAATAATAATAATAATTAGAAGCCGATCCAACGCAAAAGCACCACAGCGAATTGATGAGAGGTGAAAACTCTTAAAATAGCTCTCTTATATAAGATTTTATTCATTCATGACAAGCTACAAATGGTGTATAATTCATAAGCATGGTTTCTTTTTTCTTTCTTTCTCTTTTTTTTTGACCTCTTTTCAAAAATATTGAAAGTACTGTAAGTACAAAATCTGGGAGTTAAGATAAATGCCTGCCATTCCGTAACTGATTTTTTATTGCACATTGAGTCAATAATGATTCCACTGAATACGCAGTTATAAAATACAATAGAACGCCGATTATCGAACTAATTAAAACCAGGGGTGCTTCGAATAGTAATTTGCTCGGATAATCAAACAACATGCAATATTACGAAAACCATCATTTAGGCTACAGCAACATGTTCTTTACTCTAGTATCCTGATACTTTAATATCATTTTAGTTTATACTGTAGTTTTTGTGACCAACGTTTTAACACTATCTGCTTTTCTACAAGTTTGTTTTTATTGTTGTGATGTAATAATTAACTTTCGGATTTGAAACTTTATAAAATCTTACAATTCATTTTGATGCTACGTAGCTTCAGTCGTAGCTCTTTATCGTATGCTCGTATTCTGATGATGTTGGTCGTCATGACCAGTGTTTTTCAACCTTTTTTCAACCACGGAACACTTGGTGTATACAAAAAATCTTGCGGAACATCAAAAGAAATTATAAACAAAATTTAAGTCAGTGGTTCTCAACCGGGCCCGCCACGAAGCTTTCGGCGGGGGTAACGAGAAGAGGTTTTCACCGGAGGCTATCTATTAATTCAAATCTATATTTTTGTTGAAGGAAGGCTATGAGTGTTTGACGTTTTCGGTAAAGGTCACAGATCATGAAATCTTGAGAACCACTGATTTAAATTACGATATGAAACACAATAAACTCATCACAGTTTTTATTCATTTATAGTTATTTTTAGTGTGGTATTTGGGCCTGCTTCGAGGAGCATAAATGTGGTATTCGAGCAGGTACTGACGAAAGGCAAACCCGTAGCTCATCTTCAACAGCTCTCAACCTTTCTCTTTTTTTTAACTATACTAACCTACTATCGGTACAGCAGTTGTAAGCTTACCTTACACACAGCGACTGCGTTTAAAATAGCAAACATGCCGAGTCTATTGCCGACTTATTATTAAGTAACAGATGACAATCACAATGACAATCATTGTGTTTTCATTAATTCGATTGACTCAACATTATTCAGAAATCGATTCATCCATTACAATAAAATTGAAAGATATACGACCAATCAGATTAATGGTAACGTCGTAGACGTAGTGTATGCCTGGTACTCACCCCAAGGTTAGTTACGCTCTTACGTCATGCTGTGCAAAACAAAGAAATTTTTGCGGAACACGTGACGGTCTCCCGCGGAACACCAGTGTTTCGCGGAACACCGGTTGAAAAACACTGGTCATGACCAACGAAACGTCAATAAAAGCAACAAGGCTTTTATGATCAAGCTTGCTGTGACTATGACTTCACCGTAAGAACGCCAGAATCAGGTTTGGCAAAGCAGCTTGTTGGAAGCATTATTGTTTTAGAGGATATTGATTTAATAATTGCATAAACTCCATACAATTATTAAATTAGTATCCTTCTATAGAATAATGCCTCCAACAAACTGTTTTGTCATTAGACTTTTCAGGAGGATACTGGAGATTTATTTATTTTATTTCTTATCCAGTTTTTACGAAACACTTTCCTGAAGAGCCCAATGACAACGCAGCCTCCTGGGGCAGTATTTTATAAGAGTTTTATTGATATCAACTTTTATCCCGCTCTAACTAAACGTTATTGATCTTTTTAACTATTTAAAAAAGCTCAACAACCTTTGATTAGAGAGCTTAACTGTGGTTTGAAAGCTTCATAAGATATTTACCAACTCCGAAGCTGTTAAATTGTAGACTTGTAGAGCTTATTTACTTCACGAGCTATCGCTCTGTATTAAGGTAAGGTAAGCTGTGGCTTTAGACAATTAATTAACCAGTGTTTAACCTACTGCATCATCAATATTTTACCATTTAGTCTAAGTTTGAATGAAAATATAACATACAACTATGACCCGGTCTACACTGTACGTTAAATCTTAAGCGTACGAGCGTATTTTTTGTTTATTTCAAATAAAAATTCAGAAGTCTCGGCGTACCGCCTCACGGGCGTTCAAGCTACCAGTTTGTTAAGATAAACTGAGGATACGCTTAAGCCCAATGCAAACTGGGTCTAACTAAGCAATAAGAAAAACAAAATGCACAGAACAGTGATGAAATTGCTCCGAGTTTACGCAATAGTTTTGTTTCGTTTTAAGTTTTCAATTTAGTGGGAAAATTTGGCATGAAATTTCACAAGGGCTTAAAAACTAGCGCTGTGTTAAGAACAAAAACGTGAGATTATATATAAAGTTTTAATAAGCTTATAATTATCTGATAATTCCTGCAAGCTCTAAAATATTTATTATTAAGAAGAAACGCATCGTTTGTTTGTATTTCTTTAAAACATTTTTTAGAGGTTTCGAAAACCGTATCATAAAAGTAAGGTTTTTTAATGCATTCAAAAAACTAAATAAATTGGGTGTTAAGAGCAAATTAAGATGCTTGAAGAAAAAACGAATGTTTGCTTTTATTGTTAAAACAAATCATCAACACTGCTGTTTTTGAAATCTGTAAACAAATACGATAACCAAAAACGTTAGTTCCTATATCGTTATACCAAAAAATATTTCGAAAAAATAACAGGATATATTCAGCGAACATTAAAAGCAGTTTACCGACTACAGTTCTTCTGTAAATTATAATCAGACATTACCGGTAATCTACTATTTAGGCATTTTTATTTCTAGCATAAATATAAATCAAATCAAAAATTTAACTTACTGTAGAGTTTAGCAATGCAATCTCCTGGTGCTCAGTGCTCACAATGGAATTTTTGGAAATTTTTTCCGATCATTCTGGTTTGTCTGTTATTTTTATTCTGAGTTGAATCTTTCATATGAGATGAATTTATACAGATTAATAAAAACTTCTGTGGATGAAGCAAATCAAGTGCGGGTAGGCCACTCCACTGAAAGGGATCGGTTAGCAAGAAGACACTCCAAGGCCAGTAAGACTGATTGAGAAGAAAAATTAACTCCTTGATAACTACTATAAGTTCGTGACCATAGAACTCTAAAAAGTTAAGTTCTCCTGTAGTGCATACCCACAGCGTGAAAATAATCAACTAACCCTATTGTTTTTTATATGACAAATCTTTTCAGAAAAGAGCTTTTTAAATAACCCAGCAAATTTCGATTTTACCAAAGTGAGAGAAAGTTTCCCAATTTTGAATTTTTTCGAAGTCACTTTCCGAAATCTGAGCATTTTTTGGCTTAAACCATATACCGCCTTAAAACCATGTACCGTGTAGCGCCGTTTTGTTTTCTTTTTTCCTTGTGAAGTTTCGAACCCTTGTTTTTTGATTTGTTGTTTTACATTCAACGCCATGGCTCATTATCTACTTTATCTCTTGATTCAAAAGGCCAAAAGCAAATTATGTAAAATTCGCAGACGTTGAAACTTGGCAAATCCGGTTGTGTTGTAAGCACTTTTTTGTTTGTTCTTTAATGACGTAAGAAATTTTTGATCAATCGTTTTCAATCTCTGCGTTGTATGCAAATTTTGGAGTTGTCAAGCTGAGACTTTGCGGTGTCGACACACATTTTTAGTTTAGTGTCTGCTGTGAGCAGAGGCTTTTTTTTGCTTTCCTATTACAAGAGGGAGTAGTCGGTAGAAAGGGAAATCTTGGATTGAAGTTCAGTTATCGCTACCTTTGTAGCATGTTTAGAAGACACTGTAAATTGTTAGTATTGAGTAGTCGCCCAAGGGCCCGTTGTTAAATCCTGGATATTATATAACCGACTTGCTCCACCCCAAATATTTTCTTTTACGCCTCCCCGTTAGAGCTAGTGTCAATTTTGCAAGGTCTCAGCTTTCAAATCTACGTTGGATTACAAGCAAATTATCAGTTACAATTTACGTGCTACGTCTGCATCGAAAATTCATCGGTAAGTGAAATGTACGATATTTGTGTAAATTCTGGTTATAAATTATGTTAATGAGATAATGAGTTATGTGCAAAGGTTATTATTTTGTATTTGTTACAGCGTTATTGTTTTTTCTTGTTTTGCTATACTACACAACTTTTCAACTTTAATTAATTTTTTCGTAAATTATTTCTTGTGTTTTTTAAGTTACTTAACGCTTGTTTTTCTAGAAACCGCTGACCACTGGCAATAAAGGACTAAACTTTGGACCAAGTTGCGTGTTACGAATTAAATAAAGCAGACGTAGAATAAGAACGAATCCGTAACACCGGTATGTACAAAAATGTCAGAAAACGTTCTTGTAGCGTAACAACTTTGAGTTAGGCTGATTCAGTTTAAAAAAAAACCTAGTGCAAAATTTGAAACACATTTCCAAAATTTGGCCCTGATGACGTTATCAAATGAAAACTAGTTTTTTCAAAAACGTTTTGGTGAACATCAATCCGTATACCCAATTTTGTGTTCTCGTGGCTTTCGGTTTAAAAGTTAAGTAGAACCCCCTCCCCTATGTAAAATGCGTTGCTCAAAAGCTCATGTAAAATAGGATTAAAGTTCTTAAAAATTAATTGATTGTACAGAACTTGAGAGTTGCTTTGTGATAAAAATGTTGATTGAACTATTCATGTCTTGGAAGCTTTTTATCTGCACTTGTTAAGAAGAATCATCAAAATGGAGAGCGCAAGAAGAGGAGCGACTATTTATAGCAAAAATCCGAGAAGTGATTGGCTGGAAAAAGGCAAATGAGAGTGCATCATTAGAGCATAATCTTTAAACTGTATACACTAATTAGTTTTGGTGGCCGAGGGCGAGGTTACAAAGTTGTAAACGGGCCGACTAGTTCTGGCCCGAAACCGGCGCGAATCCGAAAATATAAGCACGAACACGGCCCGACCGCGAAAACTAATTTGAAGCCCAAATCATGCCCGAAAAATCCCAAAAGTTAAGTTAGGTCTGAAAAATTTAGCAATGTTGCTAAGTTATTTTGATTATCAAGTTAAATTATTCCTGAACTGAAATAGGCAGATCTAATTTAATAGTTCACAGAGACATCATGTCTTACAATCCCACTTCATTTGACAACACCTTAATGCTGTCTCCGCGTCGAAATGGGTTATCATTTCAACCCCTAGTGACGCAGGTGAGGCGGAGCCCAAAATAAAAATTATTTTGATTATATTTTTGTGCATCTAAGACAAAAAGCACGTCTCAGGCCCGCATTAATCCCAAAATTTTTGTCAACTTTAGGCACGAACCCGGCCCAAACCCGACCCAACTTACAACTCTACGGGGTTAGAAGTTTTGATAAAAGTGGCTTCAAGAGCAAATAGATAGAAAGCGAGCGGCCTTGGGCAAGAATAGAGAACTGTCATCATAATGTTGAGCGCAGGCAGGATTTTGCAAAAGATGAAGTACATTGGCTGAATCAGAAGCAAATGACTGGGTATTGGTCAGGGTGAAAGATTTGCATCGACGGGCAGGAAGTATGCGCTTCCGGGAAGAAAATCAAGAACGGATAGACTTGCGGACGAGTTGTTTAATTTTGTCCTGCAACCGTTTGGATGTGCGGTCTACATACCGACTGTCACAATGGCATGAGAAATGATAAATCACGTTGCTTTTTTCTGTAACGCAGGCAGTGCATCCTTGTTGGTAGCGGAGAGAAGCTCGTTGGAGGAGTAAACAACGTGTGGTTCCATAGCGGAAAAGTACTGTTTGACAGCAGATTTTACTTGCTTATTAAACCGGATAGAAACAGAACCGAGCCATGGGAGACGTACTGTAAATAGACGGGGCATCTTTCCGGTCCTAATTAAAGCAGAGCGTGAAATTGCTTCACCTTCTTAGCCATAAACGACGTGATAACGTGCTCCGGGTATCCATTAGTCTGTAAAATGAACTTGATTTTGTCCAGCTCAAGTGGCAATTTTTCGGGAGATCAAATGGCAAAAGCCCGGTGAGTTAAGATCAGGATTACATTGGTTTTGCGTTTCTGTGGACTGAAGGAATTCCAGCGTAGATGTTGAACGGTGGATGTGGGTTACCTGTTGATGGAGGTGATGAACTTGGAAGAAGATTTTTCAACCAACACGTCGAGAAAAGGAGAGCCAGATTAGATTATTTTTCAAAAGTAAAACGAAGAGAAGGGTGAAGCGAGTTGAGGCTGTCAAAGAAAAAATTGCAAGTCATCTTCGTTGCTGAATACTACGAAAGTGTCATTGATATAGCGGTAATACATCTCTGGTTTGGAAGTGGTCTGGAAAAGTTTAGATTCGTAGTAGCCAACAACAAAACATTGGCAAGGTCTGGTCCAAGGGGCGATCCCATGGCGACTCCATCGATCTGGCGATTAATGATGTCATCGAAGTTAAAAGTT
Source organism: Trididemnum nubilum (assembly GCA_963965965.1). Classification (NCBI taxonomy): domain Eukaryota; kingdom Metazoa; phylum Chordata; class Ascidiacea; order Aplousobranchia; family Didemnidae; genus Trididemnum; species Trididemnum nubilum. The sequence continues at coordinate 31,482,511 of OZ014472.1, read as the reverse complement.
TCGATGGTATAAGCATTTTAATCAAAGCAATGCTCAAGTTCTGTATCAACAATCAACTTTTCAAATATTTTCGAAAGCAGTACAGCGACCAGCAACTCTAAATCTTGTACAAGTTGGTCAAAACTAGTGGAAAGCTCAGATCGCCTTTTTAAAGGCTGCAATTTCTCAAAAAGTTCCTCCCAAATGGATTAACGCGCGTATCGATAAAGGTCCGTTTATACAGAGCGCGAACGCGAACCCAAACTCTAACTACGCGCAAAACCAGGTGATTTTCCGCGCGAATTGCTGTTTTAATACAAAGCGGTTTTCCGCGCGAAAACCGCAATATGATTTATATTAAAACTTGGTCATTTGTACGTGTAAATTATAATAAATAACAAATTATACGGGCGGTTTGTTTGTGACAGCGAATTCTACCATATTGCAGAAGTTGTAGCCTATTCAAAATTTTGAACCTGATCAATTTTGAGAGTATTTTAAGTGAAGACATTTAAAACAACAACACTGGAGAGAAATCACTTTTTTTGTTCAATGTCATTTAAGAAAAGAAAACAGCTCTTATATTTCATTAAAGAAAACAATTCTTTGTTTGTTTAACGTTATATCTGAATTTTTATTATGCAATATTTTTTGTAATAATATTTCAATAAAAATACCAGCCAAATTTTAAAAAAGCAAAAACGATACCTTCGATTTACTGTATCGTAACAAAATGGTAACCATGTTTCAACAATTATTGTCACTTAATTATACTGTTTTGTTGAATAATCAGAATCAATAACGAAAAGAAATGTTTAATCAAGCAAAGATGAGCTTGAGTCACTCCGATAAAATTTAAGGACACATGAAGTTGAAATTTGTGAACATTCAAAAACCGTCACCGTTGACCTAAATTTATTGGTTCTTATGCAGAAGAAAAAGATTGTACTTTATCATTGATATTTAGATCGACAAGGTTTGTTAACCTGAAAAACAACGAAAATGATATTATGAGATAATTACGATTAAAAAGTTTTTGCATTTTACCAAAAGAGTAACCTGGACGTTAGCATAGTTGTTTAATTATAATTTCAGCTGAGATTTAAGGGGTTGAGAAAACGAGCGATCCGCCGGTGGAAATTAATTTCAAACTTAAGGCAATATCAAATGTTTATTGCAGTAAATAGTAGGCCTATACGCGAATAAATTTTAAGAAAATCTTTTTTGTTAAATTTCTTTGCTCGCTTATGTTACACGATATAGCTGCGTTGGATTATATTACAGTGTTTTGTTCGTATAGCAGTGCAGTGACGTAGTATACGTGGTGACGTAGCCTAAATTGAGGGCGATAATTGGTTGAACACAAAAGCCCGCTGCGAACGCCGCCTAAAATTTCGCTCTGGAGGCAATCAACGCGGTGTTCCACGCGAACTAAATTTCGTTCGCATTTGCGTTCGCGCTCTGTATAAACGAGTTTATTTTATTTTATTATGACCTTTCTTCCGTGAACGCCGCCTTCTTGTTTATGCCGCTTTCCGCGTTCGCGCTGTGTATAAACGGGCTTTAAGTCACGCGCTCGACCACACCCAACATGGAGCGCGCTTTCATGCGTGATGAAATTGAGAAAAAGCCTTCTTTTATCAAAATGCAAAAGACTGAAAAGAGTAACTAGATGGGAGTTTGCCAGCAAACCCAGCGAACGACCGACGCATAGCTAATGCTCTGACGTTCAAAAGTACTTTTCGTCTACCGTAAAATCAGCAATTATTCAAAAATATCGGATTATGGAATCTCCAGAAAAGTAGAAATCCCAAACAATGTCAAAAAATATCAACGTCATCGTTTCTAATTCTAAAAAAATAACCTGTCAGGTTAAGCCAGCGTTTCCCAAAGCATGGTTCGCCACCCAAATTTAGGTTGAACAAATACAAAAATTTTAATAGCCCAGTGAAAATCATATCAAATTACGTGCTAAACCAACATCTTAAGTGATTAACAGCAATTTGTCTGTTAAAGCTTTTGCCATCAGTACTATGAGTACATATATCGTTGCTCAAACCTAAATTCAAAATGCGTACAAAGCTATCATGTAATGTCTAGTGCAAATTATTTATTTACATATGACACTCTGCATTATATTGGTCCCAGATTTTTGTTTTTGCTTTAGTAACAACAATTCTAAACTTCTATCTGAAACACGGATCCCATACACGAGCCCTTAAAACACGATCCCTAAAGACACGAGTCCTAAAGGACATGAGTCCTAAAAGACACGAGTCCTAAAAGACACGAGTCCTAAAAGACACGAGTCCTAAAAGACACGAGTCCTAAAAAACACGAGTGCTAAGATACACGAGTCTTAATGGACATGAGCCCCAACGTACACGAGTCTTAAAGGACACCAGTCCTAAAGAACACGAGCCCTAAAGTACACAAGCCCTAACGGACACAAACCCTAAAAAACACGAGTCCTAAAGGCACCAGTTCAAACGACCAGGAGTCCTAATGTACACAAGTCCTAATGAACACCAGTCCTAAAGGACACAAGTCTTAAAATAGACGAGTCCTAATGGACACGAGCCCTAAAAGACCTGAGTCCTAAAGGACACGAGTCCTAAAAGACACAAGTCCTAAAATACACGAGTGCTAATGCACACGAGCCCTAAAAGACACGAGCCCTAAAAGACACGATTCCCAATGGACACGAGCCCTAAAACACACGAGTCCTAATGGACACAAGCCTTAAAAGACACGAGCCCTAAAGACACGAATTCTAACGGACACGAGTCCTAAAGGACACGAGTCCTAAAAGACACGAGTCCTAAAAGACACGAGTCCTAAAAGACATGAGTCCTAAAATACACGAGTTCTAAAAGACATGAGTCCTAAATTATGACTCGTAAAACATACGAGTCATTACTTACACGAGTTTTTAAAAAAGCGATCCGTTGGGAGATGCGGCTGAGTATCAACTTTATTTGACCAACTAATTCAACTACGTATAAAAGTATTCGGATGGTTTTGGGGGTCAGAGTTCAGTATTCCCTCCGGTAAAGTACGCTATAAGAACGTGAGAAAAAAATTTTGCTATTTTTTATTGAAAGTTTTGTTGTGATTGGAGAGTGTCTGCCACTACAACGTAGACTCGGGTTCGATTCCCAACAGTTGGACAAACCCAAAAACTTAAACATGGTCATCACTGTTTTCTACTTCTGACGTAAAGGTCACGGTTTGTTACTAAATGTTTAGTGCAATAATCATCAATGTAGAAGTGAAAAAATTATTTAGGGCATGTTAATTATTTAGGGCAAGTGTGCCCCCAATAATTGACTTTTAAATGATTTAACCAAGATAGATGTTTTTATAAGTTCAGTCACTATAAAGTTGTTAAATACATTTTAACGTCGTTTGCAATTCCAATATTAGAAATGTGTGAAAAAAATATTTTGACATAATTTGGGAATGCCACCGCACCAAATTAAACCTCACAATAGTCAATTTTTTGAATAACCTAATTGTTTTTGATATCAGTAGGTCTTTCAAAATATTTTGACGTGGTTTAGGGTGCTACCTCCTCGGTAACCCCCTAAATAGATCCCCCAAATCTTTTATCTTTAATATTGAGCCAAAATACCGTTTTTTTGATATCAGTATGTAGCCTACCTAAAAGTCAAAAAATTAGAAATATAATTAGATGTCTGTTCGAGATAAAAGTTTAAAATTGCTGTTATTTACGTAAAAAATAGAACCTTCGACCAACTTAGTTTTGAAATTGCCGTGTGTATGCTGAAACAATGACTCGCACTCTCACGGTGTTATTATAACGCTGTACTTGCGACGATATTGTGGATGCATTTTGCGGAAAAACCACTCATCACGTCGGCTACATTATTTTCACTCGCAATCATCATTAGGCGATTTGCTCTTGATCTGTTAATAAAATACTAATTTTTAGCTTCTTGTCGTGCTGTTGATGCAAAAGCGTTTCCTCATCACATGAATTAAAATTACGATCATTTCTCAGAGTTTTAAACCACCCATCATTGTTTTGAAACAGCGTATTTGAAAGTTTTTACTTGTTCCAATTTGAAAAATTCAACCCATTTGATGTTTTATCAGAGACAATTTATCACAATGACTTCAAACGTTTTCGCTAATAAATGAGTTTAAAAAACGCAAGAATAAAAAAATATTTGCATTTTCTTTTTTTTTTCATTGTATGGCAGAAGATTTTAAATCATTCATATTCATTTTACATAAAAAAGTAAAAATTCATACGTTTTAGGATTAATTTTTACGTTTAATTTTTGCTGAAGAATTTGCTCTTTATTTTATTATTTATTATTGATCTATATTTATCCTCCACTCACGAGGAAGCGACGGCGGCGCTTTTATTTTGGACGAATCCTCACTCGCTTAGGAGTTGACCGTTTTCCAAGTTTTCCGTTTGACGTTTGACTTCTTCCCACGTAAATTTACTGCTTGCTCGAAGCCACCAAGCAGAGATAATCATCGTAAAGCGCCTTATCCAAGGACGCAACAACGTGACCAGAGTGCGGGTTGAACCCAGATCATGCAATCGGGGTCGTCGTAAAAACGGCGCCTTTACCCTTTCGGCCACGCTGCCTTAACAAACCCCGAATAACAGGAATTTATAAAATACCCATAATTTCGTCAACTTGAACTAAAAAAGTCAAACAACTTTTATGAAATCGCAGTGGAGTTCATACTAGTATCCGTCATTCATGGATTAGACTCTTATTCTTTCAATGTTTTCAATGCACACTATGTTTTGATTGCAAAATTATTTTTTTCGTTGATCTTAATTTTCTGCACTATCTTATTTGCGTATAAGATACTGCAAAACATACAAAATATACTTTAAAAAAATTGTTTTATGATTTTGTCATAGTTATATTTGTGGCAAGATAAAGTAATAATTTCTGATAATGTAATTAAGTGGCGGCATGATTTTTCGAAGCACAAAAATGTTAGCACATATCGTAGGATAATGTCTCTCTTTGACCTTTTGTTTGCGCTCTTGTGTCGTAGATCGTTTTCAGGTAAGTCGATGATTTCAAAAATATCTATTAATCTTTGTTCAAATGAAAGAAAGAGCAGAATGTTCAGCATAAAGTGTAAGTTACGTTAGGTTCGCATTTTTACCAATTTCTCAAGAAAAATTGTTCTGCGCTGATATTGAACTCTCTGAATTTGATTTTTTTATTTCTTACAATTAAACAATTTTTTTTTTTCTTACAATAATTAAATGATTAAAAAAATTTGATCACAATATTGCTCCATTGAAAATTTAAAAATGCAGTATTCTTAAGTTTAGTGCGCTTTGGCAGTTTTAATTCTTCCAAACAAACTTCTTTAGTCACAGTATCCTTTATTGGATTTATTGCAAACAAAGAAACTTTAGTTTTCTTTCGTTATTGGATTTGTTGCAAACAACGTTCCCTCCCAGAGCTTGCTTGGTGTGCGCGGAATAAAAGGCCGTGTGAGCTCCAAAAAAAAGGTCTTCGCCGCAAAGTGGTTCTCTTTCAGTCATAAATTTCGGAATTTTGGTCCCAAATTTAGGTGAAGTTCACAAATTTTAGTCCGGAACTTCGAAATTTTGCCTCTCAAAGTCAAGTGAAGACTGAAAAAAAGAAAAGAAAAATGTCTTCGCCGCATTCTGGTTCCATTATAGTCCGGAATTTCGGATTTGTTGTTTAAACCTTGCATTTGTAAAATAATTTTATGAAATATAAATTATGGTCTTGCTTCCGGTTGAAAGCACGTATTACCCTTGTCTTATCAACCCTTATGCAATGCGCGGCAGAACTGAAGTACTGGGCAGGGGTTCAAGGCTATTGCGTGGCCGCGCAGCTTACAGAGAACATAGACTGCAAACAAACTTTAATTTCCAGACAGTCTGTGCGCGTTCAATTTCGTCAAAAAGAACTCGCATAGTTTGTAGTTAATTCAATGAGGAAATTTAAAAAGATTTATGAAAAGTTAATACAAATTGTTACGATTTCCAACATCAGGGAAACATTGTACTCTATATTTAGCGCTTTGGAGTGCAGGCCAATCAGGCTGTCCTATTTTTCCGAACTTTGGCATATTTTGGAATATTGTTTCAAATTTAAGATTTTGTCCAATTTGGGATTTTAAACAGGATCTGTGTTTAAGTATATAATACGGGCATTTGTTAGCAAGTATTCTAAGGTAGGGCTTGAGGACCAGCAGCTTGCTGCATTTCGGAGTCGTTGATCTTTTATTTGATACGATCGTCTGCGTTTGCTTGCTGTCTCGCCGTGATTTATTTTAATAAGTTCCACATGTCGTTGAGCTTCATCTTTTCTGCGACAATACAAATAAAACTTAAGGTGAGAAATAAAAAAACTACCGTATACGAAAAGCTATATCTTTTGATGTTCAAAGCCGAATAAAATCAATTAGACAATAAATTTATCGTTTTTAATGCAGAAAAAATTTTAATAGCGTAATTGTTGGTCGCAAAAGTAAAATGTTTACTTAAGGTGCGTTTAGACAGGACGTGAAGCAACGCGAAGCAACCAAAATATGACGTCATCGACAGCTCGCGAAAGGTTGCAACCGGTCGCAACCTTCGCGAGCAGTTGCACAACATCGCTTGCTTGCAGACTGTAGAAGATAACCTACTAAATCACTGATCGGATTTTTATGATCGCAGTTTGCTAGAAAATAATGTAAATTGTATATTTGTATGGTTTAGCGTCTATTTATTAGACCAAAGAGTAGATTGTTGGCAAAGTTAGATTTGGGATAGCCCTTGGCTAGCCAAGTTACTTTGGATCTAGACAGCTTAGGCTGTAAAGCCAAGAGTGGTTTTTAACAGCTATGCTTGATCTCAGAGCTTCATTATAATGAATACACCAAAGCAGTAGGCCTAGCCCCACGGTATCTAGCTTTTAAACAAAACTTTTTATTCTGTGCAGCATAGCATAAGCTATTGTACCAGTCCAGTGATTTTTTTGGCTGAGCAGCTTTTGAACAATTGCTTGAGTACTGGAAAATTTGCAAAAGTTTTTTTTGCTATCTACTTGGCCAAGCCAACTTGGTGAATAAAACTGTATTTAGAATTGGTTTCAAGCTACATACAAGAGCTAGACAGATACAAAAAATTTCTATGAACTTTTGGATTGGCCTAATTTGTAATTACTTCTTTGAATAGCTACAAACATGAAATTTTTTCTTCTGAATGTCATCTTAAAAGTCTTCTTGTTTCTGAAGGTTTGTGACAGTGATCAAGTTGAACTGGAAGCAATGGTTTTGGACTACCCCAAGTTTTATAATCAAGAATACTGTAGTAATTTTTCACTACAGTCCTATGTGATGAAAATAGAAATGTCAAGTGTGTTTAATATTCATCTACTGTGTCTTTGTGTAATATCTGAACTTAGTTGTTTGTAAATTTCAAAACATTTTTACTGTCTTTTAAAATTTTTACTGCTTTACACGGTGAATAAAGTGACAAACTAACAACTTTAAGTCTGAAGTTCAATCATTACATTTACAGTCAGCGTAATCAGATAGAACTAGAAAGCCAATATATATCTAACCAGTAAAAAGTGAGTTCTATTTTTTGCTAAGGTTACTGTTATTGGTAGAGAAGCAGCTGCCAAGAAACTCCATTAATATTGTTCCATTCTCATTAGTCACCACTAAACAAAAAAACTTGATACAACATTTATAATAACAATAATTGGACTGGGGAAGGAGGTGTCAGTTACATGAAAATGTGAGAACTAACACCACTTGAATTCAGATGCTTGAGTAACAATTTTCGCATTAAAAATCTAAATGTTTTTTTTTATCAGGGGCATTACCAAAAACTTGCTAAGAAGAGGGGGATTGACCTAACAGCTGTAAATTTGTCTGTAATCTTACAAACGGTGGTTTGGAGCGACCGTCGCAACGTACTGGTACAGCAAGAAAATGCAAACTAATAAAATGCTTTCGAAAGCATTCAACTTCGCACTAAACATCGACAAGCGCTCCGCTAGCGAATAAAACACCAAACGTAGTTTTAGAGGCTGACTTTTCCTTAAAGCAACTGCTGGTATTACTGCGCTAAATTCTTGTCCTTCGATGATAGTGTCAAATCATGCAAAAACTGCAATGTTTTTTTGCTTTCTCCTGCTAATCAACACAGCAATCCATTGCACAATAAGCAAAAACTCCACTACATAAATGATGACAAATCCTCTATCCAGCTTTCAGATTCACTCATAGCGTTAACATTGAAAGTGTTCATAAACAGCACTAAAGAGCAAACACAAACAACTGTTTGAGCTTACTACAGATATCATAACATGCTTGCCTGAAAAAGAAAAATCACATCAAAAAAAAACATAGTTTTCGCTTTAAATGTACCGGTAGCCTAGCCTATTGGTCTACACTCTACAAGATAGATCTACCAGTACCATAATGAGACACTGATGGTGAAAGCATGGATTTGTTAACTGAGTAAACACGTAAAGAGAACTTTTGACATCTGCTTCCAGCTTTTTGTGTTTCTGCATTAAAACCCAGAACTGTCATCGTCAAAGCAGATTGTGGCAAGTTTTCAGTAGAAGGATCTACACAAAGCATTGATAGCTAGTAAATAGGCTAGTGAAGTACTGCTACGTTTTTGAAGAAATGACTTGTCTTTTCATTTCCAAATTCGATCTACTGTATTTTGTTTTTCCCTTATACTTGACAAACTTTTTTCTCAAGATTGTTTTGTTACTTTACCTAGGCTAGCCTATTAGTCTAGACTCTTCTTCACGGTTATTGCATGATAGCACAATACAAACTCAATGTTCGTTTTAATTCCACCCGCTATGACGAAACAGAACTTGTGATTACTATAATAGCGCTTCAATAATAAACTACACAACGCTTTGTGCTCATTGAATACATTTTAAAAGTAAGTTATTAAAATTAGCCTATGAAGCGACCTGTCGCGAAGATTAGCAACCACTTGCGAAGGTCGCCAACCCTCGCTTCGCGTTGCTTCGCGTCCAGTCTAAACGTACCTTTACTTTGTCCGTTTTGTTTTTGGTTTTTGCTTCCTCGTGAAAAAGTATGCTCATTTTCCTACGCATTTTTATTAGTCCTTATCTGCATTAAGTAGAGTGCTATTACTGTACATATTGATGAAAATTTTGTTCAAAAATTTTGTGAATAAACACATAGGGGAAGCCAGGGGGGAAAGGGCGCCTGCCCAACCCCTCCCAATCGCAATCCCAGCAATGATAAATTTGCGCCCAAAACGGCTATTCTTTCATCAGTTCCTTTTTCTTGGTTTGTGTTCACTTTGACACGAGACCTTGAAGACCTTTTCGGTTTTTTTTGGCTCTTCACCTTTTTTTCGAAAACAATTCAGCTCTTCAGACCGTGAAACCTGCTGTTCTTGTTTTTTGTTTTGGTCTTCACTATATAAGTAGTGGTTTGGCTCCCCCCCTAATCCTAACTTGGTCTCCAACAAAATCCCCCCCCCCCCAATCAAAACTTCTGAGCCGGACTGTGAAGACTTTTTTTTTCTTGGTGTTCACCTATGTGATTTGTCGTTTGGGCCGCCCCCAATCAAAAATCCTGGCTACGCCTATGATAAACAATGAGAGCGATATTTCAAAATAGGGCTGTTTAATCCTTCGTAAAAAACATTGTTTGAAAAAAGTTTTGTCCAGTAGGTCACTGTCTGGTTAGTGTGGACAAGGACATACGTATAAAAATGCTTACCAAAAAGATCATTACTTTTTCATGAAGAAGAAAAGCGTAAAAAAAAGACAATAGCCGATAAAAAATGGATACTGTATGAATCCAACTGAAATAGAATACCAGCCATGCATGCACTGACCGATACGACTTTACTTTCAAGTCAACTTCATGTACTGTTACCAAAAAAAAAAAAAAATAGTCAAAAAAATTCTATATGCGGTGATTACGAGTATGCTTACAATTTGTAACTTTTTTGAGGGAGATCATCGAGAAATCGTGACGAACTGTTCATCAGTATTGCGAACGGTTTTGAGTAACAAATAAGTGTTCATCAAGGTTAATTAGTAATGCAGTGAAGTGGTGTTGCGCAGTTAGCGAACTTTTCTGAATCTAACGTTTACTACATTATTAATCAGATAAAACTTTGAGGATACGAAACAACTAAAACAATCTCAAGTTAATTGAAATTCTTTTTTTTAAGAAAAGAGAAATAGCTTTTGCTATAGAATTTATATAGGCTAACGTTAACTAGTTGTTACCTATTTTGCAAGCTATCAACATCAATAACAATAAAATGCCCTTAGAAAATTAAATTCGACATATGACGCTGTAGTAAAATAATGTCCTTTTGCGAGTGCGACAAAAACTAATATTACACAATAAATCAAAACATTACTTTGAAAATTTTCCAAGCATTTTCTACGTAGAAAAAAATTTTTTATCAGCCCAATATCGTAAAGAATTTATAAAATGAACTGCCAAACTACAGCAACAGCTGATCTTTACCATTGCGATGAATCATCAAAAAGGAGACAAGTTTTCGCGAGCTAAAACCGCAAAGCGCTCCTTGTCATCGTTTCATCATTATGTCATCGTTTTAACGAGCATGGCGCATCAACTACCGTTTTTCAACAAGTTCATTAATCTGCGTTTCAGATCCAATACCCTCTAATTTTTATTGATAAATTGCAGCTACGTCATAGTTTTTCCGCGCCAAAACAATTAGACGTCAAAATGCCATTAAAAAGCATTGAATCTTACCGTAAATCAATGTTTAATTCCTTCAGAGGGCGTATTTAAAGAATTTGAATGTAAAGTTAAAACTTTTGTGGATAGCCTATAGCTTAGTTGAAAGTTACCAGGATCTATTTAACCAGCTTGTATAACTCAGCGGGTTTAGAAAGTTATGCCTTTTGTGAAATCTCATCGTCCATTGTGCCTAATATTGTCCACTTTGCCTGGTCTTCAACTTTGTTTCACACCGTAAATTCGGTCATATTCTAAAACACATAAAATTCTACGCCATAGCAATACCACATGGCAGATTAACGTTTAATTTAAGCACTATTTATGAATAATAATTTACACCACTAGTTCAAGTGGAAATAGATGTAAATTAAGGCTCGATTAACATAACACTGAGGGCGGTTAAATCTTTGGTTTAAAATTTAAATGACATCTCTACGAAATAATTCAATGAAAACAACTCCTTCTGCGTTTTAACTTCTAGCAACTATAGCGGTAAGCCGCTAATGACAACATCAAATGCAAAATAAACCTATAAAATTACAAACGTTTAAAAGTTCATTAATTTGCCACGAATGAATGAGATGCAACTGTTCTATTTCAGAGCCGTCAATAGTAAACCTTGCATTTGTTAACCGAAGCTAGCTACCACCATGTGTATTACAAGATTTTGATGGATTATTTAACAGCAAGCCAAATTTATGTCACTAAAAAGAACAAACAAAAACCCCGAATTCTTACTAATCAAATCTTTTCAGTATTTACCGACTTTTATGTAGCATTTCACTTTAATGTTTTTTAGCACTCGTGTCCTTCACGACTCGTGTTCTTTAGAACTTGGGTTTTTAGGACTGGTGTCTTTTAGAGCTCGTGTTTTTAGGACTCGTGTCAAGATACCATCAAACAGACGACTATTTGTATTTTTTACTCTTTGTCTTACAAATAACTACTAAAAAACTGTTTTAGCTTAAATGAAAAGTAAAGATTTTGGGAATCTATGTATTTCAGGAGTTCCCGAGCAGGGGCGTCACCTCTTAACCATGCCAAAATATTTGTTTTTTAGAGACTTAATATTAAAAGTAATTAGCTCTCTAACAAGTGATTTAAGAAATTGATTTAGGAGTGATCCAATTTTCGGTTTTCCGAGGGAATGGTACCCTTAAACTATGCCAAAATATTTGTTTAATATTTAATAATACTAAAAACAATTAGCTTCCCAGCTTTAGCCATTCGAAAAATTATTTTTGGGGGATCTATTTGGGGAAGGGGAGTTCTTGGAGAGGTACCCCCAAACTATATCAAAGTATTTGTCCGTTAAATATCTGCTGATATCAATACAAACTGGCACCCTAGCTTGAGCGCTTCAAAAAATTGATTTTTGGGGGGTCTATTTGAGGGAGTCCCCAGGGGATGTGGCACCCCCAAACTATGTCAAAATATTTGTCTGTTAAGTATCTGTTGCTATCAAAACACTGGCACCCTAGTTTGAGCCGTTCAAAAAATTGATTTTTGGGGGGTCCATTTGGGGGGGTCCCTGGGGAGGTAGCACTCCCAAACTATGTCAAAATATTTGTCTGTTAAATATCTGCTGATATCAATAAGAACTAGCGCCCTAGCTTGAGCCATTCAAAAATTGATTTTTTGGGGGTCCATTTGGGGGGGTCCCCAAGGCAGTGGCACCCCCAAACTAAGTTAAAATATTTGTCTGTTAAGTATCTGCTGATATCAAAAAGAACTAGCGCCCTAGCTTGAGCCATTAAAAAAATTGATTTTTTGGGACCCCATTTTGGGGGGTTCCCGGTCAACAACTTTACACAAAAATAAAATTACCATGTTTTGTGGTTTAGGAGAAGAAGAGCGTACAAAATTTAGGAAGAAAAAAAAGAAAAAAAAAAAGAAAAAAACCTCATCGCGGCCAAAAGTGGATTGGTTGGGATGAAAGGGTATCTTAAGACATATAACCATGTGAAATATTTTTTGCCGTACTTAAGCCGTTTTTAAATGAGACCGCTTTTTACGCCAAACTTGCGGGGCAGTTTTTGGGTTCTGATTGTAATTGTAATTACATTTTATTCACCAAGTGGCCTTGGCCAGAAGACAGCGAAGGGACCTTTCGGTCTTCGAGTCAAGCTGCCACCTGCCCACCTGTCTACCACACACGGTGGAGGCTTCACACTGTCCCTTTGATTGCTGAACGTCAAGCAGGAAAGCTGTGAAAACCAATTTTTATAGTCTTTGGTTTGACCCGACCGGGAATCGAACCCGAGTCTACCACTTCACTAGCAGACGCTCTATCAACTCGACCTCTGATTGGTGCAAAATCTAAAACCAAACTCACGTGACCTATTGCCACGAAATTTGGTACAAACATATAACTCATTAATAACAAACATATAACTCATTAATAAGTCCATCTACGCTGGAATTCCTTCAGTCCACAAAAACGCAAAACCAATGTAATCCTGATCTTAACTCACCGGGCTTTTGCCATTTGATCTCCCGAAAAATTGCCACTTGAGCTGGACAAAATCAAGTTCATTTTACAGACTAATGGATACCCGGAGCACGTTATCAAGTCGTTTATGGCTAAGAAGGTGAAGCAATTTCACGCTCTGCTTTAATTAGGACCGGAAAGATGCCCCGTCTATTTACAGTACGTCTCCCATGGCTCGGTTCTGTTTCTATCCGGTTTAATAAGCAAGTAAAATCTGCTGTCAAACAGTACTTTTCCGCTATGAAACCACGCGTTGTTTACTCCTCCAACGAGCTTCTCTCCGCTACCAACAAGGATGCACTGCCTGCGTTACAGAAAAAAGCAACGTGATTTATCATTTCTCATGCCACTGTGACAGTCGGTATGTAGACCGCACATCCAAACGGTTGCAGGACAAAATTAAACAACTCGTCCGCAAGTCTATCCGTTCTTGATTTTCTTCCCGGAAGCGCATACTTCCTGCCCGTTGATGCAAATCTTTCACCCTGACCAATACCCAGTCATTTGCTTCTGATTCAGCCAATGTACTTCATCTTTTGCAAAATCCTGCCTGCGCTCAACATTATGATAACAGTTCTCTATTCTTGCCCAAGGCCGCTCGCTTTCTATCTATTTGCTCTTGAAGCCACTTTTATCAAAACTTCTAACCCCGCCCTCTGTCAACAAAAAGAATTTGTGTACAGTTTAAAGATTGTGCACCTATGACGCATTCTCATTAGTCTTTTTCCAACCAATCACAGCTCGGCCTTTTCCTATTTTTCCTTGCCGCTCCTTTTCTTGCGCTGTCCATTTTGACGATTCTTCCTGACAAGTGTCAGACGAAAAGCTTCCAAAATATGAACTTTTTAATCAAAGCGAAAGTTCTATTGCTTATTGCCGAAAATCCTAATCAAATATTTCCGTTTACTGCTGAACGTCAAACACGGTACCTGGAAATACCAGTTTTTACAGTTGTTTTCCTAGACCCGACCGGATTTAAGCCCGAGTTCACTGATCCAACAGCAGACGTCTATCGGTGTATTCACTAATAGCAGAGGTGGAGTCGAGGACACAAGGCTCGAGGCCAAGGCCAAGGACACAAAAAAAATCCGAGGCCAAGGCCAAGGACAGCCTTTCCGAGGACAGACACTCTCGAGGCCAAGGACAGGAATGCTCGAGGCCAAGGCCAAGGACCAAGGACACAAAGCGCAAGTGCTCTCCAAAAAAAAAAAAAAAAAGGTCTTCACAAAAATTTTTCAAGCGATCTCCACGAAAAAACGCTTTCCAAAAAATTTTTCAACCGCTCCACAAAATTTTAACTTTCCAAAAAATAGTGCTGTCCTCGAGCCGAGGACAGGCCAATTTTCGAGGACTTGAGGCCTCGAGGCCAAGGCCAAGGCCAAGGACTTCAAAATCTGTCCTCGAGGACGTCCTCGAGGCCAAGGACGTCCTCGAGGACTCCACCTCTGACTAATAGGTTGATTTCAGACGTTGTGTAGGTGGACCCTTGGGACGCTCAATAATAAAGTAGCTTGGTTAGATACTCAGGTAAAAGTGGCTTCGAAAGCCAAGCATAATATCATCAGGTGGTAGAACGCCAATCGATTTTACTCATCTATTCTTAAACAGGGGCAGAACGATGTTTAAATTTCGTTAAAAACTAAATAAATCAAACCTCTGGAGTTTTCTAAGGTTTGTGCAAAAAAAATTATTTCTCTCCGTTTCATCGTTACTGATTGACATCATTTCAAACATCACTGATCCATTCCACAAAATAGAAAATACATCACTAACTTTCGCGTCACAAGCTTCCGCGTCACAAGTGGTAATATATGATGGTACGCTTGTTCAGTCAGTCTGTTCAGGATTAGAGCTTCGCCTGATGCTAGGCTAGGATTGAAAATAAGTAGGGTAACAACGCAAATTAAAGATAAAGTATAATATGTTGTTTTGTACTGCCGATATTAGGCCTGGTTTAGGTTAGTACTAGTTAGACTAGGTCTACCGGTAGCTAGACCACTAGTAAGCCTAATGCAGATGCTAGTGGCTGTATTCCAAGATCGGCATAGCCTACTATTCCATTGACATTGACAAAAGCAACTGACAAGAAAATACGTGATGTTAGGCTACCTACGACCTGCAGTGCAAGTGAAGTTTTATAATTACTTAAGTCTATCTTTAATCTGCCAAGCCAATGCTCTAAACAGTTAAACACAGAATCTGAGTATGGTGCCATTTACTGGTAGCCAACTGATGAGAGATGAAAATGTAGTATGGTGCCACTTACAAATGCGGTATGGTGCCATTTACTAGTAGCGAACTGATGTGAGGTACCGGTAACAATTTGCTTTTGCTACTTATCACTGTTATCAGCTTAAGCCATAGAAAATGCTAGCTTTAGTAGGTATAATGCAAAATTGCTATTGATAATTTTTAATTATAGCCTACATGCGGTAGACAATTGAAGTTAGTCAGCTAATGGTAGGCTTAGTTAGTTGTCGATTTTTTTAGTGTTTTAGTTTGACACAAGCCTATTTGTTTTGAATTGTCTTTGACGGTGTGTTCAACATATGTGCTTCATTTTTCACCTGTATGGTATTGTTTGATTTGGCCAAACAATTAAATTATCTTCCAAATTATCTTCTTTTTTCTCTTTCTGTTTTTGTGGAACTTAAGTTCTGATGCAAAATCTTCACTACGAACCGGTGAAAGCAGAAAGTGAATTAGTGAATACCATCATGCCATCTCATTTTTGTGTAACATGTCATTCCGTTACTGTTCCTTACCAAATACGGTTATTCAAGTTTCGCAAAGACCTGAAGGTACAACAAGATTGAATTCAGTTTGTAAATACTGCAAAAAAGTTGCATCAAAAGAATAGTACTATTAATTGCACTCAATCACAATATATATGTAGTGCTCATTTTTCCGAAGAAGATTAAGTTAATTTTCCTCGATTTCGATCGGACTTTTCCAAAAGGCTAACTCTTAAAATAAGGTGAATGCCCATCTGTACAATTTGATAGCAATGGTAGTAGTATTGATGCAGTTATGATTTAATGCTAGTGGCTGTATTCAAATATTGGTATAACCTAACACACTTTTTCTTTGGAAGTGTTTAAAACACCGGTCCAGTTTCGGACACCAAATCGCTACTGCGCCGGCAGCTTGTTATATTGCTTTTTTCTCACTGCTTCAGTTTAAATATGGCACTTTGACACACGAATTGCGAAGCCCAGATAGTGTAGTGGCAAGCAAGCATGCCTGTCGACCCGAGGATTAAGGTATCGATTCGTGCCAAACACGCTTGGCAGAAATAGCGCTAAAGAGTTACTTCGATACCTACCAATTTTTTAGGGTTCGAGCAGCGATGCCAGCCTGAGAGATAGTAAATTGAACAGCAAAATGAAAAGACCGGCGCCGCCGGTGCAGCAGCAATTAGATGTTAGAAACCGGGCTGGCGCAGCAGACACTGCCTTTTTTTTTCATCACATTCAGTTTAATTATATTGTATGTACATATATAGGGCTATAATGTAATTGTATGCGATGTGGTGGTGGCGATTGCCTTAGATGACCGTATGGTCTTTTGCATCGTCTCCAGCTAAATGTAATTCTAACCTGTGATATTTTTATTATTTGCAAATAAAACAACTGAACTAAACTAACATTGCATTGACAAATCGGAACTGACAAGAAAAAGAATGATGTTAGGCTATTTCTTAACTGTAAGTGAACTTTTCTTATTTATGGTGCCATTTTCCAGTAGCCAATTGAAAATTGATTTGAGATACCGGTACTATCAATTTACTTGTGTCACTACCCCTGTCCCCTACTTATCAGCTTAGGCTATACAAAATGCCAGCTGTAATGCAAAATTGCTATTACTCATCATCATCATCATCAAATTTATTAATTTACCAAGTGACGTCATATCACAAGAAAAAACTGCAACTTCCTCAAGGTCTATCACCGAAGCATCGAAATATGCAATTCCTTTAAAACCAACACACAAACTTGCAGAGTCAAAGCGATATTTAGTCACTTGGTGAGGAGACAGCGAAGGACCGAAAGGTCATCTAAGTCTACTGCCACCTCACCAAGTTAAGGTTAAAAAAGCAGCTTCTAGTTTTTCTCAGTCTGCTACTTTCTATGATAAAAAAAATTTATGCAAAATTAAAACAAAGTGTTGCAAGGATATGTGCACTTTGTACAGTGTATACACAAAACTCACAGTCAACATGTAAAGAAAATGCAAGGCAACATTAGAATTGTTCTAACTCTAAGCATACTAAAAAAAAAAAAAAATACTGTAACTACAGATTGGATGGAAAATAAAATCAATAAAGTTCATAATGCTTATTTATGTTTTATAGAATTTAAAGTGGGCAATTGGAGTGAAAAAAAAACTCCATTACTGGTATGTATTAATAATTTTTAATTATAATCTATCAGCCTACAGGTGATCTAGGTCTCATTTTGTCAAACCATTAAATTATCTTCCTGTTTTTTATTTGTTATAGAGCACAAGCTCTGAAGCAAATTTCTGCTAAATAAAAGTGAATAGGCCTACCGGTATTGCAAACCACCATGCCATCTCAGTATTGTACTAAATGTCATTCTACGAAAGTAGGCCTACTGGTATAGCAGATAATATTATTGAACAAACTATTATTCCGTTTCTAAGCTACAGTATTCCAAAGGGTGTCCTGGAAAATGCCGGTACTGAAAATGCTGGTACTGGAAAATGCTTTTCGTGCATGTTTCAAGTCTCAATGTCTTTTCGACAGTGTTGCTTGCAAAACAAAGTAAAGGGTCAAAATTGTAATTTAGCTGCTTTTCAAGTAAATGTAAGCCACTTTTCCAAAAGTTAGTCTTCTGTCACGATATTGGAAAAATGGCAACACTGAATTAAGAGGAAAATTTTTAAGTTGAAAATGGTAAGAGGTAGAAAGTTCAAATTTGGTGAGAATGCATTTTAGGCTTTTGCCAAATCTTTGGTGAAAAGTGAAAAGCTGGAGTTAAATGCCCTTTTAAGTTCTTGGTTGGTGTAATTGCATTTAATATCATTGCAGCATTACATTTTTTAAATTTTGTGTTATAGAACTTCTTGGGATCATTTTCCATCAAATTAACGATTAAGAAAATACGAGTCCTTCCTTCTGAAATTTTTCAAAACAGCTTCCAGCAATGCAATCTGGTACTCCTTTGACTTTTGCATAACAGTAGGCTTACCAAAATTGTGGCAAGGTCACTGCCATCAGGTAGGTACACTGAGGTAATTTTGAGTTTTTGGCTAGTGTTTGGTATTATTTTATTTGATGAATAGTGTGATAAGATCAAAATCAATATAATACTTACCGGTATGAAATAATGCCCATTGCCGCCTAAAGCCTTTTGCCAAAGGGTGAGAGTAACTTGAAAATAATCTGATGTGAATCTAAAAAAGCTGATAAAAACTAAATCTAAAAGTTTCCACTCTTGCATAGCCCTGATTTTGTTCAGGCAAGCTGCTGTTGTACTGAACCTTTATTAATATGCAATATTTTTTTATTAATATGCTCTAAAGAGCCTTTATTAATATGCCAAGTCGTTCCTGCAGCTCCGCTTATGCTATAGATTTCCAAAGCTGGAAGATAATACTGTACTCTCTTATGGCTTTGAAAAACGATAGCATAAGAGGAAGTCGGTTTTACTGTGATAAACACAAGCATTAGTAACTGTGCTCCATAGTTTAGTTCATTGGACTGAATGTTCGAAACCAAAAGCATTGGTATTTTTTACAATTTTATTTGTGCTAATGTATATATAGACGAGATTTGGGAATCAGTTACATAAAGCTTGTAGTTTAAAATTTATGCTATAGACCAGGGGTGCTCAAATTTGTTGAAAAACTGACTGCATGACTTTTTTTCTGAGCTTAGTGGGCCGCAAAATTCTCATAAAATGCTTGGATAATTTTTATTCCGAAAACTACTTAATGCTCATGTGACTTTTGAATTGCCCTACCATATTAAATTATTGCTAAACCGCGGAGTTAACCTTTAATAAGTTCTTAACTTCGTTTTATGTTGTTTGGGTGAAACTTTTTAAATTACTGAGCTAAGATGGAGGCTTCAAACCCCCCCCTCCCAAGTAACGCTTATTTCTCAATAGTTCCACTACTGAACACACCTTCTACGAACTGTGAAGTATAGATCTGCTTTGACACTTGTTTTGGAATGCAAACCGCGCGGAGATAAAAATATAAACACTAAAACAAAAAAGTTATACCGTAGGTAATGTAGTGGCCAACGAAACGTAAATCTGTTACTTTTCAAGAAATAATCATGGGGCCGCACTTTGGCAACCCTACTGTAGACAGTGTCTTTTTGAGTAAACGCTGCTACAGCTAGAAGTTCAATAAGCAAAGCGTTTTGAATCGGTTATTATATATTTTCGCAGTTTGTGTCAATTTAACTGTGTTATGTAGGTTTCTATTTCATTACAAAGACGACCTTTCGGGTATCGGACTCAGTCACCAGCAATCGTTTTGCGACAGAGCCACATCTGCGCAATGCTGCCCAGTCTACAGGTAATTTCGTATTCTTTCAGTAATAGATTGTCAGCATATTATGGTAGTTAACTGTGCCGCCTGATTTTAATTTCGCTTGAAATTAGTCTAAACTTGAAAACTTTCACTCAAGACCAAGCAGTTTTGAACAATTTTTTGATTGAAAGCAAATGCCAACGGCTCTGTTTTATTCTTTTTTTATCCTCAGCTGTGCTTTGTCAATGAAACTGGTATTACCGGAGAAAGTTTCGTATGCACCATTGTTATGGATAACAGAGTCACTATAAAAAGAGGACTACTGAAATGTTAGCTTTAATTTGCAGAAATTTTACTTTTAAGCTATCCTATAGTTATTACGTATGATATTCGTTTTAATTAAATTATTTTTTTGCAGTTCTGGCAACCTCCCAAGCTGCCATCGTCGCGCTTCATCAAAACCCAAGTCCGTCATCTGAACGGCCGCCACAGTCCAACATTGAACAAGAATCTGTTCGGAATTTTTAGTTGGCGAATTTTACGCCTGTAGTTTTTCTTGCGTTTATCTAACTGCCTGCATCTTTGCAATAAATTTTTTTAACTTTTTAATTGTGTAATTTGTAAGAGAAGCAGTACGCTCTAGTTAGAAAACATTGCTATTACATTAAACCACTGAAACTACGTGCCAATGCTGGGCCCGAGTAAGCAATAGCCGCTTATTGTGAAATGCAGTTCCACAATTTAAGTCTGATGCTAGTATTAACTGCAGGCTAGCAACAGTTAATGGACGTTTTACGTACCGGTAGCCTACCGCTTATCCAGTACTTATATTGTATGGGGGACGCTTCCCCCCATTGAGAGTCAGCGTCCCCTTATGAAAATTCAGCGTTACCCAACTAAAAAAAAGCGTCCTTGACGTATAGACAAAAAAATGGTTGATAAAACGTCCATTTCCGGCCGAATATTCCATCAAATTTCGGTGAAGATTTTTGGTTTTTTCGTGAATTTGGAGCAAGCGTTTCACCAAATTGCTGCCACATTTCGAATGCGTCCGGTCAACACAACGAAAACGTTTCTCCATGCAATATTTTACAGTTCAGCTTGCATCCAATATTGACCTAACTGGCAAAATATTTTCCTATTATGCCGCAACTTACGAAAATCACAATGGCCACACTTATCTATTGTTACATTATAGATCAATTTTACCACTAAGCATCACCTGCTTGGTTTTGTTTTGCGGAAAAATAACGGAGTGATTTTGATTTTTGCCCAAACACTAAATCGATAATTTTAAGCAAAAACCAAACCCATTTGCAAAAAATAAACTAATTTGTGAATGTATGCTGCTATGACATTGCGTTCACAGCCAAAAACTTAAAAACCAATTTTTTTTTTTTTTTGCTAGGGTTCTGAGTCACTTTAACTAAAAGCGTGAGTACTGTCAGACATCAAACAACGAAGTTTTTGACAGCTTTGCCAGGAAAAGTGTCTGATTTCTTGCGCTCAAATACTGTTTGCAGGACTTAGCAATTTTGTTTTTTAACTAAAACAGTGATCTTTTTGTTAGGAGCGCAATGTTTCACATTTCGCTTATTTACTAGCACCACAAACATTTTTCACGCTCGTAGAAAACCAAATATATCATTAGAGCAAAAAACGCAGTCTAAAAATAAAATAAATTGACATATTGTTGTAACAACTCTCAATAATGTTCTAAATTAAGCGCATTAGCGAGGAAAAAGCCTTTACCATTGACTCAATGAAACACCTTAGCTTTATCATCACATGAAAATGTTGTTTTTGAAAGACTGGGATGTTATCAAAATAATATTGTCATTTCAGTTTTAGAACAACAAAAAGAAAAACAACGTACCAATCTATTTTCAAAAAAACAATGCAGTATTTTTGAGCAATTTTACAAGCGTTTGTAATTCACAAAGGCAATTATAAACGCTTGTATAAACACTAACAAACTCTAACTGAACAAGCTTGACGTCTTTCGTGGCCGACTCCAGGGAAGTCAGAACGACTTTCACTGGCAGTTAGGTGGCCAGATCAACCACCAACCCCGCAGCCGCAATCAGCTCGAGTCATTGATGCAGAGCTGTTTCGAGCTACTAGCTCACATCAGCAGCCCTCGGCCATATCTCAACCAAAGGTATTCTCCATACACCTCTCGGCCAAACTGGACAAACCTTAATAGCTTGCACAGTAGGGTTATGGTTTTTTCTATCTGCAAATGCCTGATGTTGGAAGTGATAATCGTTTGCATGTTAATGACGAAAATCACTTTCTTTTTGGTTGACATTAAAAAAAAACCGCGCACCTATGCTCCGCAAAAATCTTATGATTTACTGAAAAATCATATTTAAATAACCCATTAAAACAGAACGAAAATAGCTTCGCACAGCATGTATAAACTGAATCAGTAAGTTAGTGACACTCCCAATCATACGAATTAAGTTTGTTAGTAAAGAGAAGTAGCACGTTTATGATAACTTCAAAAACTATATACCCTTAAGTATTTGTAATTTTTGACAATTTTTAAAATTTTTTTCCACGATACTGATTTCTCTTTTGGCTATCACGTTTTATCCTACATCTCAACTGCTGATGGAACATCAATCCAAACAGCGTAATTGTCAGTGTTTTTGGGCATGCTATGAAGAGTTACCGCTGGTAAAAGAAGAGCTTGGTTAATGGTTAGAATATCAATTTTTACTTCTTTTAGTAATACTGATAGCTGAATCAAGCTTCTGCTCAAACAGTTACGGTTTACAAAAGATGATTTTGTACTGGCTTGTTTTAAACTGGAAAATTTCGCTATTGCTTAAAAAGTTTTGTTTAGAGTGATAAGGCTGTCGCATACCGGCTAAAATTTAACTATTGATTTAAGGTTTGAAAAATTAAAATACTTGCAAGGAAATATTTTTCAAAGGACGTCCGGCTAAATATAAAAATTAGCCGAAAAAGCCCGTTTTAACAACTATTTAGCTATGAGCTAATACAATTTGTTTGACTGCTTTGAGCCTTGTCGCAGTGTTACAGAATGAGCTGTAACTAGTGGTTGCAGGTGTCCTGGAAGGAGCTTCCAGGACTTCACCGCTCCGACTCTGACAATTACTTCAACAAAAAAGAACTTAATCAAAATTTATTGGGTAATTAACTCAAATCAGCGCGGCAAAAAACAATCAATAGTATCCCGGAAAAGTAAAATAAAACAGAAATACCGCGAAGTCTTCTCTTGTAAAAAAATACGTCCAACCGCCAGATAACAAAAATCCAAATGAACAACATGTAGCTCGGTGCTATAACGTAATTAGCAACCGTGCAAAAACGTGAAAAAATGATTTTCTAAAACTGCGAACAAACAAAGCAAAGTAAAGTGCGCAGAAGCTGCAGGCAGGGTTGGGAATCGATACTCTAAAATGTAAAGATTTAATCGATATTCGATAGTTCATCAAAAAGTAAAGAATAATTCGATTTCGATGGCACTTCAAAAAAGTAAAGAATAAAGAATACCATAATCGATATTCGATTCCGGGTATTTGGGAAAATGATAGATGGAGAGCGATGGAACATGCAGACGCTTTTCGCTCAGTTTAGCAATAAGCATCAAAGTATCGGAGTTCCTTGCTCAAATCTCAATCAAAGCAGTCAGACAAACAACAGAAAACGAGCTAATTACAGCTTCCAGATCATAATAAAATATGGAAGACAATAAATGCTTTCAGCTGTCTAAAACCAAGAAATGCAAGTGGTAAATGTAACAATTAAGCTATCAAAGCAAATCTACTCACCAGAAATCAACTTACTAACGTTAAACTGAATCGCAAACTTCTTTCTTTTTGCTGCTATTTGGCTACTCTGAAAAAAAAATCGAATATCGTTTTAACCTGGAAAAAACTAAAGAAAACAGCATATTCGATACTCATTCCAAAAAGTAAAGGATCTGGTGTATTCGATTGAAAAAAAGTAAGGAATATCGCAATCGAATATAGATTACAATCGATTTTTCCCAACCCTGGCTGCAGGCAAACGCTTTTTTTTTGGTTGCTGCAGAAAATAGGAAATATAAATGTGTTCGAGGCCCAACAACGACAGATAATTAAAATAAAAAAGCTCGGTGCGATAACATAAGCGGCCCCTTAAACAGAAACATAAAGAAGTTTCAACAAAACATGAACAAGTGAAAGCACCGAAAAAGGAAAACTTCCAAATACAAAAATCATGAGTGGACAAATAAGGCAATAATAATAAAGCAATAAATGCGGGTGAAAGCGATCAAATAGTAAACACAATCTGGCGGAAAGAGGAACGGTAGTATAATTAAAATAAAATAACAGTTTTTATTACGGCGTTACATTAATAAGCTGGCGAGTATGAACGATAAAATAAAAGTACGACATACGAACAAAACAACACGATAAAACACACTACACAGGAGCGATTTTTGACAAGTCCCGAAGAACATACTCTATCCTTCCAGGGTCCCCAACCGTGTTCTTAGCCAGGACAGCCACAGTAGCCCGGCGAATAATTTCCTTGCCCCTACGTATGTGTGGATGAAGGGAGTGGATCCGTCCCAAACGGTAAGCACCCCTGTAAGTTACGTCTTCCGCATCGCCCACAAGAACTAATTGTCCCACAGTTAAGTTTTTTTGTAGGACCCTCCATTTGTTTCGTCCCTGTACAGAGGGAAGATAGGACTGCATCCACCCAAGCCAAAAACGATGGGCCAAGTTAGAATTGTACAAATAATCCCTACGAAGATCCCCTGTGTCGTGACACTCACCCAAGGGCGTGTTCGGTGCCAGTTCTTGCCCCAAAAAGGATGAGGGAGAAATTGGAGCCAAGTCATTAGGTTGATCACTTAACGTGGTAAAAGGACGGTCGTTTACTATACGTACTGCATCCGAGAAAAAGATTTGCAATTCGATGAGAGAAGGCATGCGTCGTGTATTTTGCAAAGCGCGATGTAGAGCCGTCTTAAATAATTTAACCATGCTCTCCCAGCTACCTCCTTGCCTGGGCGCATAGGGAGGGATCTTACGCCAAATAATGTTAGATTTACGCATGGCATTATGAAACTCCGTAGAACTGAGTAATTTAGGCAAATGATCGGAAGCAGCACAGAAGGTAGAAGCGTTATCTGAATAAATTGTATCAACCGCTCCGCGCAAATTAGTAAATCTAGTAAAGGCCAAAAGAAAATTGTTTAAGTCGAGACTAGTTACCAACTCGACGTGAATACAGCGGGTACACATGCAAACGAATAATAAACCCCACGCTTTGCATTCACTACGGTTTTGTCTGTAGCGAACAGGGCCCAAATAGTCCAATCCGCAGTATTTAAACGGTTTGTTGCATGCAGTAAGCCTGCAAACAGGCAAATCTGCCATTAATTGTCTTATCGGTTTTGCTTTATAAAGACAGCAGCTAGCACATTCCGCAATATAATGTTTTACGCTCGAAATTCCGTGGATTAGCCAGAAGCGTTGGCGGGTTTTCATAAGCGTGTAGGAAGGGCCTGCATGTCCTGCATTCTCATGCGCGTCGAGGACAATCAAGCGCGTCAAGGCATGCCTGCCAGGTAAAATTATTGGATGCTTTGCATCGATAGGAAGCTCAGCATTTTCCAAACGTCCATCGATGCGAAAGAGAGAGTCTTGACCGACGCAAGGCCGTAAATTTCTTAACGTTTTAAGTTCATTAATCCGTCTTGTACTCTCCGGGTCGCAACGCTTTTCATTAAGACGTCGCAAAATAGCGTCGAAACCATCAGGCGAGCCCCTGCGCAGCGAATTGACTGCGGCCCCGAAGCATCGCCCCTGCACATACTTCACAGTCTTGACAAGCGCGTGATCTAAATATGTAGCGTTTAAGTCCGATTTTTGAAAGTTTATCTTTTTGAATTTTGCTACGACAAACTCCGCGAAAGCCATAAGATAAGCAAGACGTTTTTTCAACGAATACAGATCTCGTGACGTGGCAATGAGCTTATCCAACCCGCACTCGCCCTCCTCTTCAACAGACAAACCACTCACAACACTCACACGAACGACAGCGCTCGAGTCGGAGGTCTGAACGTCAACCCGTTCCTGCAACAGGCAACCAGGTCCCTCCAACCACAAACGTACAGAGTCTGGGTTCCTGCAAGCAGCACTACGAGTACCAACATCGGCCGGGTTCTGCGTGGTATGAATGTAGTTCCACGCCGAAGCAGGAGCAACTCGAACTATCTTATCCACCCGACGTTTCACAAAGCGAGCGAGATGCAGATCCGCATTAGTAATCCAGCCAAGGACTACCCGAGAATCAGTCCAAAAATGTAAAGAACAATTAAAATGACGCAAAGACTCTTTAGCCTGTAACATTACATTGCTGCACAATTTCGCAGCTTCCAGTTCCTTTCTAGAAATTATCCAATTTGCCTGTTGTGTTAAAACCACTCTAGATTTTCCTAGAACAAAACTTACAGAAGGTTTATCATTAACCAAACATCGAAGATAAATTACACAAGAAAAGGCCGAGTCAGAAGCGTCACAAAAACCATGCAATTGAAACTTAGCCACAGCTAAATCAAATTCAAGATCAGGTAAACAATTCCGAGGTATAGAAAAATCATTTATTAGACTTAAAGTACCTAACCACTTTTTCCAAGAATCTTGAATGTCGACAGAGAGAGTCTCGTCCCAATCAACACCCGAAGTAGCTACCTTTTGCAATATCAATTTACCCCAAAGCAGGTAAGGTGAGGCCATGCCTAGAGGTTCGAACTGGCTAGCAAGTTGACTAGACATTTCTCGCCTGGTAGCAGCGTTGGAAAATTCCTTGATTGTAACACGAAATTTATCATTTTCAGGATCCCAAGTTAAGCCTAGTGTCTTAGAATCGGGGAGGGGATCAGACCCAAGATCAACCTCAGTAACACCTGTCGCCAAATCACATTGAGGCACACAAGACAAAATTTCTTTAGCATGACAGTTAGCCACCCATTTTCGTAGTTTAAACCCACGACTACTAAATAGGTCAAGTCCTTCTTTAACAATCAGTTTAAGATTTTCCAACGAATTGTTGGCAAGCAATACGTCATCCATGTAACGATTATATTCTACAGCATTCAAAGTTAACAAAGAAGCATTAACAGGGTTTTCCTCTATTAAGCGTTTAATAGCAAGTAAAGCAACAAAAGGACTGGAGTTTATCCTCCAGACGTGTCTTGTAAAACGGTAAACTTGAACATCACCAGTTTTTACATCATTGTCCTTAAACCAAATTAATCGAAAAAGGTTTCGCTGACTAAGAGGAATTTGAACTCGGAAAAAACATTTGCTTAAATCGGCCACGCAGGCAAATTTACCAAGACGAAACCGAGTCAAAACCTCAACTAGATTATTCAATAAATTTTCACCAGCGAAAACAGCTTGATTCAATGAGATACCTTGAACTGCAGCCGCACCATCGGATACCACTCTGGGTTTAGCAGACTTTGTCACAAAAAAGGGAAAATACCACGTAGGTTCAACACAAGATGACAAATCCTCAATAGGTTCAATCCATTTCTTACAAATCAACTCAGAAAAGGTGTCAACAAGTGTTTGTTGCAGCTGAGAATTACGCAACGCGGTTTTACGCAGTGACAAGGTTCTATTTAATGCGTTCTCGTAATTGTTAGGTAACGTTTGAAGTTTTTCCAAGTTAAAGGGTACCGGAATTTCGTACCTGGCGTCTTTCACCTTGATATCAGATTCAATCAGTTTATGAGCAAGCTCATCGTTCCTCGATGGCTGTATCATTTCGTCCTGAAGCTCATATTCGCGGATTGACTGTTTTAACGCAACATTTTCTTTCTTTAGCTTAGCACATTCGCAGTTAGCATTTACCGGCGAACAGACATTAATCCGCATAGTGGACAAGCAATTTGAAGAATTTAAGCGACCACACACTCTGCCCCCACTAGCAATGGGCCCCAGTCGCGTGAGGACATAATTCGGCTCCTCCGGATCCATGCCTTCGCGCTCCTCAAGGACAGTCAACAAAGATTTGTCTGACTGACCAATCAGAACATCAACACGTCTCCGACCCGGTGCAACCGGAATATGAACCCCTTCGAAGTGTTCCAGCGTACTAGTGTCCACAGCATGTGGCAGAGTATGGGCATCGTCCGAAAATTGAGGAACAACCAGTGCATCTTTAACATTGAACTCTTCACCATTATAAAGAGGTTGAAGTTTAAAGTTAGTGCGACCCTCAACAGGTACAGTTTTATCACCAAGGGTGCGAATAGTTATCGAAGGTTCAGGAACGGTCTCTAAACCAAGTTCAGTTTTCAAGTTATCAGAAATAAGTGTCACTTGAGAACCCGTGTCATGTTGGGCATAGACAAGAGACGACCTGCCCGAAGTGGGGTTAACAATTTTAACAGCGCTAGTACGAAGCAGGATCACACGTTTGTCCGAAGAGTTTGCTTTCAAAACAACTCTTTCATTACGTTCATTTTGCGTAGTTTCATTTTTAGAGCCAGGTTCATCGCTGCCTTTATCCGCGGCCCCAGTGTTTGGAGAAATAAAGCATTCGTGCAACGCGGTTGCATGTTTATTTTGAGAGCGCGGTCCGCATTTACGACATTTAGTAGAGCGGGGACAATTACGCACTATATGATCTAAAGATAGGCAGTTTAAGCACCGCTTGGCTTCGATAACCGTTTGGCGTCTACTTTTAGGTGAAAGGTCATTAGAAATTTCACAATCCATTAAAAAATGCTTGGAGTCCGGTTTGGAGCACACGGAAGCATATAGGCGGCGGTTTAGGTTTATCATTAACGCCATATGAGGGCTTAGAAGCACTAGTTTTACGTGAACTGGTTCTGGGAGTATCAGAAGTGGTCCCAGTAGAGCTCCGGTCCCGGTCTCGATTATCCACCTTAATGCCCACCTGACGCACTCGGAAATCCTTAGAACCGGTCCCGGAATCACGTGGCCCCTCCTTTTCCTCCTGTTTAAAGAAAGCCTGTGCATATTCTGAGGCCATCATAGCAATCTCATGAAGAATAAATTTACGTAGGGACTCAAACCCAGGTTGACTCATATCCAATCCCAATTTGTCAAGATAGTCCAGGTACCTACGTTTTAAAATGATGGGCAAACGACCCGCTGTATCTAGCAGGAGTTGGCCAGAAAGCTTTCCCGGTTCGTCATTGGCGTAAGCAAAAACTTCGAGGGTATTTAAATCCTCATTAAACATCTTCAGTGACGCCGAGTTAAACGAAACTTTAGGGCCGTGACGCACGGCTTTAACTTTAGGTTCCGAAGTAAATCCAGCCGTAACTCCGTATCTTTGCCGCAAACGGCTTAAAGCCTTTTCGATACGCTCCGAGGTAGACATGCTTTTCATAGGTGCACAGAACAAGTTAACCATCTCACGTGGTTGTCCAACGCAAGATGCTCGCAACACCTCGAGTTTACGTTCCTCAAAGGGACTCTCCTCCATAAGCCGTCGAATTTGGTTTTCGTAAAAAACGAAAGCAATATTGTTACCGTCATAAGCAATTTGCGAAGCAAGTGTAATGTACTCGTTCCTGCCTTGACGATCAAGATAGGTGAGCAAATTAACATCTTGGTTATCAATTGAAAGCGTTTGTTTGGCCCGATTGCAAGTTTGAGATTGGAAAGGTGTACTAGTTTCACGGTCAGCGTTTCCAGGAGCCGATTCTGGCACCTTCGCAACTCCGCGATTAGGATACTTAGTTTCTTGCACAATTCTTGGCGCAACGGTCTCCGGTTCGATTCTTACGGAAGCATCCTGACGCGTCTCGTCATTTAACCAAGCATTAACTCGATTAGTAGAATCATTAATGCAATTTATAGCAAGTTTAGGTTTAGTTAAGGTCCGATCAAGTTTAACAGGTATAAAACGAGGCGTTTTCGCACTCAAACGTGTATCAAAATTAAATTCAGGAAAACGCTCGATTTTAATAGCGGAATCTACACGATTAGTGGTATTTGGTTTTGCGAGATTTTCCGAGCCAACTCGTCGTCGAAGCACAGATTCAGCTTTAGAGGTTTTAGATGGAGCAACAATTGAAGACCCACTTTCAGAACAAGCAAGCAGCTGTTCCTCGGCTTCAATATTGACCATTTCCAAGCGTACTTTGGCTAGGGCTTCCGCTTCATCAGCTTCGGCTTCAGCCAACTTCCGCATTTTACGAGCTTTTGCTTTTGCGAGTTCTTGCATGTTTTCAAGTTCAGCACGCTTCTTTTGCAATTCGATACGTTTTACAACTGAAGATTTGCTGGAAGTAGCACTATAGCGACTATCGACTTGCGAGACGCTATCGCACGGTTCGGGATCAGTCTCCTCCTCGCTAGTGTCAGAGACTTCGCAAGTTTTATCATCAGATTTATCGCAAATACGCGAGCAGCATTCATTATACAAGTCAAGGCATTTTTGCAGGCATTTAGTAACGTCAGAAGACAAATCTTTTAAAAGATCGTCTTCTTTAAGTTCTTTTACTGCGCATATGAAATTATCATGAGTCCTAGTTATCACAGAAATTTTACTGGATTCCTGATCTAACTGCGCCTTAGTTTTACATTTTAAAAGAGCTCCGCGACTACGTTTTATATCGACCATTAACTTGCGATGCATGGTAAGCAGTTTGCGGGGTACGTTTCCCGGGGTAGCCTGGACAGCGGGGTTTTTTCTTACTTTCCCAGGATTACCACAATCAGGTAATAGGTTTGAATGACTGGCACGGTCAATCAAATTTGGACATCCGACCTGGTCGTTCTCCTCACACTTAGCGTCAGCAGGTAAATTACTTTCACTCTTATTAGTATTTGACATTTTGGAGATAAGAGGGAAGGAACAATCTCACAAAATATACAATAAATTAAACACAATACAATACAATAAAGCATAAACTTACGCAATTCAAAGAATTTCTTCACCGTTTTGGTACAAAGTATTGTCCGATGAACAAATTTAAAAATTCAAGTTGCAGTCCGACGATTGAATGGAAAAACGGATTTCTTGCTTGAACAGAAAAGGCACGAAGCCAACGACCACGAATGAAAAGATGACGATCAATGAGATGGACCAGCAGATAGGAGATTGAATGCGACTCGAAGCAGCCAACAACCAACGGAAAATGCCAACTCAACGATTCACGGTAAAGATGAGCGCTGGTATCGCAACTCGAAGAAAGCAGGTAAAGTTGAATCGTTGAATGACGACGAAAGGAAGGCGCTGGAACCAGAATCCACAACTCAACCGAACGACAGCAAGGATGGTTGCAAGTTCAAATCAGCAATCGACGAAGGTACAGCGAGCGCTGATGGCAGCTCAGCTGATGCAGGGGTCCAAGCAGAAAGGTACCAAGGAATAACCACAGGTACTGCAATTCAATTCCCGAATGGGGTTGATTCTTCGGAAAAGATGATTGTTTTTCTTATGTTACAGAATGAGCTGTAACTAGTGGTTGCAGGTGTCCTGGAAGGAGCTTCCAGGACTTCACCGCTCCGACTCTGACAATTACTTCAACAAAAAAGAACTTAATCAAAATTTATTGGGTAATTAACTCAAATCAGCGCGGCAAAAAACAATCAATAGTATCCCGGAAAAGTAAAATAAAACAGAAATACCGCGAAGTCTTCTCTTGTAAAAAAATACGTCCAACCGCTAGATAACAAAAATCCAAATGAACAACATGTAGCTCGGTGCTATAACGTAATTAGCAACCGTGCAAAAACGTGAAAAAATGATTTTCTAAAACTGCGAACAAACAAAGCAAAGTAAAGTGCGCAGAAGCTGCAGGCAAACGCTTTTTTTTTGGTTGCTGCAGAAAATAGGAAATATAAATGTGTTCGAGGCCCAACAACGACAGATAATTAAAATAAAAAAGCTCGGTGCGATAACACGCAGGTTAGATCATTGCAATTGCCATTGGTAATTTTTCAGAATTTTTTGCTTTTCTTTTTGCCTTTATTTCATGTTTTAAAAAATCCAACTTAAGTTTTTTTGTTTTTCGGTCATTAAAAAGTTGTTACCTGAAATTTTGAGTAGATTATCAAAAAAAATTTATCATTTTATTGTCAATGACCAAAAAGAAAAAATTGAAAAACCTGCGCTAATTTTTGAATACAACCCAAAAATTGCCTTCTTGCAATCGCAAAAATGACCTCAAGATTTCATCAAAAAACAAAAAGTTCACAAAATTGTACATTTGACCTAAACTTCTGAGTTAAAAATAAACCCAAGGTTCCGATACCGGCCAATGATGTGCTTTTTAGTAGGCTTTCTGTACAAAATTTTCAAATTTTAATGTTCTCTAATCAAGGAGTTTTCTTTTGTTTACAGTCATCTTTTAAAGTTGGTGCTTTTGATTGGCGCTTCAATCAACCGCAGCTTTCTTTTTTTTATACAGTAATTGCGTAATTTTTTACAGCGCTAATGCAAAGAACAAATCTGATACGCAAATTATGCGTTACTAACTTAATAAATATACACCCGTTCGAAAAATCGAACGAAAAGATTGCAGCAGCCAACATTCAGCCGTATTTTGTAAATCTCGTTCGCAACTACAGCCTTTACTTTATCGTTGTATCACTTTCTACTAAATATAATGCTGAAAGAGCAATATCACTGATAAACTTTTGGCTATTTATACGTAAATTATAGGCCCAGCTGCAAGCTTATCTAACAGTTGCCTTTTTTGATTATTTTTGTGCTCTTTGTTTTTCATTACAGTTGGCAAGAAAAAATTTTGTTTACACAAAAATTCACCTCAGCTTCATAGCAAATATTATTAGTCTCCTATATTTTTTAGAGCTTGGTGATGGTTCTTTGTTCTATGGCATTAATTAGACCCGTAGACAGAGCATATATAATCACGTGAGGCTCACGTATTACTGTACCTACAGTCGGAAAGCTGGTCAACACTAAACGAAAAAAAAGAGTTCATTTGTTGCTAGCGAGACAAAATGTAGGGGCAAAAGAAATGAAGAAATAAAAATGTTTCGTTGATATTACTGATAAGGTCTCGAACCTCGGAGTCTTTGCAAGCACTGCAGATCGCAAGATTTAAAACATGACACTTGCAATGAACGTAAATAGCTTTGTCAGTTTGCGTGCGCTTTATTATGCCTTGCACCCCTTTTCCATCTGACGACATGTTCTTTGCTCCATCGTAAGCTTGGCCTCTTATATTTTGAGGATCCAGACCAGCTTCCTCCAAAAGCTTGACAATATTTTCGGCAATTTTTTCTCCCGTTGTTCTTTCCAAATTCACTAAATCAATGAACACTTCACGAACTGGACTGTTTAAAGTTTCGTCTGATTGGTCGCAGTATCTGATGCATAGGGAAAGAACTTCCTGATTGGTCACCGTGTCTGTAGCCTCGTCTGCAATCACAGAATAAAAAGATGGCTTTGCTGCCTTCAAAGGAGCAAGCAAGTTTTCGTGCAAAACCAAACGTATTGAAGAAATAATTTCATTTTGAATAGTTTTTGATGTATATTTGGCATTGCGTTTACAATGTATCAGATGGTTTGCTAGAATCTTGTCACTTTTTGCAGTGTAACGCAAAAGAGCAATCAAGTTTCCTTCATTATGTGCAGCCTCGTTTTCAAAGTCAATTTTGTCATCTTGTTTTCCTCTAAGCGGCAATCCTTGTCTTTCCAGCAAAAGAATAGCTTCAATAAGCCTTTTAACAACGTGGATATTGTCTTCGTAATTAGTACGATTGAGTTCACTTAGCTGACTTTCTATTCGAACATTCGGATTTCTGAAAGACTGAAGAAACATTGTTGCAGCAACAATTGCATCTTTATGATATGTTGCATTTTCATGAATGTTTAGGTACCCATCTTTACCTTTGGCTTTTTTATATTTCCGAAATGCATCATTTACAAAAACGCCAAGCTTTTCTTTCGTGCTATGTTGTGGTCTTGTAGCAAATAAAACGCAAATTTTGCACAATCCTCCTTTAAGACTGGGACTATAAACAAGCCAAGAGTATTGCTCTAACCAAGAAATTTGAAACGATAATTGCGAACCTTTTTGAGAGCCAGATGTGGCTTGAACAGATGCGACATCTTGTTTATTCTTTGGGACATAATTATGTTTCAGGCAAAGATATTTGGATTTCGGATCAGTTGTAGAATAGCTACCAGTGACAACCTGGCCAATGTCAATATTATCTGAAAACGCTGCAGAATTTTCTAAAATTGTTGACCGATGAGTGGATGATGCTACCGGCAGTGTATTGTTATTCTCGTCCGTATTTTCTGTAGTTTCAGCAATAGCGGTACCTGTATCGGAATCCATCTGCTCAAGTTCATCTTCCAGGTGTAGCGTTGCTGCTGTCATAGATGTTTGCTCTGACAAAATTGTGGAGTCCATAGTACGATTACAAGTAGAAAGCTTAGGCTCGCTATCACTATGGGTTGCCATTGACAATTCGTTTGATTCTTGTAACAGCTGCTCCTCGACACTGATGGCTTGATGCTCTGAAATTGTTTCATCGTCCTGGATGTCAGATTCAGAAATAGTCAAAACCTCCTCATCTTGGCTGCTGTCCGCTGCAGTTCTAGTAGAAGGCGTGGTTGTGGAAGAATACCTAAAAAAAACAAAACAGGCATAATGTCGTAGCAAAAATATACCGATAAACTTCTTGGCATCTATGATCAAAATCTTATTTCCTCCAGAACCTGGGGCCGTATAGTCTTGTCACTTTCATAGTGAGTTACGTAATGCCTAAGTATTATAAACAAACACAGCTACACATTCTTTTCATTGCTTAAATTTCTGGAAAAGTAACTAGACTACGGCATCAGACCACGATCATTACGAGTAACGGTTTTAACTTTCAAGTCTTTTACAGTACTTCTTATAAACTAATAGCCTAACTAAGTGGCATAGCAGTTCAATTTCAAACAAGAATCTACCAAAGGTAAAATGTTGTCGTTATCATACCTATTTATACAGCGGTAGATAGAACAATTTACAGTATATCACGATATAAATACGCAGTTGCTTATGCACAATAACTTACCAAAAACTCTTCAAAGATTTCTGTTTTTTTGCTTTCGGCATGGCAAATTAAACTTATTATTCGCGTACTGCTAATTATATGCGTCTAAAAATTATCGATATCATCTAGACTCGGATTCTTTCCAAACAAACTCTGTTACAAGGACAATTTTTTTGATCACATTTACTTGCAAGAGACGAAAGCGCAGCATCGAGGGGTCAAACTTGCAATCTTTCGCTTACGAGTTCGGCACCTAACCGATGCGCCAACGAGTAGCAATCTATATTGCTTTCACTGCGATTGATCTGCTCAACAGCTGCTTACTTATTACACCGGTACTATTACTAGCCGTACCCGTAATAGTCTTTCACAGTATGCCTGCAACACCAAGGGAGTGTGCTGTTATTTTCCACTTCACTTTTGGAGTGAAGCACTAGCAGGCTGAACAATTAGGTAGAGTAGCGGCAAGACGTTAATCTCTAGAGCGTAAGGGCTAGAGTTCGATGCTCTTTACGGCTGCCTATTCAGCTTTGCTTGCAATTGTAAATACGGGTACCTAATTTGTGTTAAAAAATATTCTGTTCTTTTATTCACTTTATGTTCTGTTAAATTGGGAAAAATAGCCTGATCTGCTGAGATTGCGTAGCCTACTTTCTCAAACTACCAGTACGGTATCGCAATTAGCAATTACTATATTGTCTTTTAGAGAAATAATGCTGCTCACAGGCGCTAGCTTCTCCTTGGTCCTTTTACAGGCTTAAATCACGCATTGAAAACTAAAGTTAAGAACTTACGAGAGACGATTTATTGCAAATTCTCATTCTACTTCGCTTGTCAGTGTTTTCATTTGTGTCAAAACAATAACAAGCAAGAGTTGAAGAGAAGGTGAAGAAAGACAAAGTGTGACTTTCGAATTGCAACAGTGTTGGAACAGTGTCGGATATGCTTTTGATCATATTCTTTTGATCTTTTCCATTTGAGAATTTCCAGGTTTGAAAAGCAGTTGCACTGACTCGCACGGCAGAAGGGAGCCATTTTCTTGACTACTGAAATACCGAAAGCTGTACACATCCTTCGTAACGTTGCACAGTATAGCAGCACATTTTATGTAGCGGTACCGGTTTGGTCTATACGCTGCGCTTTCAAATGGTACGGTAGAAAATACACAACTAAAATTAATGACAAAACGGTGGTGACTTGAAGCACACGCTAGGAAAGCGTAAATTGAAATGATGCCGTTGAAATAATAATGTTTGCATTGTTAAATTCTAAAACGTTAAAAAATTTTTCGAATGTCTGAAAATTTGGGGGGGATCCGACCCTCGGATCCCCCCTGGATCCGACCCTGTACATCGGTAATTAGCAGTTAGTAAATATGCTAAGATCCAGCATCCACTGAAAAACTGTTGGAAAAGGCAGATTGCTGACTACCGATTGCCAATGTACTCTCAAACCCTCTTCAGCTCTTTTAATTGTGCCAGTATAACAACCAAAGAAAGTACAACAAATAAACGCAACTCCAGCCTTTTCTGCGTTTGTTCGTTAAATTTTAGTTTCTTATTTGCCAAGTTGACTTCACTAATCACTATAGCGTATATTTGGGGACAATGTGCTGCGTCATGCCCTCTCCCCACCTGGTCATACAGCATAACATTTTTTGGGAAAAAAGACCTCAAAATCTGCAAAAATATGACATAATTCCTACTTTTTCAAATTGTATTTCTCTCACATTTACCTCATAACGTGGTTTATTTTGGACAGCGAATGATAAGTTTTATAAAGCAACATTATGCATAAAAACACGCTAATTTGCTTAAAAATGTTATGTTTTCTTAAAATTAAGCAAAATTTTTCAACGGCGGAGGCTTCGTCTTCGTGTACGAAGAATTAAAAAAAATTGAACTGTGATAAGCTCATCACAACAATTTTGTATCACAGGGAATATACTACAAATATGGCAAATAGGCACCGTATGCAAACTTGTTACACCAAACATAGCATTTATAATACCAATATGCAAACCAAACAACTACCAAATCAGCACTCTTCGACAAATTTAACCAAAGTGTTGCGTTTTAACCATAGGTGGGCAAGTTAACGCAAAACGTTAGCTTCGTTAACCACTAGTCCGTTAACAAACTTCACACCTCCGTTAACGTTAATCCGTTATTTTCATTATAAACGGAAGTTAACAAAGTCCGTTAATTCGTTAACATTTTGCGTATAATTAACATTTTTTCTTCTTCACTCGCTTCTACAACATGTATTGACGCTGTTGAACTGGTTGTAAGGGAGTATTTATCGCTGTGGTAGTCTTTTTGTGTTTGGAAAGTTACATTTTTTAGTCTAATCTAATTTCAAGATAAAAATAAGTTCAAATGCACTAACGAAGCTGCGATCGGAAAATCTTTGGAAATTGTGATCAGCGATAATTAATAGACCTATGAGGCTGCAGCTTTTTATTTGCCACAAAAAAGAGCTCCTTTCTTTGCTTTCTTTTATAAAACTCTTGCTTATACGCTTCAAGTGTTGCCAGTGCAAACTGGTTTGTACCAGTACTATGAATAAATGGTGCAAGATATTAACAATAAAAACTTTAACGGAAGTTTACAGAACTTAACGGAAGTTAATTTAGTCCGTTAACAGAACTTAATGGAAGTTAATTTAGTCCGTTAACATGAAAAAACTTTTTAACGGATTAACGAGTTAATGAAAAAGTTAGCTTCGTTATTAACGGATTAATGGACTTGTGCCCACCTATGGTTTTAACCATAGGTTGGCAAGTTAATGCAAAACGTTAGCTTCGTTAACCATTAGTCCGTCAGCAAACTTCATACCTCCGTTAAAGTTAATTCGTTATTTTCAGCTTAAATTAACGGAAGTTGATGAGTCCGTTAATTCGTTAATATTTTGCGTGTAATTTACATTTCTTTTTATTCGCTCACTTCCAGAACACACGTAATCACTAGCGTAGCGGGGGGGGAGGCTGTAGCCCCCCCGTCCCCCATAGGCAGTTCGACCAAAATGCAGAATAAGAAAAATACCACGCTTTTAGCTCTTTTGAGACTGTTTTATGTACTGAAATGGATTAAAATAGTGATTTAAAACATCTTTTGAAACATATGTTCAGGGGTAGGGCCTACTAATTTGTCAACAATATAACCACAAATGCATGAAAACTTTGAAAAATGGCCAAAAATAAGCAATCAAATTTGATCGCTAGTGTAAAAATGCTAAACATAGGTGTCATCAACAAATGTAGGCTACTATAAACTTAACTAGGAATGGGGGGCTATTCAGTATTAGTTAATTACCAAT
The DNA here is from genome assembly GCA_963965965.1 of Trididemnum nubilum. Classification (NCBI taxonomy): domain Eukaryota; kingdom Metazoa; phylum Chordata; class Ascidiacea; order Aplousobranchia; family Didemnidae; genus Trididemnum; species Trididemnum nubilum. The sequence continues at coordinate 31,444,411 of OZ014472.1, read as the reverse complement.
CATTCCTCTCAAATCTCTTTTCATTAGCCCCCTCCCGCCAATTATTTTTCTCTATAAGCTCTGGACGAAATAGATTACTCCATGTGAGTTTTATTGAACAATACGATTTTATTATTGGCCAGCATCTAAATACGAGAATTAAAATTTTGCCATAAGCCACCTCCCAAATACCCAATTTATGCAACCAGTTTAATTATGTTTGCTCTGCCAATTTCAATGCCACGTTTTAAAAGCATTATTTATCAAAATAGCCCTACAATTTAGTTATTTTTGCAAAAAAATGCAAAATTTTCGGGCGCTGGGGTCTCCGCCCCCAGACCCCCGTGCCTCCGGCGGCTGGGGGCTCGACCCCCAGATCCCCAAACAGCTTCCCCCCAGTGCGAATTTCTGAGTACCTGCCGGCGCATAATGACACTGTTGAGCTGATTGTGAGGAAAAATTTATTGCTGTGGTAGTCTTCTGTGTTGTGGAAGTTACATTTTATAGTCTAATCTAATTTCAAGATAAAAGTAGGTTCATATGCAGTAACGAAGCTGCGATCGGAAAATGTTTGGAGGTTACGAACAGCAATGATTAATAGACCTATGAGGCTGCAGGTTATTATTTGCCTCAAAAAGAGCTCCTTTCTTCGCTTTTTCTTCGATAACACTCGTGCTAATACGCAACAAGTGTTACCAGTGCAAATTGGTTTGTACTGGTACAATGAATGAATGGTGCAAGAAATTAACGATGAAAAACTTATGTTAACGTTAATTTCTTGCACCATTCATTCATTGTACCAGTACAAACCAATTTGCACTGGTAACACTTGTTGCGTATTAGCACGAGTGTTATCGAAGAAAAAGCGAAGAAAGGAGCTCTTTTTGAGGCAAATAATAACCTGCAGCCTCATAGGTCTATCAATTATCGCTGTTCGTAACCTCCAAACATTTTCCGATCGCAGCTTCGTTACTGCATATGAACCTACTTTTATCTTGAAATTAGATTAGACTATAAAATGTAACTTCCACAACACAGAAGACTACCACAGCAATAAATTTTTCCTCACAATCAGCTCAACAGTGTCATTATGCGCAGGCAGGTACTCAGAAATTCGCACTGGGGGGAAGCTGTTTGGGGATCTGGGGGTCGAGCCCCCAGCCGCCGGAGGCACGGGGGTCTGGGGGCGGAGACCCCAGCGCCCGAAAATTTTGCATTTTTTTTGCAAAAATAACTAAATTGTAGGGCTATTTTGATAAATAATGCTTTTAAAACGTGGCATTGAAATTGGCAGAGCAAACATAATTAAACTGGTTGCATAAATTGGGTATTTGGGAGGTGGCTTATGGCAAAATTTTAATTCTCGTATTTAGATGCTGGCCAATAATAAAATCGTATTGTTCAATAAAACTCACGTGGAGTAATCTATTTCGTCCAGAGCTTATAGAGAAAAATAATTGGCGGGAGGGGGCTAATGAAAAGAGATTTGAGAGGAATGATTGGTAATTAACTAATACTGAATAGCCCCCCATTCCTAGTTAAGTTTATAGTAGCCTACATTTGTTGATGACACCTATGTTTAGCATTTTTACACTAGCGATCAAATTTGATTGCTTATTTTTGGCCATTTTTCAAAGTTTTCATGCATTTGTGGTTATATTGTTGACAAATTAGTAGGCCCTACCCTTGAATATTTGTTTCAAAAGATGTTTTAAATCACTATTTTAATCCATAACCGACAAGTTTGACGTCCTTCGTGGTCGACTCCTGGGAAATCATAACGACTTCCACTGGCAATTAGGTGGCCAGATCAACCACCAACCCTGCAGCTACAAAGCAGCTCGAGTGATAAGATGCACAGAGCTGGACAGCGCTGTTTCGAGCTTTTAGCTCTCATCGGCATCCCTCAGCTTCTCTAACAAAGTTATTCCCCAGCTGGACAAGACTCTTGGCCGATCTGGACAAACCTTAAGGGCTTGCACAGAGGCAGACGGTTTGTAGGGAATAAACGGTTTTTCACTTGTGGTACTTAAAAAAAAAACAAGTGAAAAAATCGCTGAACCCTTGCAGTAAGGACAGCCATAGGCTAACCCTACTATTTTAATCCATTTCAGTACATAAAACAGTCTCAAAAGAGCTAAAAGCGTGGTATTTTTCTTATTCTGCATTTTGGTCGAACAGCCTATGGGGGACGGGGGGGCTACAGCCTCCCCCCTCCCCCCCGCTACGCTAGTGATTACGTGTGTTCTGAAAGTGAGCGAATAAAAAGAAATGTAAATTACACGCAAAATATTAACGAATTAACGGAGTTCACTAACTTCCGTTAATTTAAGCTGAAAATAACGAATTAACTTTAACGGAGATATGAAGTTTGCTAACGGACTAGAGGTTAACGAAGCTAGCGTTTTGCATTAACTTGCCCATCTATGTATATAGCAAGACTGCAAGAAAAAGCTCAGTTTCTTTCCAGTTTGGGTTTTCATTGTAAAAGTTTTGTAGTATGTCCAAAAATGCTACAAATAAATCTACCTATATACTTCACCTCCTATTAAATAAACATGATATCAGCTCATTAAAATGACCAGGAAAACCAACTAGTCTGTGTACAACAACCAGATATTTTTGTAAAATATGCAGTTTCAGCGAAACTTCAATATTCTGTTCCCTCCCACACACATGAGGAAAATAAACATTAAAATTTGTTAGTTGGTTTGAATGCAAGTTATCATTCATTTCGATTTTTAATATTTTGGTATGCAAGTTTAGAAAGTTCTCAAACATATGGCTTGCTGCATTGGAGAAAATTTATTTGAAGGCTGTGAGTGTTGTAGCCACGAAAGTGTTTATTAGCCTAATGAAACTGATAGTGAAATCTTAAAGTTAAGAGTAAAGACAAATCAGAATTTTTTTAACGTATGTGGAAAACATATTGTGGTATTTGAAAAGTATGAATTCTTTTAAAAAATGGTTCTGCAGCTCTAGGTGTGAGAATAGAGATGCTCCTCTAGATTTGGCTGTAAGCTAGTACGTATTCTGTTAAAGCACTTTTATTTGAACTGTTAAGTTTTGTAACATTGTACTTGGCTACTTGCAGTTGCACATTTTCAAGATTTTAATTGATTTAAATTCTTTCCTGAAAATATTTTAGCAAAACGACAGCAAAACAATTCAGCATTTTAAACATTAGTCAGTTGTTAAACTAACAAACTTAGAATTAATCGATTCCAATTTTTAATTTTCGCAACACATGCAGTGCAAATATCACACTTGTACATGTTTTTGCCTCACTAACATATGGCAATTGATTCCTCTTATTTTCATTTGTAGGTGCATACTTATTTGGCAGAGGTGGAGTCGAGAACACAAGGCTCGAGGCCAAGGCCAAGGACACAAAAAAAATCCGAGGCCAAGGCCAAGGACAGCCTTTCCGAGGACAGACACTCTCGAGGCCAAGGACAGGAATGCTCGAGGCCAAGGCCAAGGACCAAGGACACAAGCGTAAGTGCTCTCCAAAAAAAAAAAAGGTCTTCACAAAAATTTTTCAAGCGATCTCCACGAAAACACGTTTTCCAAAAAATTTTTCAAGCGCTCCACAAAATTTTAACAATTCAAAAACTAGTGCTGTCCTCGAGCCGAGGACAGGCCAATTTTCGAGGACTTGAGGCCTCGAGGCCAAGGCCGAGGCCGAGGACTTGACCTTCGAGGCCAAGGACTTCAAAATGTGCCCTCGAGGACTCCACCTCTGTTATTTAGGTTCTACAGCAGATTATTGTGAGATTTTTAAACTGGGTTGGTGAACTAAAAAATCCGAAAAGTTTTCTTTGGTGAAAAAATTTGGTACCGGACTATTGGTATTTATTGACATTTTTGATAGACAAACCCAACTTGTTGATGTTTCTTGCCTGTGGCTACTGTATATATATATAAAATAGTACTACCGTAACTGCTTTAGCTTAGAATGTCATTCAACAACTTATTTATTGCTTGAATCGTTTGCATGCTTTCTGGCCTAAAGGCTACCAGCACGGAAGCTTTGGGAAGCACCATCTGATTGATGACTATTTGAAACAAGCTATGCAAAAAAGTTATCTTCCCACAGGATTCAAACCTGCAGCCTTTGGATTACCGGTCCACAGCTTTACCACTTATAATAAAGCGGATGTTTCCTTGCATACTTAAATTTGGTTATTTAAACACAGCAACATGCTTTTATTATTATGTTGATATGATTTAATTGCAATGTTTTGACGTTTGCAGGCCAAAGTTTTAATGCTTAATTGTTCGAGTGCTTTCTGGCCTAAATGCTACCAGCGCAGAAGCCCAGAAAAGAGCCACCGAATTGGTAACTAAGATCCTCTCTAGTTTAAGTGGTAGAGCAGTGGACCGGTAATCCAAAGGCTGCAGGTTCGAATCCTGTGGAAGGATAACTTTTTTGCATTGCTTGTTTCAAGTAGTTTCCAATCAGGTGGCTCTTCCCAAGCTTCCATGCTGATAAGCCTTTAGGCCAGAAAACATGCAAACGATTGAACATTAAAACTCTGGCCTGCTAACGTCAAAACATCACAATTAAATTATTATCAACTTATTAGGCATTCACATAGTTTGTTACATCTATCGGTCACTATTATCTGATATGAACAATATATGCAGTTTATAACATTTGTTTGAATAGAAATTGATTTAAAAGTTGTGTTTATTTAAAAAACAATTAAATTTACCATAATGTCACTAAATATCCATGAAAATCATAATGAAACAGCATTAAGTAAATAGAAGGTGCAGTGAAAAAAAAAAACAAAAAAAATTTGATACTTTTTCTAAATATTGGTATCAAAAGATGCACAAACATAATCACCGCTATCTACTTTCCCTTTCAAGATATTGGCACCAAACTTGAAAAATATGTGCAAAGTTTCCAGAAAATTTTATTGAAATCGGTCGAATAGTTAATTGAATAGGCTATTTATTAAAATAAAAATATTGCGCCAACCAAATGCATAATTTCTAATTATTTGTTTAATCAATAAAGCAAAAACTACTCCGACAACATTGATGAAACTTGGTACATACATTTCTCATGGCATCATGTTCTAATGTGCGGCATGACGTAAATTCTTTCGAGGTTCTGAAACAACGTAAATCACATTTTCAGGCCCAAATTCATGAAGCTTTATTAATAAAGAAACATAGACCTAGTTTAAACTTAAGCAATTATATACTTATGGCTCGTCCTTTCTGTTAAATGTTTACAAATGATAGTGACCAGTGGCGGATCTAGAAAATTTTGGTGGGGGGGGGATTTTAAGCACAAACCCTAAAAAATTCGGATGTTTTCACCGAAATTGAGAGTGATTTTTCGGCCGACATCGGAAATTCGAACGTTTTTTTTGCCCAAAATCAGGTGGTCTCCAAAAAAAAGAAAAAGGTCTTTATTGAAATTGAGAGTGATTTTTCGGCCGAAACCGTTAGCTTTACACTGGTGGGGGGGATGCATCCCGAAATGGAGTCTAATTTTTCGAAATAGAGGCTGATTTTTCGGCCGAAATCGTTACTTTTAGGCTGGTGGGGGGGATGCATCCCCCCATTCTCCCCCTAAATCCGCCCCTGATAGTGACGTCTGTTGATTAATGTGTTGTTATTTTCCCCACCAATCTCTTTATTTTCCATTAGTAAATGAACTGTTGACCTGTTAAATGTGATTGATAATTTTTATTGTTTTAACGCTTGGTGACTCGAAACCTTGATATCGTTTGATTTTTTTTGTGTTTCATTTTTTCCAAGTTTGAAGTTAACAAGGCTATAATTTAACTAATACCTGAAGGGGCCTGATGAAAGACAAAAACGTTTGAATTTTTATTGTAAATAAATCCCTAGAATGACTATAGTCTTGCTGTTTATTGCTATTACATCATCAACAATTGCTGCAAATTCAAACAAATTCTTCAATGATCATATTTTTTCAGTTTACATAATTATATTTTTTTAGTTTTCATAATTATAATAAAATGACTCTTTTGCATGTCTCGATCACTTGCCCAATCTTTGAATCACCCGAGTCTCCTAGTACCAGTGGTGGGCAGTGACTAGTTACAATTGTAACTAGTTACTTTTTTAGTAACTGTAACTTCGTTACTTTTTTCAGATGTAACGATATTTGTAACTAGTTACCAGTTTAGAGACCTAAAAAAAGTTGGAGTTACTTTTTGTACTATATGCTTTGAAGCAAATTACAGATTTTTTATGAATTCCATTCAAAATAATTGTATTATACTGGCAACACAGGACGCACAGTCGCATGTCTGATCAACCATAACCTTTTATCCATGTTTTCTTCACTGTGTTCACATCTGCAGTTCTTCCAAAATCCATTGATACAAATTCTTTTGATGATGAGGGATTGAAGAAACTTTTCATTCAATATAATACTACCCTACCATCTAGTGCAGTAGTGGAGAGACTATTTAGTTTGGGAAAAGATATCTTAAAACCAAAATGCTGTGGGCTCAGTGACGAACACTTCGAAATGTTAGCCTTTTTGAAAGGCAATTAACTGATTTCTGTTTTCAAAATTTTTGTAACTATCAGCGCATATTTTTAGATCTAGCTAGTCCTATTTTCTTTGCATTCTTACGCAAATGCGATTTTGAAAGTTGATGCATGAAATTTAACGCTTTGACAAAACTAAATTTTGTGACAGAGAAACATCCTTGGTTGGGTCCAGTAGCGTAGCCAGGGGGGGGGCGGGGGGGGGCTATAGCCCCCCCCATTGGCCTGCCGACCAAAACGCAGAATAAGGAAAATACCACGTTTTTAGCACTTCTAAGACTGTCTTTTGCACTGGATTAGACTATTTTGAAACGTTTATTTAGGGGGGGGCTAATGAACTGCCGACCAACATGCAGAATAAGAAAAATATCACGTTTTTAGCATTTCTAAGACTGTCTTTTGCACTGGATTAGACTAAAAAATGCTATAAAGCATAGTTTGAAACGTTTATTTAGGGGGGGGCTAATAGACTGCCGATCAAAATGCAGAATAAGGAAAATACCACGTTTTTAGCCAGTAGCGTAGCCGGGGGGGGGGGCGCGGGGCTATAGCCTAGCCCCCCCCCCCCATTGACATGTCGAACAAAATGCAGAATGGGAAAAATACTACATTTTTAACACTTTTGAGATTGTTTTATGCACTGTAGTGGACTAAAAATAGTGATTTAAAACATTTTTTGAAACATGTGTTCAGGGGGGGGCTAATTTGTCAAAAATAAAACCAACAAATAAATAAAAACTTAGAAAAATGGTAAGAAATAAGCAATCAAATTTGATCGTAAGTGTAAAAATGCTGAACATAGGTGTCATCAACAAATATACTATAAACTAAGGAATAGGGGGGGGGCTATTCAGTATTTGTTAGTTACCAATCATTTCTCTCAAATTTCTTTTCATTAGCCCCCCCCAATTATTTTTCTCTATAAACTGTACACGAAATAGATTACTCCGTGTGAGTTTTATTGAACTATTCGATTTTATAATTTGCCAGCATCTAAACAAGAGAACTAACATTTTATCATTAGCCACCTCCCAAATAGCCCATTTATGCCACCAGTTTAATCTTGTTTGCACTGCCAATTTCTAAGCCAGGTTTTAAAAGCATTATTTTTTAATCAAAATAGCGATAAAATGAAGTTATTTTTGCAAAAAAAATGCAAAATTTTCGAGCGCTGGGGGCTCCGCCCCCACACCCCCGTGCCTCCGGCGGCTGGGGGCTTTGCCCCCAAACCCCCAGCCTCCGGCGGCTGGGGGCGAAGCCCCCAGACCCCCACTGGCCTCCGGCGGCTGGGGGCTCCGCCCCCAGACCCCCAAAACAGCCCCCCCCATTGCTAATTTCTGGCTACGCGCCTGGTTGGGTCTTAATATACTTTTGAGACATACCGACGTAATCTGGCAAGTACCGACAGGCCTGTTTTTAGTCCAAATTTTTAATCACTAAAAGTAACTGTAACTAGTTACTTTTTCAAATTTGTAACTTAGTTACTTTTTTTGCTAAGTAACTGTAACTAGTTACTTTTAGAAAGTAACTTGCCCACCACTACCTAGTAGGCTACCCACAACTGACTTGTACGTTCTAACAAAAAACAATGAATGCATGTACTTACCAAAAACGACTTTTATGATGATGCTTGACTGATATAAATGATAGCCCATTAGCAACTGAAGTTAATTCTACATTTTCGTGGATGCCACGAATACAATCCGTTTAGGGAGATCTGGGTGTTCAATACGCAACACTTTAAAGGCGGTGAATCATTTAGCCAATTCCGGTGGTTTACAATAGCTAAAATTGAACTATAATTTTTGATATTTTTTGTTTTAATTTTGGGACTGCGGTTGCAAAGATATTCAACAAATACAAAAAGATGTCCCCCCGAAAAAAGTTTTTGGAAACTCTGAGTTTTGATCTTCCCGCCAAAACCACAGTAGGCCTAATGATTTAGAGAACTGTGGTAGGCCTAATAGTTTAGAGATAGTTTATTTCTAAATAGTTTAGGCCTAATTAAGCCTAACTATCTCTAAACTATTAGGCCTAATAGTTTAGAGATAGTTAGGCCTAATAGTTTAATAAGATTACCGTAGGCCTAGTAGTTTAGAGAACTGTGGTTTTGGCGGGAAGATCAAAACTCAGAGTTTCCAAAAACTTTTTCGGGGGGACATCTATTTGTATTTGTTGAATATCTTTGTAAACACAGCACCAAAATCCAAACAAAAAATAACAAAAATTATAGTTCAATTTTAGCTATTGCAAACCACCGGAATTGGCTGGATGATTCACCGCCTTTAAGTAATTTTCATAAAGGCAAATTTGTAGCATTAGACGTGACTGTCCACTTTGATAAACGTTATGCAAATTATGTGTTTCTTTCTTATTACTGCTGGAATTGAAAACACTTTGATAATCAAAGTCGCAGTAGGTGCTGTAGAAGTCGTAACGCGATTCAGCGTCTTCACTTTCCTTAGATTTTGAACATGAATTAATGTGTGATTTTTCCAACTGAAACAATTCAGAAGCATTTTCAGGACTGCAAGAAAGCATGTCAAATCCATCCGTATACTGGCATTTGCTGTAGCTTGTACAATTAAGGTGAATTTACACAGTATCCGTTTTTCGTACGTTTTCGTCCGTTTTTGCTTCTCCTTGACAAAGTATGCGCTTTTTCATCCGCATTTTTATGTGTCCATATTCGCACTAATTAGACAGTCACATACTGAACTAAAGTTTTCTGAAAAAAATTTTTTGTAAAGGAGTACAGCTCTATTTCGAAATATCGCTCTTATCCTTCATACACTAAATTTTTGAACAAAATTTTTATCTATATATCAGAGGTGGAGTCCTCGAGGACAGATTTTGAAGTCCTTGGCCTTGGCCTCGAAGGTCAAGTCCTTGGCCTTGGCCTCGAGGCCTCAAGTCCTCGAAAATTGGCCTGTCCTCGGCTCGAGGACAGCACTATTTTTTGGAAAGTTAAAATTTTGTGGAGCGGTTGAAAAATTTTTGGAAAGCGTTTTTTCGTGGAGATCGCTTGAAAAATTTTTGTGAAGACCTTTTTTTTTTTTTTTTTTTTTGAGATCGCCTGAAAAATTTTTGTGAAGACCTTTTTTTTTTTTTTTTTTGGAGAGCACTTGCGCTTTGTGTCCTTGGTCCTTGGCCTTGGCCTCGAGCATTCCTGTCCTTGGCCTCGAGAGTGTCTGTCCTCGGAAAGGCTGTCCTTGGCCTTGGCCTTGGCCTCGGATTTTTTTTGTGTCCTTGGCCTTGGCCTCGAGCCTTGTGTCCTCGACTCCACCTCTGCTATATATCACAGTCTACTTAGTGCGTATATGGACTCACAAAAGTGCGGATGAAAAGCGCATACTTTTTCAAGAAGCAAAAACGTAAAAAAAACGGACGAAAACGTACGAAAAACGGATACTGTGTAAATTCACCTTAACACAGCAAGCATGAACACTACCACCACTTCCTGATGGCAAAGTGGCATCTGGTTCACACGATAACAATACCGGTACTGAGATATAATTTCTACTGCAAATATAGGCAAGATGTATGGGGCGCTGTTTGTGTACCTTAGTTTGTGCAGTGTTTTTTTTGCATATTTAATTAAATAGTCATTTTAATTAAATATACAAAAATAAATATACAAAAAAAACTAGTGCAAAAATAAATATGCAAAAATTTTTTTGTGCGGACTTTTTTTGACTATTTATTTTTGCGATAAGAAAAAACTGCCACAGAATAAACTGTTGCAAAAATAAATTGTCAAAAAAACTGCGCACAAAATAAAGCGTTGCAAAAATGCGCTGCAGACATTTTTGTATATTTATTAGTGGAGCGTGGCAAAGCGCTCTCGGCTGCTCATAGAGCACATTAAAGAACAGCCAATAGCGCATCAAAGAGCAGCTTTGCCACGCTCCACAAACAAATATACAAAAATGTCTGCAGCGCATTTTTGCAACGCTTTATTTTGTGCGCAGTTTTTTTGACGATTTATTTTTGCAACGCTTTACTTTGTGCGCAGTTTTTTTGACTATTTACTTTTGCAACAGTATATTCTGCGCAGTTTTTTCTTATTGCAAAAACAAATAGTCAAAAAAAGTCCGCACAAAAATTTTTGCATATTTATTTTTGCACTAGTTTTTTTGTATATTTATTTTTGTATATTTAATTAAAATGACTATTTAATTAAATATGCAAAAACACATAGCACAAATTTGGGTAGACAAACGGCGCTCCATAAAGATGATTGTCTGCAAAACTTTCCTTCTCAATTTTGCATACACCGGCGCAGCTAGAAATAAAAAAGGGGAGGGGACTAAATTTTTTTTATTATGATTAAAGCATATGGAAATTGGAAAGTTTTCATTTAAGCAAATTGCAACAAATTAAAAGGTTTAGCGATAACAGGCCGGAGTCCTGCCGTCGTTCACGCAGCAGACGCATTAAAAAATAAATGAAAAAGAATAAAAGTGGTTTCAGCTTGTTTAAAATTTTATTTTATTTGGTGATACAACAGCGGACAAAAAAAACGCATTTTCTTAACGTAAGCCATACGGGAAAGTCGCAAACTCCCGTTATTATTCAGAATAGTGGGCATAATAATATTTCAACTTTCAAATATAGTATATTGTCCCAAATCAAGAACAAATGAGATCTACATTTCGCAAAAACATACATACAATCCCCACCTACTCCCAAAAAATGATTGGTTTTTGAAAAAAAATAAGTGCTCCCTATTATTATTTATGTTAATTGACACCACGTACTGATTGCTATTTGCAAACGGAAAAAATGCACTATATTGTGGCTTGCCAATCCAAAGTTTTGTACTTCAGTACTGTACTGTTATTATTATCGTTGGTATGAAATGGGAATTTAAGCAAGAATAACGCGATAGTGATCGGCCGTTCCTTACGCGCGGTTAATTGCCTCATAAATAATTGATTGGTGGTACAGAATTTAACCATAGCTTTAAATAAAACCGGATTCATCTTTTATTGATTGGGTAGCCTTGAAAAAGGCTGTTTTAAGGTTTAAACGCTTTCGTCTAGCTCTCTTCAGAAACCATCGCTAGAAAAAGATAGAATGAAAATAAAACAATGCGGATTCATTTATAAAGGCAGAGAAAATCGCTGATTGGTTGAATAATCATCGCTGATTGGTTGATTTGTGTCGTTTCGTTTGCGTACAGAAGTGGCGCTCTTGCGAAGAAAACAAACTTTCATCAAGATAGATGCTGATTGGGTCAAATCGTTGCGTTTCGTTTGCGTAAGAAAAAAAGATGACTTTGTGATGAATCTAAAATAAAACCTAAAACAGAATTTGGTAAATTGTTAAGTTTCGTTTGCGTTCGAATTATCAATGAATTAATTGAAGGGAATAAACAAATTCCTTTTGCCTGCACAATTCTGGTTTTAGAATCCGAATGAGTGTTGCTTCCAGTGTAGATAGGTGAAATTGCGTTCTTGCTTTAGCCAGAATAGAAAACTGGTTGGTGTTGAAGTTGTTGGCACAGGTTTTGTTTTGCAGAAGATGTTGTCCAATGGCCGAATCACAGTTAATTTCTGTTGAAGTCTTTTTGCAATTTCGTTGTGGTTGGAATTTCTGTTGTTGGTGTCCGGTTCTAATACTTTTGGGGATATGCTGATTGATTCTATCCTGCAGTCTTTGGGTTGTACGGCCCACGTACCGACAATCACAGTGGCACACGTATTGATACACGATCATACTTTGTTGTGTGGTGGGCAGGACATCCTTATGGACAGCAGGAAGAATCTTCTTAGTACAAAAAATGACGCGTGGATCTACTGCTCCATAACATTGATTAACTGCTGATTTGGAAAGTTTTTCAAATTTTTGAGACACTTTGCCAATCCATGGGAGCCGAAGGTAGACGGGGCATTTTTGAGGTCCTTCTTTCTTAGCTGAATTAAATTTAGAGATTTTCTTTGAAATGCTGGTGTTGATTATGTATTCGGGATAACCATTATTGAGCAGAATGGCACGAATTTGATCAAGCTCTTGTTGAAGTTTTGATTTAGAACAGATTTTTAAAGCTCGATGTACGAGGGTGCCAATTAAATTAGTTTTCCGTTTCGTCGGTCCATTTCGTGCCATTTTTCCGTTTCGTTTCGTGCCGTTTCGTTTCGTCCATTTTTCGTTTCGTCCATTCGTTTCGTTTCGTCCATTTTTCCGTTTCGTGCCAATTAAATTAGTTTTATTTAAAGCTATGGTTAATTGCCTCAATCAAATAATGCGAATCTGAACGCGGCATTCACGGAAAAATGGTCATAACGAAGTACAATGGGTTTATTTGTACAGCGCACCCGCGAACGAACTTTGGTTCGCATTGAAAACGGTGTAAAATGCTTCCATAGCGAATTTTTTGGCCTGGCCTATACTGTGCGTAAAATCGTGAACATACAAGCGTGTCGTTAGTTTGCTTGAAACAACTGACTGCTTGTACGCTGGTAAGGCGATACGCTAAGCACACCAAATTAATTTTGGTTCAAAATAAACTTCACGAACTTTTGCTTTCACAATTTTTTGCATAGTGTGGATAGGCGGACGGCATCTGGGCAGGCCCGGCGCCAGGATAGCGTGACTGGGGGGGGCAGAAACAAAATTTGGGGGGGCACGAGAAGTTTATTTATGTAAATTCGAGAGGGGCACGGGGGCACGAGAAATTTATCCCAGTCTGGATCAAATGAACAAGGTGAAGACCAAAGACTCAAAGGGATATTCTGGCCGAAATCGGGAATTTAAGCGGTTTTTCCGGCCAAAAACAGGTGATCTCCAATAAAAATTATCAAATAAAAAGGTCTTCATCCCAAAAATGTCATGAAATCCGGTGACGGCCCCGGTATGCCCCCCGTGGCGCCGGGTCTGCATCTGGGTGACGTTTTGTTCGCAACCAGCATACGGTACTCAGTTTAGACTGCGCGACAGTTTGAACTACGTCGGCGAACTCGTTGCTCTGACGGACAACGAGAACACTGTTACAAATCAGCACAGCTATACGGTGTAATATGCTGACATAGAAATGCATCGAAAAAGATTTCCTAAAAATAAATCAGCGTACTATTTACTGTAAAAAACATTTGACATTGTGCAGTTTGAAGTAGTAAAATTAATTCAAACCAGCCAATTCCCCGTTTACCCAACTCCAGCTGAAAATAAAATTAAAAGATCAAACTGACATCGCAGCTACGCTTTTGCTAAACTATAAAACTTTTTGGGCAATATTATATTGACTCCGATTTTTTTCAGGCAAACGGGCTCCCTTGAGCTAGGCGGTTGATCGAAATGTAAGCCTACATAAGGCTGTTTAGTCCAATCACGTCTGATATCTGTTTAAGTGTAAACGCAAAAAAAGGCATGCAATCAAATGACATGCGTATATTTACACACATAAATACGCGTAATTGGTAAAACGGACCCAAATACAGTATGATAAAAAAATCAATTTTGACGTTAAAGATGTATCTCAAGTCATTCTCCAGGAAAAGATTTTTTTCCGAATGTTTTCAACTAAAATATTTTCGAAATTTATTGGGGTCGAAATACGATTTGACTATGATGACATTTAATTGGTGGACTGATACACGTCAGATCTAGGCCGCCCCAAATTCTTACCGGTATCTGATTCTACTTTTTCGAGAATGATAAGTTTTGAAACAAAATGAATAGCGGTTTTTGGTGCAAAATCGCGCTGCTTTCTGCCTCGTTCGCGTTCTCCCGCAAAAGCAATGCAGAATGCTGACGAGACATATTCCAAGACAGCGCCATATGGGTTACGCAATAACCTGAACACTTTCAATAAATATCAACCCTGACTATACAAGCATTCCGACTCTCCGGGTTTTGTTTCTACCCTGTGTTGCAAAAAGGCAACGTGGCTAAAGTCTTTCGATACAATTAAGTTTCTATGCGCGACCATTACATAAACGTGACGTAATAGATAACTTTTTCAATCATGTTTACCAAAATTGATTTTTTGATTGTAGCTCATTTTCATCACTACGTTAACTATGATTCACTTTTCCTTTTTGCTGCAAACGTTTTTTCAACCCGAACATCTCTGAAACAATACAAGCTAGATGCCTGAAATTTTTTAAAGATAGAGGCGCTAACGGTCGAGGAAAAAAATTTCGAAAAATGCAGAAGTTTGACGTTGCTTATTTGCAACTCATGGTAGAATTACACTCGAGCTTAGCATTTTTAAATACGTTTTTTAACACTTTATTTTTAAAAATAATTTTTGCTAAATTGAGCACTTTTAAAAGCGGGGGACTGGTCCCCCTAATCCCACCCCTGGCTGCGCCGGTGGGTGCATATTGCACCAAGAAAAACCATCCATGTCGCAAAATTTTGCAAACAAAAATATTGTAGGCCTATGGTATACGAGTCTGCAAGATTCAAAATAATCTCCAAGCAAAAAATAATTATACCAACGATAAAGTGCATCAAACCCCCCCCCCCCCCCCCGACCACAAAAATTTGTCGTGGCTATATGGCAAAAATGTTCCTTTTCCTACAAAAACACATTGTGCAAAATACTAAAAAATTAAATAAATTCTACCGGGGCCACATCAGTGATGAAATTTTGGCCAAATCTGCATAAAGGAATGATGCAAACGGTACTGGTAGTTTGCAACTTTTGGGTTATTTAGCACAATTTTTACCTGATTTTTTTCCAAAACCATTGCCAATGCAATAATCACAATGTGTGCTGTGATCGATCATCTCTGCCTGGTGCTGATATAGTACCGCACAGTCTGCATTGTTGCAGCCTGCTGGCCAACGCAAACCCCATTTTTCTCCGGCGGCTGGGGGCTCCGCCCCCAGACCCCCACAGTAGCCCCCCCATTGCCAATTTCAGGCTACGCGCCTGCTTGCTGGCACAGGTGGCAGAATCCGTTAATAACGAAGCTAACTTTTTCATTAATTCGTGAGTTTTTTTCTGTTAACGGACTAAACTAACTTCTGTTACGTTTGGTTAACTTCCGTTAAGGTTTTTATCGTTAATTTTTTTCACCATTTATTCATCATAACGGTACGCACCAGTTTGCACCGGTAACACCTGTAGCGTATTAGCACAAGTTTTATGGAAAAAAAAGCAAAGAAAGGAGCTCTTTTTTGTGGCAAATAATAAGCTGCATCCTCATAACTCTATTAATCATTGCTGTTCGCAATTTCCTAAGATTTTCCTATTTTTATCTTAAAATTATATCATATAAAATGTAACTTCCAAAACACAAAAAGACCATCATAGTAATAAATTTTTCCTAACAATCAGCTCAAAAGCGTCATTACATGCTCTAGAAGTGAGTAAATAAAAAGAAATGTAAATTACACGCAAAGGGCAAAATATTAACGAATTAACGGACTTCATTATCTTCCGTTCATTAAAACTGAAAATAACGAATTAACTTTAACGAAGGTATGAAGTTTGTTAACCGTCAAGTGGTTAACGAACTTAACGTTTTGCATTAACTTGCCCAATGCCCACCTATGCTTAAGTAAACCAAACTCAACAATTCCCAAAGCTAGGGAGGCTCCGACCAAAATCTCCGCAGGGAGATTCTAGTGCTCAGCCACATCACTTAATTGGTCGACTCTAATTATCCGAGGTGGAGTCGAGGACACAAGGCTCGAGGTCAAGGACAGGAATGCTCGAGGCCAAGGACCAAGGACACAAACGCAAGTACTCTTCAAAAAAAAAAAAAAAGGTCTTCACAAAAATTTTTCAGGCGATCTCCAAAAAAAAAAGGTCTTCACAAAAATTTTTCAAGCGATCTCCACAAAAAAACGTTTTCCAAAAAAATTTTCACGCGCTCCACAAAATTTTAACAATTCAAAAATTAGTGCTGTCCTCGAGCCGAGGACAGGCCAATTTTCGGAGGCCAAGGACTTTAAAATGTGTCCTCGACGACTCCACCTCTGCTAATTATAATAGAATTTGATAAACGTTAAAAATGTCCCAAATGGACCATTCAACACGTATACGTGTGCATAGCATTGGGTTCTAAAAAGCAGTTTTTTAATTGTTTACTCTCCTCACCTTCAGAGGAAAATTCCTCCACCCCAATTCTTCAGAACAGCTCTTCTACTTGCGGCAATGACTCGAAGAAATTAACGTGCACTTGCTAACCTCTGAAACTATTTTTGAATCGTTTTTTAAAGTGCTGTTTACGCAATAAATCGCTATCTTTGCCAAAAAAGGTACCGGAGGGCTGCACTATTAAAATGTTACAACACGGCTCCAAATGAACTTTTATTTTCCGATTTCAGAAACAAAAAAAGCAGAATCCATGTTTGTTCCAGGTCATTTTTAAGTCAAGTAGTAATAATAAACATAATTATTAGCTAATCATCACAGAAATTTAAAAATCTTTTTAAGGTAAACGCCAAATCCAAAAATCCTCTTTCAAACAACTTTTAACAACATTCAAGAGTTACACCATGGATTCTGCACATGATAAATCTAGGATAAGGGTACACAGTCGGTCAGTAAGATCAAATCCTGAATTAAAATGACGAGCAACACAGCTAAGAATATGGAACACTTATTCCGGCATTTATTCTGGCTTTGTACCTTCCCTTATTTTTACCACTGAAACAGCGCAAGCCTGTACCGTTTTTGTTTCATCAGTTTAGGTTTATTTTACAGTTGTACAGAGCTGAATTGCAGTAGACTTTGAGTTACCAATCAGTCTGAGTCAACATTGGCATTACCAGGCACAGACATCAGCCAAATTATTGTTTTGTAGGATTACTTACGATGTTCGTAATTGAAAATCTAGGTTAATTTTTACAATTTAACATAACATATTCGTACACTCCGTACGCCACGAGTAAAACCAAGCAAAAATAAACCAACTTAAATATTTACAACGAAGCAAACATACCAAACAAAATTAAAACTCAATCACAGCACATTAAATTTATCAAAACTTTAACGCTTTTCGTATTTTGCGTGGATCATACGAAACGCAATCTTCACTGCATTTGCTACAATCCGCATAAGCACTTAACAAGTAAGGTAGCCAGGGAGCATTTTTACAAAGCGTACCCATAAATTTACAATCTATCACTTTTTTCTCTTCATTTCGAGTTAAATGCAATACTCAAGCAATTTAACAGCGTCGTCTCCGCCTTGTAATGCTTAAATGGGTGCGTCTGACAAGTTTCGCAATCGAGTTCGATTCGCAATGCGTTATTTCTTTTTCTGCAGAACCGTGCACTACGACTAGAGTCTAGGTTTAGGCAGTATTGCCAGCCTGAGGAATACTTAATTAATGCGCTAAAATAAAGGGTACACTTCGGAAATATGCAATGTAGCCGGGTACCAATTAAACGCTATTGGACCTGAAGCACTGTTGCAGCATCCCTGAGCTGCCCGCAACAACAAAATGTTCGATTTTCCCACCTACAGATTGAAATCCAGACCTCTCGTTCCACAGGGAAGCACAATTACCATGATTGATGTAGCAATTCGCTAAAACAACAAACAAAAATAAACAAGAAATATGAACTAACAAACACGCTTAATGAAGTCAAATTTGGCTCAATCAATTAACTGGGAAAGATCTTCACAATCACATAACCAAAAAATCTATTACAAGCTGCAAGCCAAACTAAGCTATGCCGAACGCAGCAGTACATTTTACGCTGCAGATATCTGAACGTCATCTTGTTTACATTTAATTATTTATCATACCTACGATAAAAACAACAAAGAAACATGGATAAGGATTACAGAATCAAAATCAGACGAATTGCTAATGTCATACAGAAAAATCTAAAATTATTAGCATACGCAGTTACTTTAGCCTGTATGTGTCCTTTACAATCACTTTTGCGGCACTCTTAATGGTTCTCTTTCTGCGTTTTTGTTCCTTGCTTTTCCTTTCCGAAACGAACCAAAGTAGGTACCAGAAACGTCAACATGTAAAGGGGGTACTGCAGGCGAACAGTAACGTTTAACGAAAATGCTAATAGCTCAAGTTAGGAGACAATGTTAACACTGAAACCGATTACCGTATATACTGTACATCATACAATCAATATTATGGATGGTTCGAGATCAAGGAACTAAAACTAAGCGCTGTGGTAAACAAAAACTTCTATGGACCAATTTTTTTTTTTTTTTGCTCTTTTCATTCAGACCGCAACAAATACCTCTTTCGGCATTACTTCAGGTGTAATTCTCACATTTGCGATTGAGTTTCTAGAAACACGATATACCGTTACTAAGTGCAAGACAATGAGGAAAACACCATATTGGTCAATGCTCTGCTCAGAGAACGTTTATCAATTAGCATGGCAATTTCCATGCGTCAATTCAAATGAAAGAGTTCACTTTCTATGCAAGGGAATACTAGATACAATGTTGTTTAGTGTTTACCCTTGTCCCAAACCATTCTTCACAAGCATATTTCTGGTTCAATTTCTTTTACCTTGATTTTCTGGATATTCATGCAAAACGACAGCAACAGCCGGAATGTGAATCGGTTGAATAAAGTTCAGGAAATGTGGTGAACTGCTCAAAGGCAAAACGTTTTCTTTGAAGATTAACATAAGTTGTGTAAGATCAGCTATGCTGCATGGTCAACAATCGTTATGGAAATGAAATGTGGTGCTTAAATAAAAAAAAAGTAAGGAAATTTTGACAAGAACAAAAAGAGCTATCTAGGAAAGGATTTGGAATTTGAAGCAGAGTCGCAGGGGAAGTGAATAAGCAAAACGAACGCGGAAAAAACAAGTAGAGGAATAAGAAAAAAGAGGATACATGTGATCGAAAGAAATGACGAGGTGTGGTGAAGTCAATGATCATACGAAATGCGGCCAACTCTGTTGAAGCTAAAAAAACGGATCAAAATTGAACTGATGATATCTCACTTTAATTCCCACTGAAGTGCTAGCAGCAAGCTCGCAAGCAAAATTCCTAAGACATCACAAAAAAGTAGCATCACAGTGTGCAAACAGTTACACAACATAATGTTAAGTTCTTATAGAGTACAGGATTAACAGAAAAAACTTTAAACATAGAGTACACGTTAGACAAAAAGCATCGTTAACATGGCATTAAAAAAAAAAGTCGAATAGAGATAACTGGATGAGAGAAGGCGGTGATAACTTCCAAGTGAAACAATCAAAGTCGCCAAGTTTGAAGTCCGAAGGATAATTTTAAAGTACACGAGATAACAAAATATTTCTTTTGAGAAGACTTAGATAATTTTGAGCTCCCAGTTCATATGCTAAAAGCAAGGATTGAAAAAGATTCGCCTGGAATCGCAGTTTCATTCATATTGCAACATCATATAGAATTCAATGTTGCTCTTAGTGTAGACAAAAAAAACTTTGTTTTTTGTGGTTTTTGAAAGTGCGTTTGCACTTTTTAATTTCACAAATACGCCATGAAAAAAAAGGCAACTGTAACGAAATGAGGATTAATAGCCAAATGTTTTACAATCACATGAGGATTGGCCGCAGATCTGCGACTTGAGAAAAAACATTTAACCAATCTAAGCAAAACAACACGAAATTGCACACCATGCTATGCTGCTCGCCTTTGTGTTCGGTTCTACATTAAGTCGCCAGTTGAGGCAAAAAAAACAAAAAATCTTGTTTGGTGCTGACAGCTCTAATTAATTGCTTTGAGCGCCTTGTCGAGCACTTCTCTTCCACTTAAGGATAAAATAAACCAGTCACTACTCAACTGCAAAGGATTGCGGTGTAAGCCTACATTTGATGCTGCTAGTTAGTTTGAACACTTAACTTTGAATAACATACGCAGGAGTACTGAACAGAATTTATGAATGGTTCAAACTAAAATTTCCAATCTTTGTATATACTCAAGTCTTTATTCATCTCCACTTTTCTGAAAATTGAGATCTAGAACCTGCCAGAAAATTTTGAATTGTGAAAGCTAGCAAAAATCATAAAAGTGTAAAATGATCTAAATTGGTAGAAAATTTTTCTGAAGATGCCAAATGGGTTAGTGCAGACATAGTTAGAAAGAATGCAAAAACTTCAGACAAAATTCAGTCATTAAATCGTACAATAGTAAACACAGCAGCTCCGGAATGACTTAACTGTTTCGTCGAAGCTTTTCCAACTATGTTAAAATTTTGTCCTATTTCACCAAAACTGTGCATGGTTAGGATTGGTAACTCAGGAAACTCTTCTTTCAGAGCAATAATCTCAACATTGTCACTGCAATGCTCATAATCGTCATACCAAAAAGCATCATGCATTCTGTCAATGCAAGAAACAATGACCCCAAAGCTATTGCCTTTTTGCAAAGGCAGAGTGCTCTCTTTGAGAAGCTTCATCTCAGTTGAAAGTTCCGACACTGTCCTGACATCGGAATCAACAAGCAAAGATGCTGAAAAGATGGAACTTCCATTTATGGCAATGGCAAAAAACTGACCTCCTTCAACATTAGGAATTCGCTCTTGTCTAGCAAACTTGAATTCAGAGTTCACTAAGCTTACCATCTTATTGCTGCAATTCCTGGAGTGTAAAAAGCCTGCACTATCATGGACAGCACAACCCAAAATAACAACATCTTCATTCAGCTCCAAATCTTTTTTCAAGAAACTCAAAAACCCATTGTTTATCCAGTTTCCTACCGCATGCTTAGATATGTCATAGAAAAACATAAAAACTTTCAAATCTTTTTGACAGAAAGTAAAATCTTTTATCGCTGCTAAAAGCCTTTTCTTAGCTCTGTCGGTTCTTAGTGATGTCCAAATCATGGTATTGATGCAACTTGAACGTGATGAAAGTAGGTTTAAAGCTTCTGTTCTCAAAGTAAAATTCAGTTCACTGAATCGACAGCACATAGAACCTCGCAACATAACAAGCACACAGTCTTTTGGAACATAGTTTTGAAATAGTTCAAAAATTTGTTTGGACATTTTTGAAAACTCGTCACCAGTTGCTTTTACTGATTTGCAAAATAACAAAACTATTTTTGGTGCTTGCAGCCACTGAGCTCTCCACTTCAAAAACGCTCTTTTAATTTCAAAAAACTGGCAGTCATCTCTCTCAGTCAGTTTTAACCGCTTGTTTCCTACACTTCTACTACTTGTAGGGGCATAATTTCTGCTGCAAGTTAAGAGTTTGGAATCAACAGCCGAATGTCGACTTCGTTTTTGCAATATCATGTAAACAGTTCGTTGCCAAGATCTACAAACTAGACTTTTCGAAAGCAATTCCAAAACAGAAAAATTGGCAAGAATTAATTCCCTGATTTCTTCAATATTTACCAAAACTTGTCTAACAGGATCCATTGCTATGTATTATGCTGAAGCAGTACGCATAACAAGTCTGCAACAAAACAAGAAAAAGTAAGCATAAGTATTACAAGAATGGCAGTAATATATTAGCCAGCACCACACAATAAGCAAGATCATAGGCACCACACATTAGGAACTGCAAGGTAGTACTTCACTTACTTAGATCTGCTTTCCCATTTGACTCGTGTTTCATCAGCATCTGATTTTATACATCGCCTATCCTGGCAGCCCATCCAAACCTTCAAACCACACACAACGGCAATTTCTGTGCTTTCTATCGTACCCTCTTCTCAGATTACTCCGTGATAACAAGGTCACCAGAAAGAGGATTCTTGACCAGCATCACACTGGCACTGCACTTAGTTCAACCACATTGCGCTAGCATCACTAAGCAATACACATGGACACCATCCTCTTTCTGGTGACTTAGTAGTCAGACTTTGATCAGAGTAATCTGAGAAGATGGCACAATGGCAAGTGCAAAAATTTCCCTTGTGTACAGTTTGAAGGTTTGGGTGGGCTTCCAGAGTGCCAGGAAAGGCTATGAATGAGTATGACTTCAGATGCTGATGAAATACTAGCCTAATGGGAAAACAGATGAGTGAAGTGCAACCTCACAGTTGTAGAAAATATACCTTGATAATCTGCTATGTAACTTCTGAATTTATAACGAATTCAAAATACATCTGTAACATGAAAACACTTACACAACAAAAATCATGCAATGATATTTTAGTATCACCATATCTTTGCCAATAGTCACCCGACAACGTATTTGCAAAGATACATATAGCCCTGAGTCACTAAGAAAACATATATAAACATCAAAGTAATGCAACACACAAATCAATTGCAACAACAGAAAAAGATATTGATAAACTGGCCTAAACAAAAAAGAACATTATCAAGAGGTAAAAATGAAAAAAAAAACAGCAAATTAATATACAGCATAATGTCACTCACAGTAGAAATACCCGTATGCAACAAAACTTTTCATTATAATGTAGGATGGTAAGTGCCTGAGTGACATCATTTACAGGCTGTACAGCCACTGGTGGGCAAAAAAAAAACGAAAATGACTGTCATATGCTGAAAAAAATTACAAAATGACAGAAATTAGGAAAAAACGAAAAAAAATGACAAATATCTTTAATAATTCAAGTTACATATTGAGATTTTGCAATCATGCCACTTAAACAAAGAAAAGATTGTACCAAAGTTAATCGCACAAACAATGTTTGACAAACAAAAATTTCCAAACTAACTAAAGCTTATCAAACAACATAACACTTTCAAATTAAGTAAGCAAAAATTTTCTGACAGAAAACGAATAAACAACATTCAAGCACCTTGAAAAAGAAGGTTTTCATCATCAAAGCAGGGCTGGAATGACTCAAGTCAGTGACTCGACTCAAGTTCAACTCAAGTCATTTTGTTTTCTTTTTTCAAAATAACTTGGACTTGACTTGAGGCACATTAACGTTAAAAACTCGACTTGAATATTGTCCGAATAATTCGACTTATAGGCCTATTAAGAAATTTTATTTGCAACTAAGAATCAACAACAACTATGCTTCCTTTTGTAGAATGTTAAAAAATTAGCCTAGTTTTAAAGTTGGTTTTGCCATATTTTCTATAGCTTTAGAGTGTTATTGTTGATTATAGTTTTCATAAATAACTGAGAATGGCCCACTTGGGTCAATATCGATTTTATCATGTGAAATAATAAAAACTAGCTTTTTATTAATTAATATTTTGAAGCTAGTTTCTTATCCATTTTGGAATTGACTTGTTCTTTTTGTAGAATACATTTATACAGTTTTATATATGTTAAATAAATTCAATTTTGCGAAGTGGTTTAATCAACGTAAGCGAAGTCAAATCAAGGAGGCCTAGGGGTGGAATCTCTAGTGCTGGAAAATTTTTATAATTTTTAACAAAAATACTTTGTGACAATTTTTGTTGAATTTTTTTATTTAGAAAATAGCACTGCAAAACATGCAAAATAAGCATAAAAACAATTAGCAAGGCATATGCTATTCAAGTAGCTTTGTGTTTTTAGGTCATGACCAAATTATAATAAAGGCAGGTCTACAGTACTGCACAATGTTACTGGTATCAGGCTTGGAAAAATTATATACAATTGTAATTGACAAAATTGCAATTAATTACGATTTTGCTGTAATTGTAATCATAATTGTAATTGAAAACTTTTCAGCCCATTTTCAATTACAATTACTTTATTATTCACAAGATAAATAATAAAATGTGTTTGAATAATACCAATTTTGCTCCGGTTGCAAATCGACATCGATATTTTCTACCGATTGCAATCGCATCTGACGTCACAAACAGAATATCAAAGTAGGTTAGGGTTAGTTTTAGAGATAGGGTTAATCATGTTCATAACGTAAACTTAGCAGCTACTCTAATTATACTTGGCAGTAATTCTAAGCCATAAAATAGCCTAACATAGAATTGGCCTACGTCAAATGTGACTGTAACCAGTGGTTAGTAACCATTGTAACCACAAGCGTAGCCAAGATTTTTGATTGGGAAGGGCTCAAACCACAAATTACATTCAATGAAATCATCAAAAATTTTCAAAAGAGGGTCTTTTTGTGGGGCAAAGATGTTGTAGAATGGAAGATCTAAAGTCGTGGCCTGTTGTTGGCAATTAACCAGGATTTTGCTAAAGGTAGAGGTAACCTAATAGTTAAAAAGTGAAAATGTCTAACTGGGAGACGTGTTGAGTAAGCCATTGTAATTCAAACGTATCACAGACGAGGGTCTGAGGGCACAGCCCTCAGCCGCTGAAAGCTTTAGGGGTATGGGGGCGAAGCTGTTTTGTAATTTTTTGAAATAAAAAACTATATTTAAGCCATTGGATCACATTTCACACATGCTTAAAGCCATTTGAACAAACTAGATTTTAACATTTGAAAGGCAATTCAAAAACTAATTGTTCAATCGTCCTTTTAGTTGCAATTTAAGTCCAAAACACATTAAAAATTATGCAATTTGTAGTTGAATTTTAACTGTAAGTGATTTATTTGGCTCAGATAAGGGGAAGTAAGGAACACTGCCTTCGGCAATATTTTAGCAGTAAATAACAATCCACTCAAAGATTTTCCTTATGAGATTTTCGTTTTATCATGAAAGTAACCAGTTAAAGGAGTATATGTATGGCCAGGGGGCCCAGAACCCCTCAATTCAAATTCAATATTTTGCTCAATAAACATTTTCCCTTATTAATTTTTTTAAGAAGTATTTTGTGCCTAAAAACTGGTGAGGTGGAGATGAATTGTCATTAAAAAATGGTACATTAGATGGTTACGCTTACTAGCCGAGTTATTTCCGGGCCAGATTTACATTAGGCATTGCTCCTGGTACTTTGGGAGATTTTTGAAACATCGTCCTGCCAAATATAGATGAAGATAAAACAAAGTCTTACCATTTGAGCACAGGGCCCTGGTACTGTGCCATAAGGTAAATCCGCCCCTGGTTATTGCATTACGTTCGTTAAAAGGTTAGATGAGGGCCTGAGGTAGCAATTTTCAAGACTAATTCCTTAATTTCACTCGGGTAATACATTTCAATTGGTTGGCAAAATTGAATTGAGGGGGCTTGGGCTTCCTGGTCGTCAATATTATTGGTAATTACCATTGTATGCGTGTAAGCACAGAGCTGGACAGCGCTGTTTCGAGCTTTTAGCTCTCATCGGCAGCCCTCAGCTATCTTTTCAAAGGTATTCCCAGCTGAACAAACATCTTGGCCTAACTGGCAAACCTTAATGGCTTGCAGAAAGGCAGATGCTTAGCAGGGAATAAACGATTTTTCACTTGTGGTACTTTAGAAACAAGTGAAAAATCGCTGGATCCTTGTAGTAAGGACAGCCATAGGCTATCCTTACTACAAGGACTCCCCTCTGCGTGACCATGGAAATCAAAACTATGCGTGTACTGTTCTATACAAACATGCTAAAAGAAACTGAAAATGAAGAAACAAGACTTTTTTGTCACATTTTTATTACTGATGGCATTTCGATTGGGGGGGGAGAAGGGCCTCCTGACTACGCCTACGATTGTAACTTTAATGGTATTTGTGATATTAAGATTTTGTATGCTTTTTTGGTTGTTTGCCCTTGTGTGCATGTCAAAGCGACACTAATGATTCTATTTTGTATGATCTTGCTAAATATGTTATATTGTTGGTAAAAGTTAAAATAGTGTTAAATAATAGTTGTAACTTGAAAATGTAATGTACAAAATTTCAATTTTTTTGCAATTTTTAATTGTGTTAGACCTTCTTTTCTTTTGCACAAATAATTGCGGTATAATACCATGGTTTAGCTAACACCATAATGTTACTGGAAGCAATATGAATTTAAAAACATACTTGACAACTGCTTACAAACGAAATTATGTATTGCAAAAATGAAAGTTAAACAAAGATTAATGGAAGAACAAGGATAGAGAGAAATGGGGCTTTAATAGGTTGGTATAGAAATACAAAACAAATCCACAGTGTTGACATAAGCAAAACTAGAGACTTTGTATGTAAGTGAATTGGTTGCAATGTTTTGAGAATCTCTTCATTGTACTTGTAATTGAAAATTTTAGGTTGTAATTGTATTTGTAACTGTAATTAAAGCAAAAACAAGTAATTTTTCCAACCCTGGATGTAACGCAACTTGACTCACGTAGATAAGCAATAACTATTGTGATTAATCGTGAGTAAGGCGATAGCGTAGTAAAACATAACTCTCATGGAAGGCGATAACTAACGCGATCATGTGAAAGGCAATAGCGTAGAAATACCTCAGAAAAATTTTGTATCGTATACAATGCACTTGATGTATTCTATTATTCGTGTATGCACCAGACTTTTTAGGCAATATTTTGGTACAATAAATGTGACTTACACTCGAATAAATACGATAAACTCATGCCAACTTTTCAAAAATTACGATCTTCTGTCACAATGCACTGGAAAAATGGTAACACTAAACTAAGCGGAAATAAGTTTGAACTGTAATGCCTTCAAATTAGCATGACATAGAAAGTTCAAATTTGGTGAGAGTGCATTTTATGCTTTTCCAAACATTTTGGTCAGCAGTGAAAAACTTTACTTAAATGCCCTTTTAAAACTTGACTTGACTCATTCTTTTTAGTGACTCGACTCAACTTCTTCTCTTCAGACTCGACTTGAGTTAATATATCAAAACTTGACTAGAGGTGCTGAAGAGTGAAGAAGAGTCTCGCTCAGGTGCTGCACTAAAGAACCAAGCTTTTTGATCTAGAATCAAAGCAATATGTCTAATTTGTCCATTTAAACCAGGGGTCACCAAACTTTTTTTGCAAGAGGGCAGGATTACTGCGAAATCAACCGTTGTGGGCTGGGTGCAAATTGAGCACAGATATACAATATTAAAAAATTTCCATTGATTCGAATTGAGCGCAATAAATAGCAAAGTGAGCTATGGTAGAGCAACATTGCAATGAATATCAATATAGGTTGCTGGAATAGCTGAGTAACTTCTGCTGTGATGCAATACAAGGCATGGGGTTCTTGAAAAACACTTTGCGACCTAATGCTTAGAAAACACAACTCCAAAAGCTACCTATGGTCTGAGCAAACATTAATATGTCAGTATTGCAACAGAGAAAGATTATCTTTTGGAATGCTGACTTACATTTATTGAAAATCATGAACAAGCAGTAACTATTTAAAATTGTGTTTCCAATTGGCAAAGTTGGAAAATTTTCTTAAGGAGAAAAGGCCTTTCTAAGGGGAAATCTTAATCTGTTATATCTTAGGAACGGAAGGTCAAACAAAACTCAAATTTGGTGAAGTTACTCTTCAGATTTTTTTTTTCTTTTTGAGAAAAAAACAAGCAAAACTTTCTGACCTGAATGCCCTTTTAAACTGGTAAGGTTGCCCTGTTGAAAAAATGTAGGAATTCAACAAACAACAGGTCAACAATGAACTAAGAACGAATGATCTCAACAAGGAAGTTTCTATAACACAAAAAAGAAAATAAAGCCGAAACAGCAAATACACCACGATGGACAATTCGAATATTTTATTTTTAATGGATGTTTGGTGTCATAGTGCCTTCGAAGATTATACTCTTTCAAAACTGCAACACTTGTTGGGTATCAGGCAACTAGCAATGACATTATTGGCTTCTGCAAAAAAAAAGTTCTTTTCATTTTTCACTAAACACCCATCAACTCAAATATTTTTTTAGTATTCATCCAAAAAGTACAATATTAGTAGTACAAGATTCAACAATGTCAATCTTTTCTAAAAAATTTGACAACCTTTTTGCTCAACAGTAGTACTTTAGCTTTTATTTTTGCAACATGGGGTGGGCTAAATAAAACCATTTCGCAGGCCAGATTCGGCCCATGATCACAGTGATGCAAACGACTTCACAAAAAATCGGCAAGCTTTTTTAAAATATGCTGTCAATGTCAGGGGGCAAAGCCCCCAGATCCCCATTCCACGCCCCACAAAATTGTATATATTATAAATGTTGCAAACGTCGTTGAAAAAAGTCCACAAGCAGTAACAAAGATTGTGTATCAACGTCTGAAGCTCGCCCGATCCCCCTAAATGAGCGTCAAACTTTATGGTAGATTTACTACCACAATCATCGCTATAATCTACAATTATCAACTCAGATCAAGCCACAAGATAAAGTGTAAAAACGAGAAAAATTGAGTAACCTTGATTAGTTGTGTCAAAACCATGGCAAAAAAAATAAGCGTTTGGAAAAAACAGTATGCTTATTCATCGAGCAGAGGCCCAGAGTCTAACCTAAAAGCTTAAGGACTAGCAACAACTTTTTTAACTTAAATAAAGACTGCATATCTGCTATAGCAATTAGGAACAATTGCCATCAATACATGAAAGCACTATGCTGTATGCAATTGGTTAAATGTTGTGCAGTATTTGTGAAATTGATTGCGAAGTTATTGCAATTCAAACTCGCTTTAGATTTGCAGCCAAGAATCAGTGAAGCCACAGAGCATTCAAATTGATTACGCCTTCATGGTGAATTGTTTATGAGAAATTAATTCGCAATGAAGTCACAAACAATTCCAGCATGGTTTGCCATTGCTATTCAACTCCAAGAAGACTTTATGATGAAACTACTGCTGAAGTACGAATAGAGCCGCAAGTGACGTCCCAGATATAAATGCGATATAGATCAAAATAAGCAGCTAGACTTAAGTCCGCAAAATAATACAGGCATGCTGTACACATTTATTCAAAAAAAATTAAACTAAATTCAAATTAGCAAAGATAACAATTGAGTTTAGAGAAACAAATTTTTATATGTTTCTAAAATCTAAGTGCTGCAACAGAAGAGTTTTTCAGGAAGAACGCAACAAACTATAGATTTTAAACTTACTTAACTCCAATTGTGATGCGTGAGTATGTGCCCATGTGTACGTGTACTTTAATACACATTAACACGCTACGGCAAATCAAATAGGTTGGAAAATCCAAACACCTTCCTGTAAAATAGGGTATCAATTTTGAAAGCAATTTACAAGCTTAAACCTGCAAGAGGATTTGCGGGAGCTTTGCAACAATTTGATCTTCAAAAAAACAGTGTACCATAGCAAACTTTCCGTTACCTCAACCACCACTGTAATTTGCGACACGACTGAGAGAACGTGTATACTCTGTACACCAAAATCAGACAACTTTCGACAGACCTAAACACCACTTTACTATGCTGAAGGACCAAACATATCTAAAAATATCGAGTCAAAATCGTGCAATAAACAAAGGTTACATTATGGAGAAATTTAATAGTAACGTTTTGGCCCCGTGACAACCAAACATGGCTATCGATTCTTTACACTCATTCCATCATAGTTTTAAATTAATAAATATGTAACAAAATCGTAAGAACAAACTTCATCATTCAGGGCATCATTGCGTAGAATGAACCTAATAGCAGAGAGGCAACAAACCAACAAGTAAGATAGAAAACACCCAATAAGTAAAACGGGCAAAACTGAGCACCTTGCTAAAGCAGCCAATGACTATTTTAATTAAACAATGTATCGTCTACGGAAGATTCGCATACAATCAAGCTCAAACAATGCAAAGAAATCGACTTGGATTCAAAACCGCTAAGCTTTGACAAAATTTTAGGAAGAGTTGGTTGGTGGTACAGAACTTGAGAATTGCCTTGATTAAAATGTTAATATCTTCGAAGCTTTTCGTCTGACACTTGTCAAGAAGAATCGTCAGAATGGAGAGTGCAGAAAAATGAGCGGCTATTTATAGAAAACCAAGCTGTGATTGGCTGGAAAAGGACCAATGAGAAAGCGTCATTAGCGTACAATCTTTAAGCTGTATACAAATTGTTTTTGTCGGCAGAGGGCGGGGTTAGAAGTTTTGATGAAAGTGGCTTCAAGAGCAGATAGATGAAAAGGTGAGTGGCCTTGGGCAAGGATAGAAAATCTGCTGTCATCATAATGTTGAGTGCAGGTAGGATTTTGTAAAAGATGAAGTCCAATGGCTGAATCAGAGGCAAGAGACTGGGTATTAGTCTGGGTGGAAGATTTGCACCGACGAGCAGGAAGTAAGCGTTTTTGGGAAGAAGAGCAGGAACGGATAGATTTGGGGACATGTTGTTTGATTCTGTCCTGCAGCCTTTGGGAAGTACAGCCTACATACTGACTGTCACAGTGGCATGAGAATTGATAAATCACATTGCTTTTCTGTAAAGCAGGCAGTACATCCTTGTTGGTAGCGGGGAGAAGCTCGTTGGTAGAGTAGACAACACGTGGTTCCACAGCGGAAAAGCACTGTTTGACAGCAGATTTAACTTGCTTTTCAAACCAGGTAGAAACAGAACCGAGCCATGGGAGGCGTAAATAAACAGGGCATTTTTCAGGTCCAAATTTGGGCAGAGCGTGAAATTGCTTCATCTTCATAGCCATAAACGACTTGATAACGTGCTCAGGGTATCCATTAGTCAGTAGAATGGACTTGATTTTGTCTAGTTCCGATGGCAATCTTTCAGGAGAACAGATGGCAAGGGCTCAGTGAGTTAATGCCAGGATTAGGTTAGTTATGCGTTTCCGAGGACTGAAGGAATTCCAGTGTAGATGTTGACCAGTGAATGTGGGTTTCCGATAGATGGAAGTAGTGAACTTGTAAGGGGGTTTTTCAACAAGAACATCCAGAAATGGGTGAGCCAGGTTGGATTCTTTTTCGAAAGTAAAGCGGAGAGAAGGGTGAAGCGAGTTGAGGCTGTCTAAGAAAAGATCGCATTCATCTTCGTTGCTGAATACTACGAAGGTGTCATCCATATAGCAGCAATACATCTCCGGTTTCGAAGTGGTCTGAAAAAGTTTAGATTTGTAGTACCCAGCAAAAATATTGGCAAGGGCTGGTCCAAGAGGTGATCCCATGGCAACTCCGTCGATTTGGCGATGCATGATGTCATTGAAGCTAAACTCAACAGAAGAAGTAGCCATCTCCATAAGTTCGACGAAGATTTGCCGTGGAAAAGGTGCAGGAGGGTGTTCCGAACTATAGAGAGCGTCAGCACAGATTTGAATAGTTTCCACTAGAGGGACATTAGTAAATAAACTCGAAATGTTGAAAGAGCAGAGAAAGACGGAAAAAGGGTCCAAGTTTGAAGTTTTAATGATGTCAGCGAAGGTGAAAGAGTCCCGTATGCAGTTGCTCAAAGAGAGATATTTGGCCAGCTGGTGTTGCGTTGAACCGGTCATAGACAGAATCGATTGGAGTGGCACATCTTTTTTGTGTGTTTTGGGAAGGCCGTACATGCACGGCGGTTGAGAGCCAGTCGATCGAATAAGATCATATAAATTTGCAGGGAGGAAATCATCTTTGTGCAACTGCAGCAGGCGGCGTAGTATCCAGAATTTGATCTTTGAAGTGTTGTCCTTTTCACGTGATGTGCAGAGTGTCAGAAATTTCATTTCGTCTTCAAGAATGGAGTTCATCTTTTTGATGTAGTCGGTTTTGTTCAAAATGACCACTCCAGATCGTTTGTCTGGTTTGGTAATCAGAACATTGCTGTTTGATCGCAGGGATTTGATAGCACTGAGACATTCCCTGTGCATGAGAAAATCGCCGGCATCAACAGGCGCCTGCTGCAGTTGCACAAAGACGATTTGCTCCCTGCAAATTTATATGATCTTATTCGACCGACTGGCTCTCAACGGCCGCGCATGTACGGCCTTCCCAAAACACACAAAAAAGATGTGCCACTCCGACCCATTCTGTCTATGACCAGTTCAGCGCAACACCAGCTAGCCAAATATCTCTCTTCTCTTCTCGAACCTGTTCTCACTCTTTAATCGAGCAACTGCATACGGGACTCTTTCACCTTCGCTGACATCATTAAAACTTCAAACTTGGACCCTTTTTCCGTCTTTCTCTGCTCTTTCAACATTTCGAGTTTATTTACTAATGTCCCTCTAGTGGAAACTATTCAAATCTGTGCTGACGCTCTCTATAGTTCGGAACACCCTCCTGCACCTTTTCCACGGCAAATCTTCGTCGAACTTATGGAGATGGCTACTTCTTCTGTTGAGTTTAGCTTCAATGACATCATGCATCGCCAAATCGACGGAGTCGCCATGGGATCACCTCTTGGACCAGCCCTTGCCAATATTTTTGTTGGCTACTACAAATCTAAACTTTTTCAGACCACTTCGAAACCGGAGATGTATTACCGCTATATGGATGACACCTTCGTAGTATTCAGCAACGAAGATGAATGCGATCTTTTCTTAGACAGCCTCAACTCGCTTCACCCTTCTCTCCGCTTTACTTTCGAAAAAGAATCCAACCTGGCTCACCCATTTCTGGATGTTCTTGTTGAAAAACCCCCTTACAAGTTCACTACTTCCATCTATCGGAAACCCACATTCACTGGTCAACATCTACACTGGAATTCCTTCAGTCCTCGGAAACGCATAACTAACCTAATCCTGGCATTAACTCACTGAGCCCTTGCCATCTGTTCTCCTGAAAGATTGCCATCGGAACTAGACAAAATCAAGTCCATTCTACTGACTAATGGATACCCTGAGCACGTTATCAAGTCGTTTATGGCTATGAAGATGAAGCAATTTCACGCTCTGCCCAAATTTGGACCTGAAAAATGCCCTGTTTATTTACGCCTCCCATGGCTCGGTTCTGTTTCTACCTGGTTTGAAAAGCAAGTTAAATCTGCTGTCAAACAGTGCTTTTCCGCTGTGGAACCACGTGTTGTCTACTCTACCAACGAGCTTCTCCCCGCTACCAACAAGGATGTACTGCCTGCTTTACAGAAAAGCAATGTGATTTATCAATTCTCATGCCACTGTGACAGTCGGTATGTAGGCTGTACTTCCCAAAGGCTGCAGAACAGAACCAAACAACATGTCCCCAAATCTATCCGTTCCTGCTCTTCTTCCCAAAAACGCTTACTTCCTGCTCGTCGGTGCAAATCTTCCACCCAGACTAATACCCAGTCTCTTGCCTCTGATTCAGCCATTGGACTTCATCTTTTACAAAATCCTACCTGCACTCAACATTATGATGACAGCAGATTTTCTATCCTTGCCCAAGGCCACTCACCTTTTCATCTATCTGCTCTTGAAGCCACTTTCATCAAAACCTCTAACCCCGCCCTCTGCCGACAAAAACAATTTGTATACAGCTTAAAGATTGTACACTAATGACGCTTTCTCATTGGTCCTTTTCCAGCCAATCACGGCTCGGCTTTTTCCTATAAATAGCCGCTCATTTTTCTGCGCTCTCCATTCTGACGATTCTTCTTGACGAGTGTCAGACGAAAAGCTTCGAAGATATGAACATTTTAATCAAGGAAATTTTAGGAAAGTATCCATTTTAGGAAAAACTAAAATATGACATCGCAAGTGATATGATATCCAGGGACTTTGTGAAAGTATCTAACTTTACTGAACTAAAGAACTTCACAATTGCGTTGAGCATGTTTATGGTTATTGATAGTCAGATCTGAAACACATCGCTTTCAAATTTCATAATGTTCCATTCACTTGATCAGGTTTGTGGTTGATGGCTTTCAAAATTTAAATGTCTAGAAAAGGAATCAATTAAAACGAAGAAACAAAATTTTTTGATCTGAAAATGCCAATATGATTTTCGGGTTTTGTAACTTACATTATCTTGAGCAGAAACTTAACATACTAACCTAAATATCAAATCTACACTCTAAACTAGCCCACTGCAATTTTTTTTGTAAGAAGAATTTTATATAAGCACATGTATGAACATTTCTACTGATTTTTCTCAAAGTTTAAGAACTAAACCAAAACAACGCCTGCCATAGCAATTAACATGGGAAAAGATACATACACAAACAAAATTTAGAAACAGAAAAATCAACTTCTTACTAGTATAAATTTATAAGTGATATTACAGAGTCTAACTTTTTGATGACTTCACATTGAAAACTTATTTTTATTGACTCAATTCTATGCTTTCCAGAACCCAAGGTGTAGTGTTTAAAGTCAAGCAACTATGTACCAAAAATTATCTACTTCTTTATCAAATTGTGCTTTTTTTTAGTTAATTTTAACAGCTTTCAGCTTATTCACTCTCAAAGTTTAAAAGTTTCAAAAAGTTAGCAAAATTATGAAGTAATGTCAATTAAAAAGCTAAAGTAGTTCCTAACAGTTTTTCACTTTATTATGAAATAGCTGCATCGCATACAGTGATCTTTGAAATTCCAGCGACTTTATTACATCAGCCAAACTTAACACTAACCACGGCAAGAAATATGCACGCATTTTACAGCTATTCCTACTGTGAGAACGCTATTCGGTAGTGCGACCCAACGGCCAACATAATAGATATTGTACAGTATATTGTATTGCATCCATTATTCAGCACGAAAGCTTTCTTAATAAAATTATTCAAAAACTTTCAAGAGCAAGTAGAAGATTTTTTTAACATCTCAAGTGACAGTTTAGTAAAAAAAAACTAAGCCATCCAGCTTAAATCTAACAAAGCCATTAAGCCCAAGTATATACTTCAACATTTTAAATGTAGAAGTAATCCAATAAGCTTGACTTTTCTACTTTTTTGTGATACCTAATTCATTGTGAGAATTCATCTTATAGTTTGAAAGTCCATTTAAGGGCCAATTGTCCAACATGGCATTGCAAAGTTTGGCATGTTTTATCTCTTAGGAGATCCTTAAATTTTTCGTCTTACATTTTTGCCTGTCTTGAAAATTTTATTTGTCCAGCTTGAGTGGTTAAAAATTTCAAAAGAATCATTGGAGGAGCATTCCCGATTGCGGGACCTGAAATTAGTCATATTTTATTTACCTATTCTGATTTTATCTTTCTTTTGTATTTACCTATTCTGAGAGTTTCATGTATCTAGCTTGAATGTTGAAAAGTTTGAATTTTGAAAAACCCCTGTTTTGGTGCCATAAATTTTGTCAAATTTTATCTTTCCTTCATATTTGTTTGTATTTCCTGAAATTTCGATGTATCTAGCTCAAACAATTAAAAATTTTGAATTTTGGCATCCTCGTTTGAGGGGGACCCACATTGTGGTATCCCCAAATTTTGTCAAATTTTATCTTTTCATATTTACCTATTCTAAAAATTTTATTAGTCTAGCTTAAGTGGTTAAAGTTTGGATTTTGGTGTCCTTGTTTGAGGGGCATCTTCCATTTGGTATATACCACTAAATTTTGTCATATTTCATCTTTTTTTCATATTTGCCAATCTTGAAACTTTCATGTGTCTAGAGTGAGTGGTTAAAAAGTTTGAATTTTGGTGGCCCCGTTTGAGGAGGACACCCTCATTTTGATATCCTCAAATTTTGCCATATTTCATCTATAACTTATATTTATCTATTCTGAAAATTTCTTCGGTCTAGCGTATGTGGTGGAAAAGTTTGAATTTTGGCAGCCTCATTTGAGGAAAACCCCCAATTTTAGTACCTCCAAATTTTCGATAATTTTATTTTTTCTTCATATAAATGCCAAGCCTGAAAATTTCATGTGTCAAGCTTGGAAGGGTAAAAAGTTTGAATTTTGGAGGGCAAGTTTATGGAGACCCCTCATTTTAGAACTCCCAATTTTTGTTAGGTTTAGTTTATTTTTGATATCTACCCACTTCGAAAATATTATCCATCTAGCTTTAACGCTTTAAAAGTTTAAAATTTTCGAAGATCCGATTGACGGGAATCCCCCCAACCTAGCAGCCTCGATTTCAGTCGTACACTAACCCTCCCTGATATCTTCAATCGCTCAAACTTTGAATACAGTGCATATAGCGGCGTATAGGCAGATAGCATGAGAAGAAAAAGAAAAAAAAGACAAAAGAAACAAAACAAGAAAAATAGTATTCAAGCAGGGTGAACAAACATAATCAAAAGAAAGGTGGTTGATAGTATGTTCAAAAATTACAAATCATTCTGATCAATATCGGTAATTACAGAGATGTATCTCTTCAAATTCGTTAACTTTTTTGCTTTGACCTGTAAAATTTTGGTCACATGACCGAGCACCTCCAAACTCGATTTGCATAAAGCACTCATAAGCACCCACATTGCGCACAAATTTCAGCTTTGCACGTTAAGTGGTTTTTGAGTTATAAGCGAATAAATAGATTTCTATAATTATAAAAATAATAATAAAAGCAAACATATAAAAGTGTCCCAATTCACGATCATTTGACCCAGGATCCCCAAAATTGGCACACATGACGTTTCCCAGGGCTGCCACAGAAACTGCAAAATCAAATTCCAGGACTTTTTTAGGCTATTTTTTAGGACTTCTCCATTACTCTTTCATGCACTTACTTTTTTGTACTTGTGATTGACAAAAAATTTTGATGCAATGCATTTGCGTTTTTAGTACTGACTATTCGCCAAGTGCAAAGCCAGAAATTTCAATGGGAGGGCTGCGCTTTTGGGTATGGGGGCTAAGCCCAGCAACCGGAAGCCATTGTAGGTCCGGGGGCAAAGACCCCAGCGCTAGAAAATTTTGCAATCTTTTTGCAATAGTAACTTGAATTTAGGCCTAGTTTGGTAAAGATTATCGCTTTCAAAACGTGGCATAGAAATTTGCACCGCAAAAACATGATGAAACTGGTTGCGTAAATGGGCAAACAGTATATGGGTGATTGCTAGAGCTTAACCAGTATGATATTTTCAGGCTGATAGCACTATATATTAACTTATTAACTACCAAATTTTGCCACTATTTTTCACTTAACTTGACGTTAAAACTTTACTAATCCTCTTCCAAGGAAAGACTATTTTAAAACACAAGTCATACTATGCAAATAGAACGCAAGAAAGCTCGCGCTTGCTCTAAAAAATAAACTGTTTAAGATAATTGCGCTAAGCCGATATTTAATCAGCGGTAGATAGCCCATACGATATATCAGTCCTGATATCAGCTGACCAATATATCAGTGGTAGATAGTCGATACTATATGTTGGCCCTGATATTGGCTGACCCATATATTGGTCAAGCTCTAGTAATGGGTAACGGTAAAACTTCAGTCCTAGCTCTATTTTAAGCCAGTAAACCATAAAATCCTATCATTTCAAAAAGACAAAGCTTATTTGCACGCCAGCGTACAAACAAAAAAACGCTATTCTAGCCCTAACCACAACCTTTCTAACATTAATCCTACCCAAACTCAAAATCCAAACCTCAACTAAACTAACGATTATTAATAATTCAAAACATAAAAGAGTAAATGAGCACCCATTCTTGCTCTTTTATTCTCTATAAGCAGAGCTAATTTGTACGCTAAAGTGCAAATAGGCACTTCCTTTTGAAAGAACTCACAAGTATTAATCCAAATTGTCTGTATTTTATAATGCTTGATAAAGATATAATTTGGGAGGAGGGGCTAATGAAACGAGATTTGAGAGAGTGGATTGGTAATTAACAGAATTAAATACTGAATTGAACCTTTTTTACAAAGCCTGCGTTAAGTTTTTTGCATCAAGCAATCGAATGGATTGTTTATTCTTACCCATTTTTAGTTAGTTGTTATTGGTTTCATTTTTGACCAATATTAGCCCTTTCCCAAAATCACGTTCCAAAAGTGGTTTTAAATTACTTTAGTGTCCATACTACTGCAAAAAACTGCCTCAGAAGTATAGTGCAAAAAATGTTGTATTTCTCTTATTGTGCATTTACGTCAACTGGCCAAAGCTGAGATACTGCTACTAGCAGTATTACTAGCGACTAGAGTATCGCATTGCAATAAATTACAGTCCATAAATTCTCTCTTCCTAATAATATTCAATAATTTATACCAGTACTATACTGCAAAGTGCAAATTTTGGCATTTTAACAAGGAAGTGCTTATTTGCACTGTGGTGTACTAGAAAGAACTGCTTAAAAAGAATAAGAGAGCAAAGAAATGGGCACTGATATTAACATTAGGGTAGGGGCTAGGGTTACAGTTTGGGTTAGATTTAGGGTTGGGTTACGTTAGCGATTCTTGTGTTTGAACGCCAGCGTACAAATAATCTCTGTCTTTTAACAATAAATTGCTTTTTCAAGAAACTTTACAATGCAAATTATTTCAACAATGGGTTTGTACAATTACAAGGTATATACCAGTTATTACAAAAAACTTCACATTCTGTCCTGCTAAATCACGGTAAAACTTTATAGACATTTTTCTAGGACTTTTCAGGACTAATAAACAAAAATCAAGGACTTTCCAGGACAGCAAAAAAAAAATCCAGGGCTTTTTCAGGATGTGGCAACCATGGCTTTCATTACCGATAATTCTTATGTTGAGTCCAATTTTCAACTTTCTAGGTTTTAATATTTACTAGTTATGAGAAAATTAATCGTCATCTAACAAAATTCGCGAACAAAAACAAAAGTACTATGCGCTTGCGCAAAGTCCCAATTAGCAACTGCCTAACTAATACACCTTTTGGGCAAAACCAGAGGCATAACTAGAGATTTGTGCCTGGGGTTGGACCTTCAGGGGGTCAATGATTTGACGGCACAAGTTGATAAAAATTGGCTTCACTAAGACTTTGGCAATTTGTTTTGTCAATATTAGCTGAGGACCAATCGAGATTTCGTTCTGGGCCTAGACCTGGGAAAAAAGTGGCAGAGGCAACATTTTACAAACAATGCTGGCTTCAGTATTTCGGCATGAAGAAGTAATAATCAATCCACATCTGGAATTAGCTGCTTTAAAGACCAAAGCATTAAAAATGAATCAAGAACCTAAAATTGAAAGTTCAGTTGGTAGCGTTTTTTTGGTATATAATGAAAAAATAGATTGCAAAACATAAAGCATATTTTCCACCAGAGTAAAGCGTGGCGATTTTTTTTTTTTTCTTGACAGCTCATCAAAACAAGTCAAGTGCAGCGCGTCACAAGCAACACAGAAAAAAGAACAATTTTTGGTGCACTCGACTTCAGTTGTAGAATGAGTTTTAGGCAGCACCCGAATCTTCATTCTTCAAACCAAAAAACCACGTAAAGAGTTGAACTTGTCTTACTCCAAAAACCACTGTGCTTTTTTGCCATGTTATGCGGTAAACGTACTGCCAATCGCTTTGATTAAATGTAAGAAGAAAACCACCAAAAAATAAACGTTTTGTTTTTTCGCTTAATCTACAATTCCTTTTTTTCTTGCGCTGCTCTTTCTCTTAGCTGTAAATTTTCAATGAAGTAGTGACTTTTCTAAAAAATAACGTTCTCCCAATCGTAACTCTGTTGTTGCAAAAATAAAGCTTATTTATCCTGTAAATAAAGAACGT
Organism: Trididemnum nubilum; assembly: GCA_963965965.1. Classification (NCBI taxonomy): domain Eukaryota; kingdom Metazoa; phylum Chordata; class Ascidiacea; order Aplousobranchia; family Didemnidae; genus Trididemnum; species Trididemnum nubilum. Next base: position 31,404,773 of record OZ014472.1, on the reverse strand, counting down.
GCATTCACAGTTGCCCAACTCCCCCTCCCATACCCCAAAATTTTTCTCACCGGTTCTGGACAATTCACAAAAATGACCCATTTGATTGAAAAATCAGCGAATTTCGCCAAAAAGCGGAGGATTTGCATCACTGATGATCAGCAGTTTGGCGAACCATTACTTCTAGGCACGATATGTTTCAGTGTTGCCGATTATGCACCGGGACTATTATCCACATGGACTTCTATGCACGGGATGTTTAGGCACCGGGACTATTATGGGGTGTCTTTAAGTAAGAGCCGTCGCTTTATTTTTGGCAGTTCTACGATTCATGTATGAGCGCGAGTTCGTTCTCTGCTCTCCAATTTAAGCTATTCCCCACATCTAGCCCTAACCCTAATGAGTGCACGCATGAGAGGAGCAAGAGCGCATGCACGTTCATACACGAGTCGCAGAGATTTTGAAATAAAGCTGACGGCTTTTATTTAACGACACCCCTATTATCCACATGAACTTTCATGCATGAGATGTTTAGGCATTGGGAAGTTTAGGAACTAAAGGTAAAAAAATTGAAACCTGTATTTAGCATGCAGGTACCCTTGGTTTTGCATAAATTTAGTTGTTTTGAGTTAAATGCCAATGAGCACTGATTATACCGGTACCAAATATTGGATCAATGTAGCACAGTGCTACGGCATAAAAAATTCATAACTCAGCATATCCAGCATTCACAAAAATATAACATTGTGCTTGCTGTATTACGCTGAAATATGTACAAGCTCAGAGCTTGAGGGGCATATCTCCTCAAAGATATTGCACCTGCAGGTAACACAGCTCTTCTTAAAAGAATTGTTGCAGTGGTGGTGAGCCGTTGGAAATACAGTGTACGATTTGACCCGCCCAAGATTTCAATCTCAGACCTCTTACTAAGAGACAAACGCAGAATGTCGTTAAGTGTAAGCCATCCACTTTTTTCAAAACCTCTGCAACATGTGTATGAGTACGCAAGCGCTCTTGCTCCTCTCATTAGGGTAAGGGCTTGATTTGGGAAAGAGCTTAAATCGGTGAAGAAAGAGTGCACAAGCGCTCATACATGGGTTGCAGAGCTTCCAAAAAAACACAGAAGGCTTATACTTAACAACACCCCAAACGCATTACTGCTCAACCAACTAGCCACTTTTTTACAAGTATTATTGCCGATTACTTTTAAAAATCTAGTATTATTGCCTATCATTATTTGGAACCAATTATCAGAGGTGGAGTCGAGGACACAAGGCTCGAGGCTAAGGCCAAGGACACAAAAAAAATCCGAGGCCAAGGACAGCCTTTCCGAGGACAGACCCTCTTGAGGCCAAGGACATGAATGCTCGAGGCCAAGGCCATGGACCAAGGACACAGCCGCATGTGTTCTTCAAAAAAAAAAGTTTTCAAAAAACTTTTTCAGGCAATCTCGAATTCATAGGCGTAGCCAGAATTTTTGATTGGGGAGGCCTAAACCACAAATCACATGCAATGACGTCATCAGAAATTTGCCTGCTGACACTTAACCAGGATTTTGCAAAGGGAGAGAGCTTAAACTAGTATAGTCGAAAAGTACAAATACGTAACTTTGGAGACGTTTTGAGAAAACCAGTGTAACTGAAATGTATCACAGATGGGGGTCTGGGGGCTAAGCCCCCAGCTGTTGGGCGATTTTTTAAAATTTTTTGGAAAAAAAGCTATTTTAATGCCATTGAATTACATTTTGCACATGTGTTGAGCCATTTGAAAGCACTTGATTTTTGACATTTGAAAGCCAATGAAAAAAAATTAAATTGTTTAACCCTCCTTCTAGTTGCAATTTAAGTCCAAAACACGTTTAACATCTTGCATTTTGGTGTGAAAGTTTAATTGTACATGATTTGATCCAGGTAGGGGGAAGTAAGGTGCCTTGTCTCGTGCAACATCTTAAGCAGTAAATAAAAACCCACTTGAAGATTTTCTTTAGAGATTTTTGTTTTGTCGTGAAAATACCCAGTTATAGAAATGCATGTTAGGCCAGGGGGGCCAGGCCCCCTAAATTACAGATCAACGATTTGTTCAATTAACATTTTCCACGGCTAATTTTTTTTTTTAAGTATTTTGTGCGTAAAAACTGGTGAGGTGGAGGTGAATTAAAGAATTGTTATTGAAAAATAGTACCATACAATAGATGGTTACTCTTACTAACCATGTTATTGCCGGGCCGCATTTATTTACATCGCGCTGGGTCGCTGGCACTTAGATTTCTGCAACATCTTTCTGCCAAATGTAGGTGATATATATATATATAATGTCACAAAAGAAGTGTGTGCCTAAGAACGTGCACAGATAAAAGCCGAAATACAATATAAAAATCAACCATGGAGAATGTTGTACCATTACTTTGTTTCTATCTTAATGTTTTAAGATATAAGTACTTTTAGTACAAACAGCATCAACTCTTTGCCGTGTTCCTAATGTTTAAAGTCCGTTAAACATTGAAGATCAAACAGGACAAATTAAAGCAAACAAACAACAAAAGGTAGAACAGAAATTTTAGCAAGCAAATAGCGCATGACAAAAACAGGCAAGTCAGAAGCACAGCATTGCTAGCATGTGGTATCACACAAGTAGGGTTTACTCAACCCAGCCACGAACTAACACAACCACAGTAATAAGATAACCCTACTCCTTACAAATGTAAGATTGCCCAACCAAAATTAACCACAAACAATGCAAAACAAAAAAAAAACAAACAACAAAAGTCGCACAATAAAAACAAACAAACAAGCACTGCAGAGTGAGGGTTAGCTAACAACTGAAGATAATAAGCATGACATCCTAATATTATAAACGATGAAGAAAAAAAAAAAAAACAGCAGAAGAACAGCAGAAGGATATTAAACAGTGTCGATGAGTTACCACTCATGTAGTAAGCTAGGCTACTAGATTATTGCATCAATGTAAGCCTCAAGTTGAGTCAGAGATTAACCCCCACCCAATTACCCTTATTTTTAAATCTAGGGAAAAAAAACACACTCTAATACTGCCAATACCGTTGTTTGAAGACAAGTATTATATGAAGTAATCAAAAAAAAAGGTAAATAATAAGCAGTAAGTAGCCTACCAAAATAGCAATATGGTTTGATGCATGCAAATGAGCAATTATACAATACGTTATTAGTGGATTAAATCCTACAACACTGTACACCAAACAAGTACACCATGTAGGTGAAGACCATAAAAAGTCTTGAGATTTGAGCGCAGGGCCCTTGGCTGGTACTGCGCCATATCTTGTGGTAAATTCGGCCTTGGTTAATGCATTACGTTCATAAAAAGGCTAGATGTGATCTTGAGATAGCAACTATTAGGAAGAAAACTATCCATTTCTTCCAGGTTTACTTTTGGGCAGTGGCTATTTTGCCTCTAGAGGCAAAATAGCCTCATGTTATTTTACCATTTGGAGGCAAAATAGTCCTAATGGCTATTTTGCCGCAAGTGCCAAACTAGCTCTAAGCCTAATCCTAACCCAAACCCTAACTCTAACCCTAATCCTCACCCTAATCCCAACCCTAGCCCAAACCCTAACCAAAGCCCTAACCCAAACAGAGGAAAAACACTATTTTGCCTCTAGAGGCAAAATAACCTTTTCCTTACTTTTAAATTGGCTGGCAAAAATTGATTAGAGTGGGTCCCGGGGCCGCTGGTCTTCAATATTTTTGTTCGCTACTGGTGTAAGCGAAATGTGCTAAATAGAAACTGAAACTGAAGAAACAATAGGCTTTTTTGTCACATTTGTGTCATTGGTGAAATTTCGATTGAGGGGGAAGGCCCGCTTGGCTAAGCCTATGCTTCAATAGCGGAAAAAAAAAAGGTATTTCCAAATTTTGCACGAGGTTTCTGGCGTTTTCCAACCAAACTTCAACGGTTCAAATAATATTGCAGTCCTCAAGCCGAAGACAGGGCAATTTTCGAGGACCTAAGGCTTCGAGGCCAAGGACTTGAGGCTTTGAGGCCAAGGTCAAGGACTTCCAAAATGTGTCCTTGAGGCCAAGGACGTTTTCGAGGACTCCACCTCTGCCAATTATGGTATGAAAGTTATACAGTAACAGCAACAAACCAAATTTGACCAGTTTATGAATTCAAATTGCAAACAAAATAGGCCTAGCATTAAGGAAGAGGCTATTTTGCCTCTGTAGGCAAAATAGTGTTTTTCCTCTGTTTAGGTTAGGGTTTGGGTTAGGGATTAGGGTTAGGATTAGGGTTAGCATTAGGCTTAGAGCTATTTTGGCACTTGCGGCAAAATAGCTATTTGGACTATTTTGCCTCCAAATGGCAAAATAACATGGGGCTATTTTGCCTCTAGAGGCAAAATAGCCACTGCTTAACATTAAACTTATCAACTACTCCTATCCAAATCCGAAGAAATAGCAAATTTTCACAAGTACTGGTACCGGTAAGTCTTGGCTACTTTAAAGAAAAATGCATTATTTTTTTCTACCCTGTACCCATTTCTGTTTCGTTGCATTATGTTGATTTTCTATTTCCAACATATCTTGCTGTAGTTGAATATAATTGTCAGACAGTGACTGCACTTGATTTCGTAAAACCAAAATTTTTTCATTTGTCACAACAGCACTTTCAGTTGGAACAACTACGAAAGAGTCAACTAAAATGCATTTCATTAAGTAGTGATTGCATAAAAAACGAGCTGCTGCATTATCTTTTAGTACAGAAAATTCTTTATCAGCCTTAAAAGCAATGCTTTCCAAGCTTTGATTCAATGCATCTTCTTTTCGAATAGCATGGTCCCTTTCGGTTTCTTTCAATCTATCTTCTTGTTGTAAGTAAATTTGATAAGCTGGAGAATTGTGATAAGATCGAAGTTGATCAAGATAATCAATCTTTTCTTTGTCATATTCCTCAACAAAGATCTGTTTATCATTTGGAGACAAATCTTTCCACATTTGAGAAATCATCGTTCCCAATTGCCATAGCTCTAAGTCAGGCTTCTTGACTTTAATAATCTCCCAAATCTTTTTGCAATATCTTAAGTATGGTATCAATGGTTTTTCAGGAGGCTGTGGCCTAAGAACCAAATTTGATGCTTTGGAAATATCACCAGCAGAAGAGTTTGAAGATCCTAAAGTGAGTCGACTGCATGCAGGATGATTAACTTGGTTACTTTGGTATAACAAACTTGGTCCATCAGTGCTAAAACCAGAATCATACATTACCATTTCATTAGCTTCAGAAGGCATCATGTTCCATGAAAACTGTACTTCAGACTTGAATCTGAATGCTTAGTAGGGTGCTGCAGGTGCCCTGAGGCAAGGATGGCGGTACGGTACGCCGGTAGAACAAACAAGAGTGGTAAGGTCCAGAACACCAAAAAAAAGCAGTCAGAATCAACACGCTTGAGTGATTTTTTCATTTTAATTTTGAGTGTATTGTTCAAAAGCTTTCGGAAAACGTAACAACACGCTTGAGTGATTTTCCGATTTCAATTTTGCACGTGTGTTCGAAAGTTTTCTGAAAACGTAACAAAGGTATTTTTAAGTAAACAATATGCAACCATAGTCTATGATGCAGCTATTACGGAGTTTTGTAAATTTAAGTCATGCAATTATCAAGAAATGGAATGCTTAAAAAGCTGAAACCAGATATTAATGTTATCGCAATTTCTGCTTAAATGTGCTTGATTGCTGGCTTGGGGTAGCGCAATAATGAAAAGCGTTCTAACGTAGACAAACTACGGTATATCCATAGGTCCGTCGATGATCTCATGGGTTGCTGACGTATGAACTTAAATTTAACTAGGAACTACGATATCGATGTATGTTGTTTGCAATTTTTGATTAAGAATAATGATTTGTTATCGAGCTGAATCTTAGAAAAACATCTAGACTAGAAGCCATAGATGGGCAAGTTAATGCAAAACGTTAGCTTCGTTAACCACTAGTCCGTTAGCAAACTTCATACCTCCGTTAAAGTTAATTCGTTATTTTCCGCTGAAATTAACGGAAGTTAATGAAGTCCGTCAATCCGTTAACATTTTGAGAATAATTTACATTTCATTTTATTTATTGACTTTTAGAACACACGTAATCACCTGTTGAGCTGATTGTATGGAAAAACTTATTGCTATCAGGCGCGTAGCCAGGATTTGGAAAAGGGGGGGGCTATTTTGAAAGAGTGAGAAGTGTGCAAACGACCTTGACTGGAATTTTCATAGATCTAGAAGCAGTTTCAGACGGATTGTCCGAAATTTGAGACGAAATTTCTCGGAAAGCTCGGAAATTCAAAGCTTTTTTCCGCCCAAAATTAGGTGATCTCCAAAAAAAAAAAAGGTCTTCACCAAAATTGAGAGTGATTTTTCGGCCGAAATCCGAATTTCAAAGGTTTTTTCCGCCCAAATTTAGGTGGTCTCCAAAAAGAAAAAAAAAAAGGTCTTCACCGATATCGAGACTGATTTTTCGTCCAATTTCGCAAATTCAGACGTTTGAGGGGGGGCTGTTTTCGAATGGGGGGGCTATTTTCCATTTTTCTCAGAAAATCGGCCTCAAAAGCACAAAAAACATGCGATTTTGCATACATTCAGAAAATCGCCCCCCCCCCCTGGCTACGCTACTGATTGCTATGGTGGTCTTTTGTGTTTTAGATGTTACATTTTACAGTCTAATCTACGTTCAAGATAATAATAAGCTCATATGCAGTAACAAAAGCAGCGACCGGAAAATCTTTTGAAATTGCGAACAGCGATAATTAATAGACTTATGAGGCTGCAGCTTTTTATTTGCCACAAAAAGCAATAGATATATCGTTAATTGTTTGTAGGGGCGCCGAGAGCCAAACGTAGGCTCGGGGTCAGCTCAAATATTGGGCATCTCCAGCTTTGTGAACTTCAAAAAAGAAGAGGAAAATGCCACAATTTTCTTCGGATTTTGATGTGATCCCCCCAAAATAAAGGTCCTCGATATTCCACAAACTGATTTGTCAGTGTCATTTCCATACGCCCCCTGAAGTCCAAGGTCCCTTTGAAGCCCATGGGCCCCCTGATGGGCCTCCTAAACTCCATGGGCACCGGGGTCATTGTCTCACCTCGCTTCCCCCCTCTCGGTGGCTCTGCCTAAAGGCTATCAGCGCAGAAGCCCAAGAAGAGCCATTTTTTCGCATTGCTTGTTTTTAAGTAGTCGCCTTTCTGGTGGCTCTTCCCTGGGCTTCCGTGCTGGTAGCCTTTAGGCCAGATGGTACGTAAACGATTAAACATCAAGGAAACTGTTAGATAGAGACGGTTGCTTACTCAGTGCCATGACACTATTACTCTAAGTCTCTGTGCTTTCACGCTACAACAGCATCTAAAATTAACTATTTAAGCTATGGCTTGCAAAACAATTTCTAGACAGTGTCGAGATCCAACCTAACCCAAAGCTTAATCTTGACTCTTAAAAAGTAACTAAAAACATTGCGAATGAATATTCGTCATTCATTTTCGTTTTAGTGCTATCACCAACCACTGTACAGTGTAGGCCTACGTAGATTTCACGTTTTGAAACCATCCGCGATCCGTGGATGCAAACACTTCCAACTTTTTGGATGACATTAACAATTAGCTCAAAATAAACACTGTTTTTACAGCTGTGTTTTAGTACCGGTTCCTACATTCTGTTCTTTCAATGGTCTTTGGTTTGATTATATCGATTCCGCCGATTACGATTACAAATACGCACCCATGCAATCGATTTTCCATCGCGATTATTTCACCTTTAATCATCGCTATTACGATTACATCGCTTCGCCAAAATTTAAAAATAAATTTTGTAACAGCACTTACGAAGTCGGAATCTATCCTGCATTTTTGCTGCAATCTACCCTGCAATTCTGTTTCGCATAATCAATATTATTAAGCTGTTATTAAAATTGCAATCACGCATGTCTTGCACTTGCATTCTGTTCGGTAGTTGGTCCACGATACCCCTCCCATGATAGAGTTTATACACTTCCATCATTCACGCTTTTGCTTGGAAGTGGAAGCCTAGCCTATAGTAGTAGCCAGCCATGGCTCGATTATTTGCAATTCGTAGATTACGATCGTTTGTAATTGATTTCTGAGTACGATAATTTGAAAATTGCGTAATCGATTACAAATTAGTGATTGTAGACTACAATTATAATCGAGATCATTTCTGCTGTAGGTTAGGCTAACTAACTATCCAAGTCCACTTTCCTTGCTAACGCTGCCATGCTAGTCACTTCCATCTTACCAACAATAACAGATTACTCATGGGTGCATCATGGGTCTATCGCAGTATTGCAGTTCAACTCATCTAAGATCTAACCCACTTTATACTTGCATGATTAAAATTATATTTGCAGCATTTCTTATTGCGCTTGCTCATTTGATCCCGCGCTCGCTTGTTTATCTCGAAACTCCTTCGCTTTTTCTTCTATAAAACTCGTGCTAATTACGTAACAAGTGTTAACAGCGCAAATTGGTTTGTACCGGTACGATGAATGGGTGGTACAAGAAATTAACGATGAAAACCTTATGTTAACGCTACTTAACGTAAGTTAATGAACCATTGTCGTTAAGTTAACGGGCATTTTAACGGAAGTTAATTTAGTCCGTTTACATGAAAAAACTTTTTAACGGATTAACGAGTTGATGAAAAAGTTAGCTTCGTTATTAACGGATTAACGATTAACGGACTTGTGCCCACCTATGCTAGAAGCTATTGGACAGTGTACACTGTAAAAAGTCTTATGGATATTATGGTGCTCTTCCACTGGCGGTAATTTGTTCGCGACTAGGTTCAATCCATTACATAAACTGCAATTCTCTTTTGTTTGCAGATAATTGAAACATTGATCTATTCTATTTGAATAAGGTGTTTGAATAAGGTAGGCTTATCTGAACTAGTACTAGTAGGCTATCTGTGTGAGGCTCTGTAGGGTTGTCTCCTACACTGCTGAAGAAGAAAAATGAGCTTATCAAAAAGGCTAAATTCCTCTGGAATTTGTGAAGGTTGCTCCATAAAAGTCACTACTAGACAAACTCCGTGCCTTACTAGAGCATATCAAAACTCTTCAATCGGCTGTTTTTAACCTGGCCGATCAAGTTGCTGCTAAGCCGAAAATTGAACCTGTTGAGAAACCACTCGCCAACGATGCAGCAGCTAGCCCAGCTAAGCCAAACAAAACGTGCTGGAGTTCACCTGACACACCAGATCAGGCAGAGTGCTGCAGCATGTCTGCATCACCTGAGCATTCCATTGAGAAGCCTGTACTAATAATTGACTCATTTGGTTCTGAATCTGAAACCGAAACTACTAATCTCATTGAAAAAACAGTAGTTGACAACAAGATTTCTGTTAAAAAGCACTACAAAAATAAAGAAGGAAAAACCGTTATAGTGTGCCAAACTCATGAACAAAAGAAAATGCTGAAGCAAAAAGTATCCAAAGCAATACCGGATTTGAAAATGGCAGAACCAATGAAACGCAGCAAGGTGATCGCGATTGTCGGATTCAGCAACAAGTATGATTTAAACAATATCATGAAAGTAATTTTGAAACAAAATGAAACAATTCTTTCTTTTTTTTGCGTTACAAAGCTGCAGTTCTGAAGGAAAAAATGCACTGTTTAGTGATTTATCTGATGAACAAACTAAAAATGTGTTGAAGGAAAGTCAGCATTTTCAACTAATGGCACTTCGACAGTTGAAAAGTCAAGATCAACTTTCTCAAGTAATCCTAAAGGTGACTCCAGCTTTACGTCGTACTTTGGCTAATCTTGGAGACAAGCTGTTCATTGGTATGAGATCCTGTGTAGTTTATGATAGGGCTCAAGTACTGAGATGCTACAACTGCCAAGAATATGGACATATCAAGCCAAACTGCCCTCATGAAATACAATGTTCAAAATGCTTAGGCAGTCATGATAGTTGCGACTGTTCCGAAATGAATTTCAAGTGCATCAATTGCCATAAATCTGGTAGTAAAGGTGAAGACCTCGCTGCTTCTTCTCCAAATTGCCCACAGTTCAAATTTGAACTCATCAAACTGCAAAAAAACTCTCATTGAATCTTCCAGATTATACAAATAATAATTCACTCACATGTGGTCTATGGAATGTCCAATTCATTCAAAATAAAGTAATAAGTGTAATGGAGTCCATAACTGAATTAAAGTGCGATATTTTGCTAGTGTGTGAAACTTGGTTGACCACAGCAAAAAATGATGTTACAGCTTCAATTTCAGATTTTGGTTATTATATTCACCATGTTATAAGAAAAAATTCCTCTAAAATTAGAGGAGGAGGTGTTGGAATTTTATATCGCACCAATATAAAGCCAGTTAGACTTAAAGGCGGTGAATCATCCAGCCAATACCGGTGGTTTACAATAGCTAAAATTGAACTATAACTTTTGATATTTTTTGTTTTGATTTTGGGACTTCGTTTGCAAAGATGTTCAACAAATACAAATAGATGTCCCCCCGAAAAAGTTTTTGGAAACTCTGAGTTTTGATCTTCCCGCCAAAACCACACTTCTCTAAAGTCTAAACTATTAGGCCTTCTGTAATCTTATTAAACTATTAGGCCTAACTATCTCTAAACTATTGGGCCTAATAGTTTAGAGATAGTTAGGCCTAATTAGGCCTAAACTATTTAGAAATAAACTATCTCTAAACTGTTAGGCCTACCACAGTTCTCTAAACCATTAGGCTTACTGTGGTTTTGGCGGGAAGAAAAAAACTCAGAGTTTCCAAAAACTTTTTTCGAGGGGACATCTTTTTGTATTTGTTGAATATCTTTGCAACCGCAGTCCCAAAATTAAAACAAAAAATATCAAAAATTATAGTTCAATTTTAGCTATTGTAAACCACTGGAATTGGCTGGATGATTCAACGCCTTTAATTGTGGTAGCTATTCATCTTTTGAGCATTGTGCTCTTTACATATGTTGTCCCAAAACCGCTATAAGATTCAACTTTATTGTTTTGTATTGCTTACTTGACATTCCTGTAAATCAATTTTTATCGGACCTTGCCTGTCTTCTCGAAACTGCTGTGAGTTTTCCTGGCGTGATAGTTGTTCGCGGTGATGTGAATTTCCACCTAGATAAACCACTAGACAATAATACAATCAATTTCATTTAGCTTATCACTTCATTTAATTTTAGTCAAATGGTGTCCGATCCCACTCATAAAAAAGGTCACCTACTTGACGCGGTATTTACCAATGACTCTACATCAGTGTCAAATACAACAGTGTTGAATCTCGATATTGGTGATCATAGCCTTATCCGTTTTGATGTTAAAGTGTTTACTGAAATTATGCAACCATACAAGCTTGTTCATGAGCGCGACTACAAAAGCATTAATCAAGATGATCTTTTACACGATTTGTATGAACAGTTTTGCTTGAGTGACTTTTCAACAACAATAGAAAGACCAATACAACAATTCTATCCGATCTGTAATTGACAAACACGCACCTGCAAAGCTTAAGAAAATCAAAAATATTCCATCTTGCCCTTGGTTTGACCAAGATTATCTGCTACTACGTCGTAAAAGAAGAAAAGCCGAAAGAATGTTCAAAAAATCAAAACTTTTTACTCACAAGCTTACGTATTACGATTTACGCAAACAATGTATTGATCTAGCTAAACAAAAGAAGTTAAACTACATCCGAGGTAAAATTGAAAACTCGTCCAGACACCAAAAAATTTTATTCGGTACAGTAAAATTATTGTCGGGCGTTGAACCAATCTAGAAATATCCTGATGGCTTTGCAAATGACAATGAACTTGCCAACAAATTTGCAGAGTTTTTCATAACTAAAATTGAAAAAATCCACAAATCGTTCGTAAATGACACTCATAACATACCAACATTAAATCCTATGCATTCCTGTGCTGTACTTGACTCCTCTGCCGGTTCTGAATGTGATAATTTAGTTTATATGTACGAGTTTGAGCCCACGACGCCAGAAGAAATCAAGGCAATTGTTTGTGAAAATGGTGTCAAATGTAGTTTCCCTGATCCCTGCCCAGATTTTATTTTGAAAAATCATTTAACTATCTTTATTCCTTTATGGTCAAAACTGGTCAACCTTAGCTTGAAAACTGGTAGTATGGCTGGCTTAAAACATGCCTTTGTTTCACCTTTATTGAAAAATATCAATTTTGACACTAATCAATTCAAGAACTTTCGTCCAGTTTCAAATCTACAGTTTTTAAGCAAACTAATCGAACGTGTTGTCTTGAAAAGACTCAATACGCACTTCGACAACAATGATCTAAATATTTCACAACAATACGAATATAAAAAAGGTCACAGCTGTGAAACTTTGCTTGTAAAACTAATCAATGATATATTGCTGGGATTCGATAACAAATTTGCTTCTGTCCTTTTACTGTTAGATTTAAGCGCTGCTTTTGACACTGTCAATATTAGTATACTGTAAAACATCTTGCAATCGCAAATAGGTATTAGAGGAATTGCTTATGATTGGTTTTCATCATTTTTATGTGAACGGACAATGTCAGTAAAGGTTAATGATTCATATTCCGAAGTGCATGTGCTTAAATCGGGGGTGGCTCAAAGCTCAGTTCTTGGGCCGGTGTTATTTAATGTTTATATTCGCTCATTTTACAAATTTATTGAACTCGAAGGTTTTGAGATTAAAGGCTTTGCAGATGACCACCAAATATATGCATCATTTGCACGTACTTACCAATATCAGTTTTTGGTAACCAAACTTAACTGTATTTTTGCAAGTGTTGATTTATGGATGTCTAAATTTTTTCTCAAGTTGAATCCACTAAAAAGCCAAATTATTGTATTTTGTAATGATGATCTTAAACGACAGCTAAACATCAATGGCTTTTTCTTAGGAAATTCCTGTATACGTTTTTGTGATACTGTGAGAAATTTAGGTTTTACGCTTGATTCTCATTTAACATTAGAACAACAAGTTAAAGAATGTGTTTCGTCTGTATTCGCATCTATCAAAAGTATTGCACGTATAAAACATCTTCTTACAAGAAATGAGGTTTCCATCTTAGTATCCTCACTTATTCTTCAAAGCTTGACTATTGTAATTCTTTGTTGCTCTCTTACAAAACAATTGCAAATGCACAAAATTGCGCAGCAAGACTGATTTACAACAAGAGAAAATATGACCATGTCACTGAGTTACTGATTGCACTACACTGGCTTCCGATAAAGTATAGAATTTTGTATAAAATATATTTGCTGACGTATAAATGCATTTACCCCACTTCATTTGCACAACCTGAAGAATTGAAATCTTTACTTTCAGTTGATTCCAAGTCCACTCGTTTTATTCGTCTTAAAGTGCAACGCAACAACTTTAGAATAAGTGATCGTGCATTTTCAATTTATGCTTCTAAACTTTGGAATCAATTACCAACTGATTTGAAAAATGAGTTAAATATTTCAAGATTCAAAGGTGACTTAAAAACTTACTTATTTCGTGAAGCATTCAATCTATTGGTATAAGTTAGTACTGATTCACTACTTAATCTATAGCAATCTTGCAACACACTCGAATTTGTTATTTTTTGATTTGGGTTTTGTTATTTTCGTTTTCTGTAATAACTGTACGCATTTACTTCTCTTGCTTGTTTCTATGCTGCATGACTTATGTGTTGTCGTGTATATAACTTAGGAGACGACTTCAGAGCGAAAGACCTGCTTTCACCAGGTCTAGTTGAAGTCGATAAACCTGCATTATTATTGGAACGACCGACGCTCGCGTCGCGTGTTCCTTTGTTTTTACTCGGCCATTTTCTAACTAATGAGTGCGAGATTTCAGACTTTTGCTTATAACTCGAGAACCGTTTGGTCTAACTACATGAAATTTTGACAGCAGTTTGAGATTAATGAGTTTTATGTTTGTACCAAATTTCGAGGCAATCGGTCACGTGACTTCGGGTTTATGACCCGAAAACCGCCCCGAAAGTTTGGCGTAAAAAGCGGTCTAAGTCAAAAACGGCTTAAGTACGGCAAAAAATATTTCTCATGGTTATATGTCTTAAGATATCCTTTCATCCCTACCAACCCACTTTCGGCCGCGATGAGGTTTTTTTCTTATTTTTTTCCTTTTTTTTTTCCTTTTTTTTTCCTTTTTTTTCCTTTTTTTTTTCCTTTTTTTTCCTTTTTTTTTCCTTTTTTTTTCCTTTTTTTTCTTCCTAAATCTTGTACGCTCGAGTTCTCCTAAACCACAAAACATAGAAATCTAATTTTTGTGTGAAGTTGTTGAGGTACATACGCAATTGTGTCTCCTGAAATTTTTTTGGGGCAACTCCCCTGGGAACCCCCCCAAAATGGGGCCCCAAAAAATCAATTTTTTGAACGGCTCAAGCTAGGGTGCCAGTTTTTTTGATATCACTAGATATTTGAGAGACAAATATTTTGACATAATTTGGGGGTACCACCCCCCCGGGGACCCCCCCAAATGGACCCCCCCAAAAACAAATTTTTTTAACCATATAACCTAGGGTGCCATTTTTCTTTGATATCAGTAGATATTTAAGAGAGAAATATTTAGACATGGTTTGGGGGTACCACCCCCTCGGGAACCCCCCCAAAATGGGGCCCCAAAAAATCAATTTTTTGAATGGCTCAAGCTAGGGTGCCAGTTTTTTTGATATCAGTAGATATTTGAGAGACAAATATTTTGACATAATTTGGGGGTACCACCCCCCCGGGGACCCCCCCAAATGGACCCCCCCAAAAACAAATTTTTTTAACCATATAACCTAGGGTGCCATTTTTCTTTGATATCAGTAGATATTTAAGAGAGAAATATTTAGACATGGTTTGGGGGTACCACCCCCCCGGGGACCCCCCCAAAATGGGGCCCCAAAAAATCAAATTTTTGAACGGCTCAAGCTAGGGTGCCAGTTTTTTTGATATCAGTAGATATTTGAGAGACAAATATTTTGACATAATTTGGGGGTACCACCCCTTCGGGGACCCCCCCAAATGGACTCCCCCAAAAACAAATTTTTTTAACCATATAACCTAGGGTGCCATTTTTCTTTGATATCAGTAGATATTTAAGAGAGAAATATTTAGACATGATTTGGGGGTACCACCCCCCTCGGAAACTCCCCCAAAATGGGGCCCCAAAAAATCAAATTTTTGAACGGCTCAAGCTAGGGTGCCAGTTTTTTTGATATCAGTAGATATTTGAGAGACAAATATTTTGACATAATTTGGGGGTACCACCCCCCCGGGGACCCCCCCAAATGGACCCCCCAAAAACAAATTTTTTAACCATATAACCTAGGGTGCCATTTTTCTTTGATATCAGTAGATATTTAAGAGAGAAATATTTTGACATGGTTTGGGGGTACCACCCCCTCGGGAACCCCCCCAAAAAATCAAATTTTTGAACGGCTCAACCTAGGGTGCCAGTTTTTTTTGTTATCAGTAGATATTTGAGAGAGAAATATTTTGACATAATTTGGGGGTACCACCCCTTCGGGGACCCCCCCAAATGGGGCCCCCCAAAAATAAATTTTTTAACGATTTAACCTAGGGTGCCATTTTTCTTTGATATCAGTAGATATTTAAGAGAGAAATATTTAGACATAATTTGGGGGTACCACCTCCCCGGGGACCCCCCCAAAAGCAAGTTTTTTAACCATTTAACCTAGGGTGCCAGTTTTTTTGATATCAGTAGATATTTAAGAGAAAAATATTTTGACATGATTTGGGGGTACCACCCCCCCGGGGACCCCCCAAAATGGGGCCCCAAAAAATCAAATTTTTGAACGGCTCAAGCTAGGGTGCCAGTTTTTTCTGTTATCAGTATATATTTAAGAGACAAATATTTTACCATAATTTGGGGGTACCACCCCTTCGGGGACCCCCCAAAAATAAAATTTTTTAACGATTTAACCTAGGGTGCCAGTTTTTTTTTGATATCAGTAGATATTTAAGAGATAAATATTTTGACATGTTTGGGGTACCACCCCCTCGGGAACCCCCCAAAAATCAATTGTTTGAACGGCTCAACTTAGAGTGCCAGCTAGTGTTTTATGATATCAGTAGATATTTAACAGACAAATATTTTGACATAGTTTGGGGGTGCCACCCCCCCCGAGGACCCCCCAAAAATCAATTTTTTGAACGGCTCAACTTAGAGTGCCAGTGTTTTATGATATTAGCAGATATTCAACAGACAAATATTTTGACATAGTTTGGGGGTGCCACCCCCCTGGGGACCCCCCAAATGGACCCCCAAAAATGAATTGTTTGAAAAGCTCAACTTGGGTGCCAGTCTGCTATGATATCAGCAGATATTCAACAGACAAATATTTTGACATAGTTTGGGGGTGCCACCCCCCCCCCCCCCAGGGACCCCCAAATGGACCCCCAAAAATCAATTTTTGAACGGCTCAAGCTAGGGTGACAGTGTTTTATGATTTCAGGAGATATTTAACTGACAAATCTTTTGATTCAACTTTTCTGGAGGTTCCATAATCAGATATTTTTGAATAATTGCTGATTTTACGGTAGACAAAAAGTACTTTTGAGCGTCACAGCATTAGCTGTGCGTCGGTCGTTCACTGGGTTTGCTGGCAAACTCCCATCTAGTTATTATTATTATTATAATCTGCAATGCTGCTTTATTATGTTAAACTTATGGGTGTTACTGTCTCACAAATAACATTGTAACATACCTTAGCCGAGGTTGTCAAGTATTGTGATGTAATGTCTTTTCCTAAAAAATATGTTTGAAAATTTTGAAACCTACCAAATAATAGCACATACTCTCAATCTTGTTACTAAACAAAAAAAGTTTTGTTCATATGATCACGAAAACTTGCTTCCCCCTTCACACCTCTCCTATTCTCAATTGACATTTCACAATTGACGCCATGGTAAAAGTTGGTGATATTTAGTAGCATTATTTGTAACAAAAGTACACTACCTTAGATGAGCGAAATTTGCTCGAGGTTTGTACCACTCGCATTTTGCTTTGTACCGGTGTCCCCAACCATATTTCTACGCTCCAGCGATGGCAGTTTCGATGCACCATCTTCGCAAATGTACCGGTACAGAATTTTTGTTCTCTCTATGGAACGTCGTTTGTGTACCCTTATTTGTGCAATGCTTTTTTGCATATTTAATTAAATAGTCATTTTAATTTCATATACGAAAATATATAGTCAAAGTCAAAATAAATAGTCAAAAAAACTGCGTGCAAAATAAACCGTTGCAAAAATAAATAGTCAAAAAAACTATGCAAAGTAAACCGTTGCAAAAATAAATAGTCAAAAAAACTGCGCACAAAATAAAGCGGGGCAAAAATGCGCTGCAGACTTTTTTGTATATTTGTTAGTGGAGCGTGACGAAGTGCTCTCGGCTGCTCTTGGAGCGCATTAAAAAGCAGCCGAGAGCGCATCAAAGAGCAGCCGAGAGCACTTCGTCACGCTCCACTAACAAATACACAAAAAAGTCTGCAGTGCATTTTTGCCCCGCTTTATTTTGTGCGCAGTTTTTTTGATTATATGGGGCACCGTTTGTGTACCCTAATTTGTGCAATGCTTTTTTGCATATTTCATTAAATAGTCATTTTAATTAAATGTACAAAAATAAATACACAAAAAAAACACGAGCAAAAATAAATATGCAAAAATTTTCGAACATTTATCACTCCATAATTTGCGCTACGTTTTTTGCGTGTTTAATTAAATAGTTATTTTAATTAAATATACAAAAATAAATGCCGTAGAATACACCGTTGCAAGAATAAATGCACAAAAAATTGTTACACAAAAGTTTTTTGCGCAAATATTTTTGAAACAAAAATTGTTGTTGCAAAAATAAATCCACAAAAATTTTTGTGGTTTTATTTTTGCAGCATCATTTTTTGCATTAATATTTTTGGCATTACAATTGTTTGTGTCACAAATATTTGTACATTTATTTTTAATAGCAAAGAAACAACACTCGCCGAAATAAATGTGCAAAATTTTGCAATGCAAAAAAAACGCGTGCAAAAATAAATCGTCAAAAATATTTTACGATTTAGTTCGTGCCCAAAATTGTAAAGGGTTGGAATTATCCAGGCGGGAAGGTACCGGCATGGTATAAAACTGGAACTTCAAGACGAAAGCTTCGGGAGGTACGGCAGCCTCTAGTAACGTACTAGCTTGCTTATGAGGGATTCTATACACCTCCCCAAAAAACACCTTCCAGAAATTACATTTCCCCGAAAAACACTTGGCCGAAACTAAATTATTCCAAATATACATTTCCCTGAACGTGCATTTTCCAGAAATTACATTTCCCTAAACATACACTTGCCAGAAATTACATTTTCCTAAACGTGCATTTGCCAGAATGTACATTTTCCTGAATGTGCACTTGCCAGAAATTACATTTTCCTGAACAAGCACTTGCCAGAAATTACACTTTTTTGAGCATACACTTGCCAGAAATTACATTAGCCCGAATACTGATTTGGTAGAATGTACATTTGGCCGAAATTACATTTCCCCGAAAGCTTATTTTCCAGAATTTTTTTAAACAAAATTTACGTTTGGTCGAAAACACATTTCCCCGAAAACTTATTTTTCCGAAATAACATTTCCTCAAAAATTCAATTTTTAGAAGCTATTTTTCATTGGAAAAATTATTGTATCTTTAGGTTATTTATTTCTAGTAAACAGAATAAACTTTTAGTTGAAATTAAGAAACGTTGCGATAACATTTAGCTTACTATATGAGAAATATAACCTAGCTTATTAGTCAATTTGCTATCATAAGTTGTGCTTCAAGCGTAACGAAAATTAGCTATTAAAAATCGATGCAAGCATGTTCACAGAGGCAAAGCAAGCTTTCTTTAACCCCGGTTACACTCTTTTTAGAAGAGCCAATAAATTTTAAGTTGAGGTGGCTTCTCATAGTTTTTTGCCAATTTGCTACTTCATTTGTTCTTAATATTATTCCTTGAATTCTGAGAACGTTCATGTCAATTTAAACGACCATGTTTTTAAAGTTATTTTGGAGTCCAATTCCGAAAGCTCTGTCAGCTTGAGCAAAGACTTTTTTGCTTGCTTTGCAGCATCGTAAAACTGCAAAAGCGAAAAAGTACCGAGTTTTTTTTTGACTTGAAAACATCCAAATATTTATGAGTTGCTTGCGCAGTTTGAAGCAGCACTCTGTAATTTTAGAATTGTTGCAATATTTTGCTTGTAAATACTGGAAAATTACTAAAATTTCATCGTTTTGAATAAGCACAGAATTTAGCTGCTTTCAAGATTTGAAATTTATTCTTTTTTGTTTCCAATCTTTTTGTTACTGATGGAGGTTGGCATTTTTTTAGATTCTGAGCAACAATGAGCCTCGGGTTTTTATGAAATATTATTGTTATAAAAAAAACTAGCGTAATTCGTCTTGCGTTCGCAACAAAATTAAATCTGCAGCTGTAGTACGAAGTAGCCAAAATCTACGTCAAATGCAAGCCAGCAAAGCAACACTTGTTGCATTCCTCGGCAAAAGATTTCGCGCTTTAGCGTACCAACACTCAAAAAAGCAGCAATGACGTGTATTCCCGCAACCAGCTTCAAAGAGCTTTTAGTTGAAACCTACCGAGAAACCCACTTCTACGGAAAGCTAATCATGATGTCAATTCCCGCCATTCACATTTCATACAATTTAGAACATTTCATTTGCAGTTCATGCGAAGGTAGCAAGAATGTAAGTGATTCCTTCAGTTGACGTCACAATTAAAACCAACGAGTCTTCCTGTAGCAAAAACTGACCGCATAATGCAATGTAAGGAACAGTGGTGCCACTCCTAGTGAATTTTCACTTGATGTAGTGAATTTTGATCCGGTCTAGTGACCTAGTGAATTTTTTTGGAGAATGTGAAAATACCTGAAAGACCTTTTTTTATTTTTTAGAGATGACCAAGAAAATTACGCGAAAACCGTGCGTCGCTGGAGAGAAGACCTTTTTTCTTTTTTTGGGGGGGGAGATCACCTAAAACTTCTCGCAAAAACTACGACCAGTAGTGCCACTCCTAATGAATTTTCTACAGATCTAGTGACTTTTGGTCCGTTTTAGTGTCCTAGTGAAACGATCTAGTAAAATTTTTGTAACTTACCAAGTGAAAACTTTATTATTATTTTTTTTGAGATCACCTAAAAAGCAGTCTCATTGTTTTGTTTTTAACTCAATTTTAAATTAAAAGCACAAAGCGTTGTGAAAAATTTTGTGTTTCACAAAATTCTAGTGAATTTTGAAGAGTATAGCCTGTGGCAGCATTGGTAAGGAACAACTTAGAATGAATGATCTTGTCGAGATTGTTGTTGGGGAGGGAGCTGGACTGCAAATGTATAGGATGAAAATTCGAATTTCCTGCTGTTAAGAATTTTCTGCTGTGTACTTTTGATCAGAGATATTTGAGTTAATATTTGTTTGCAACCAGGCTTCCGTCAATCTTTCGAATTGAACAATTTCACCAATTTACACATTGGTGTCAGAGAAACATTAATTTTTGCTTTAAATAAATTTTCCCTCAAGGCGCGTAATGCCTACCTCAAATCAAAATGACTGCTCCGTACGGTGTTTTTTTTTTGTTCTTCAAATTTATTGATACGAATAGGCCTGTTTCATTATATTATTGTATAATTATTGCGATAAAACACCCACCTACCGAGCTCCATTAAAGCAAGACTGTGGGACAGTGCTTCCCAATTTTTCATCACCGTGACCTATTTTCAATTCGAAAATTTTCCATTGCCCACATCTAAATTGCTAGCTTAATCGCAATTTATCAATTTTCAGGTGATCTCCACAAAAAAAAGGTATTCACGCCAAAAACCGCAAATTTTGTGCTAGCTCGCTCTCTAACGGGCCCCACAGCCCCAATGATTAAGACAGTTTTTTAACCGAATTTGCTATTACCCAAATAGCTCTAGCCCACCACAAAATGCTATAATGGCCCACAGGTTGAAAACCATTGCTGTAGGCCATACGTGAGCGTAATGGTCGTGAAATTTCAGTTTCTTCTTTTCATACGTGTTTGCGCTAAGGTCAGTAGCGTCGGCGGGGAAGTGATGCAGTGCCGTCGCTACAGGGGGGCCGTGCCCCCCGATTTCAGTTTACTCAAAATACTGTTTTTGCAACATCACGTAACGATAAGACAATATAGTCAATGATGGAAATATAGCAATAATAACTTTCAAACATAATTTTCCTTTGATTGATTAAGATTCTATTTGAATAAGCTAATGCTAACATTAGAATGACAGGCAAGGTTAGGAAAAACCAAAACATGAAAGATGTTTCCAGCTCTAGTCCTGGTTGCAAAGAGCAAAGCAACTTTACTGAAGCTGACCGACAAAAATTAAGCAAAATTTATGATACGGTTGAAAACCTGACAAGGCAAGTCTCAAATCTACAAAGGAGCCTGAAGAGAAGCAACAAGAAAATCAAAGAGCTTGAATCAGAGAATGAACAACTCAAACAAGCCGTAAACATGAACATTCAAGAGATTGATAACTTAGAACAATACTCCAGAAGAGAGAATATAAGGATTCATGGTGTGCCTGAGCCTCAGGGGAAGAAAGATGACGGAGAAGAAGTGGTTGTTGAGCTGGCTGAAAAACTAGGTGTCAACATTGAAAGTTACGATATACAGAGGGCCCACCGTTTGGGCAGAAAACGATCACCATTGGCAAAACCTCGTCCAATAATTGCCAGGTTTGTCAAATACAAGCATCGAAACGACATTTTGTTTTCAAAATCAAAGCTGAAGAATTGTAATAATGGAAAATTTAATAATGCGTTCATTACAGAAGATTTGACCCCACTTCGCTCAAAACTTTTGAACTACGTTAAAAATGACTGCGATGGAAAATTCGTTCTCTGCCATACATATAACGGCAGAATACGAATGAAAAGGTCTGCTCGTGAGCAGGGTGTCTTGACTGATGGTGGTAAAGACGAGGGTACCGGCAACTGGATCGTGATTTCGTCCCCAGATGATCTATTTCGCCTGGATGTAGATGTGGATTTTGCTAAACTGAACTACAAACCACTGCTTATTAATAGCGATGACCACTATGACAGTGTAAGTAGTGATTCTAGCAGCGAAAACGATGTTTAGTTTGTTAGCTGCTCGTAAAACTAGCTTTTGGTATGTACTATTGCACTAAAAACTCTGGCAAAATGGAGAACCAACCTATTTGTATTGTGTGTGCGAAATCATGCGTTACCGCAAAAGACTACACGACCTGCCCTAATTGTTCGCGTAGTTTGCACAAAACCTGTTCGACTTCTAAAATTCGAGATAATCCATTTGAAAACAAAAACCCAGTCAGCAGTTGTTTGCTTTGCGATTCGCGAATAATTAATGCAAGCCATGATAAACATTTTGATTCAATGAGATCTGAAAACTTTACTTTAGGAACTTGTGATGATAACTCAAATTATTGTGATTTTTTTGACAACTGCGTGTATCATGATGTTAAGTCGTTAAATAATGTGGTAAATCTTAAAACAGATGAGCTATTTATCTTGCATTTTAATGTTCGTAGTCTGCAAAAGAATATTGACAACCTAATTACCCTTTTGGCTACTTTTTCTGAAACACCGGATATCATTGCAATATCAGAAACAAAACTTACACATGGTCAACCATTCGTAAACGTTGACATTACTGGATATGATTTTATCCATTGTGCTAGCATAACAAAAGCTGGTGGGGTCGGTTTTTATGTAAAACAAAACTTATCTTACAAACAAAAATCTGACATTAATATTAATTTAAATTTTGTGGAAAATATGTGGATTGAAGTTAAAACTAACAACGGACCAATAGTGATAGGGGTAATTTATCGACATCCCACAACACTTGTGAATGACTATGTAAACTTTTCAACAAATTTATGTGACATTTTCGCTGATCTTCGTGATAGTAACACTGCCTTTTACGCTGTCGGTGACTATAACATTGACTTAATGCAAATTAATGGCAATCGCAACTTTCGAAAATACGTGAACAATATCTTGAGCACTTCGACCAAGAGTGCCATTGATCTCCCGACCCGCATAACTGATCACTCGAAAACATTACTGGACCACATTTATGTTAACGATCCAAAACACTCTTACACTAGCGGAGTGCTCTTATGCGATCTGAGCGACCATATGGCTACTTTTGTTAGCATCTCTACCAAAAAATCTCGTGTTAAAAGCAAAGTCCAATTTCTAATTCGAGACATGAAAAATTTTAATTTAGAAAAATTTTTAAGGGCACTTGAAAATGATTTAACTGCTGCCAACCTAAACAGCATTGAATCAGCTCAAGTAGCTTTTGATAAATTCGAAGAAGTGCTTCATATCGTAGTAAACAAATTTGCTCCTCTAAAAAAAGCTTCAAGAAAAGAAAAAAAGCTTAGTAAAAAACCTTGGTTGTCACGTGAACTACTAAATTTGATCAAACAAAAAAACAAACTTTTTAAAGAACTTCACAAGAAATTTGATGGAGATATTTTCCAAAAATATAAAAAACAAAGAAATGCTTTAAATCGAGAAATCAAACGTGCTAAAGAAAACTACTACAAAGATTTGATTGATGATAGCAAAGGCAACTCCAGTACGCTGTGGAAAATTATTGGCGAACTGGCCAATTTGTTTTCAGGAGTCTGCTGCACAAACAAGAATTGAATTGTTGCCAGATATACCTAGAGCTTGCATTTCATGACTTCACAATCTGCATAATTTACAAATTTTGGAAATGCATGTAAATAATACTAATAATAATAAAAATCAATTTGTCAATCCCTTGAGATGAGATAGCAAGACGTTAACATTTGACTAAGGGGTACTCGCTGCTAAAGCAGGTGAAAAAGCAGAAAAATGGCTGATTACAAAATGAAAAATGGGACTTGTTAAAAGATTATTAAGATTGTATTATAATATACAGTGTTAAAGCATACTAAACAATATTAGGCACATCGATAAATACCATGTTGAAGAAGTGCATTTTCAATCTATTCTTGAACAATGAAATGCTGTTACTTTTCCAAATATCAAGAGGCAAATCATTCCAAACAGTGACTAAAGCATATGAAAAAATTGATCCAGATTTGTTGTAGTCCCAACTGACTGTTATTTTTTTTTTTTTTTTCAACAAAAGCACATCGCAGTTACCATGAAAACCATAAGCTGTAAGCAGCAGATGGCTTATGCAGGGCAATTTAGAAGTACCTGTTAAAGGTAATCAGGAGCACAATGCTACTGCACAATCACAATCATAAAAAAATTTTGTCACCCCTTTTTTAATTTCTGGCTGGGCCAGTAGATGTAGAGCCGCCCAAATGTGACAGTACCTACTCCTATGTTGTTGTCAAGATTAATTACTATTCATGCTAATATTACGAAAGTACATCTCCATTTGAAAGCAACGGAATGATGACATTTGCATCAACCAGATGTCCGGGTAGTGCTGTAAGCTTACTTTGCACGGTTTGGCGCAGAGCCCTGGAAGCTTTAGCCCTTTTAATGTTTATCAAGGGTAAAAATGTCATTTAATCAGTCAATTAACATCATAGAATTCACAAAAAATAGACAGGCATAAAAATGGGTCTGGTATGGGTTTTAATTCTCGGTGCAAACAATTTTTTGGGTGTCGTTAAGTATATATAAGGCTCCGCTTTTTTTTGGAAGCTCTGCCACCAGTGTATGACTGAGCGCCTACGCTCTCTCTCCAATCTAAGCTATTTCACAAAGTCTAACCCTAAGCTATTCCCCCAAAATTCAACCCTAAACTTAATGAGTGCTCCAATCTCAAATCTAAGCTATTTCCCAAAATCTAACCTTAACCGACCGGTATTCCCTAAAATCTAGCCCTATATAAGTATATAACCTTAATTACTAGTAGTGCAGTATTGACAGGAGAGAGCATGTGCGGTCAAACACAGGTCTGAGGTTACAGAGCTTCTGTGCAAAAAGTGGATGGCTTAAACTTAAGGATACGAGATTTTTTTAGGCGATAAGTTGAGTTCAGTTAGGGTGCTTTAAATCTTTTGAGGTACCGGGTAGGAAGGTGGATTGAATTAGCCTATTCTACCACAAATACTAAGACATCTTTGGAGAGATCCAACACACGAAGATATCAGATGTGTCAGAGTGCCTTAGGCTACCTAGGGCATAGACACCCACAATACCACATACTACAACAGGAGCAATTGCTCTGAGCCAATTTCGAGTTAAATCCACAACTGCAACACTGTCAGTTAGAAAAAGACAGAAATGCTAAAAAATCCCTACAATCACATCATGGGGTAGCCCTGGCTTAATTTTTTGCTATTCATTTCTAGCAGGCCTACTTTGTTTTGCTTTCTCACCCTGCTACTTTGGAAGATATGCGGCTGACTTTCAGCATTATTTTAAAGGGATTACTGCACTGGTAGCAACTGAACATTAATACAGTAAATTGGTAAATAAATATGATGATGAACAACTGAGTAGGCCAACCATATTGATATTGTTATTAATCAAGTGTTTTACAAACAAAACCAAACTAAATTCCCCAGAAAGTATCTTGCCTTAGCCTACTAGCACTACAGATCAATACCAGTAACTAATCCTGAATTATTCAAACGACAATGCGTCACTATCGAGGAATCTAATTCCAATCCTCATCTATTCCTGACTTGTCCATCACTGTAATCTGAATTAATATGAACCTTCTGCAAAAGTTGGAAGCAAGTGACACGCTTGAGCAATCACAGCGGCCAATCAGAAACGAGCTTTCTCTTTTTTCTCG
Organism: Trididemnum nubilum; assembly: GCA_963965965.1. NCBI lineage: Eukaryota > Metazoa > Chordata > Ascidiacea > Aplousobranchia > Didemnidae > Trididemnum > Trididemnum nubilum. Next base: position 31,378,968 of record OZ014472.1, on the reverse strand, counting down.
TGATTTGTACTTTCTCTGCATTAAATGCTAATCCAGTGTACCTTAAGGTACGAACGTGTACACGTTTTCTGCATTTGAAAGCCGAAGGATTAACGTACTTTTTTGCATTAAGAAGCCTTGATCCAAAACTAATCGGGTGCTCTATTACCTAATTTCCCCAACTCGTTCTTTTTTTCTCCTGCTACCACTGAAGAGATTTACTCACTTATTGGTAATATAAAAATTAAAAAAGCAATCAGAGAAAATGACATAACCAATAAACTCCTAAAATTGAGCAATGCTGTAATCTCTCCATTTTTATGTAACATTTTTAACTCCTGCATTCATCAAGGAGAATTTCCCAATTTCTTGAAGATTGCAGAAGTAGTTCCAGTTTTCAAAAAGGGGGATTCAAACTTGCTTACAAACTATCGTCCAATTTCAATTCTTTCCCAACTCAGCAAAATTTTTGAAAAATTAATATTCACCAGAATCAACAATTATCTTGAAAAATATCATTTAATTTCTGATAAACAATTCGGTTTTAGACAAAATTCTTCTACCTCTCACGCTATCAGCAATATTTATGAAAAACTCATAAAAAACTCTGATGCAGGAATGTACAATTGTTGTATATTCCTCGACCTCACCAAAGCTTTTGATACTGTTAATCACGATGTTTTGCTGCACAAAATGGAAAATTTCTATGGATTTCGAGGACTGGCCTAAAAACTAATACAAAGTTATTTGAGCAACAGAAAACAATATACAAAGATGGAAAATTACAAGTCCGATTTGACAAAAATTGAATATGGTGTGCCACAGGGTTCTTCCCTTGGGCCACTACTTTTTCTTTTGTATATCAATTATCAATGATCTTCCTTTGGCTAGTCAATTTGACACTATCCTATTTGCTGATGACACTTTCTTGGCCATGTCAGACAATAACCTTTTTAAATTACAAAACAGAGTGAATACTGAACTTCGAAAAATCGATCTCTGGATGAAAAAAAACAAGCTTCGGATGAATTATTCCAAAACTCATTATTTACTGCTTGACAAACAACTCAATCGCTCATGTTCGATAAACTTCAATATATCCTTGAATTCAATCGATGTAAAACGTATCAAATCCATAAAATACTTAGGAATTTATATTGACGAAAACCTAAATTGGTCTTGTCATGTTCAACATCTTTCGTTACAATTAGCACGCTATTCTGGATTGTTATATAGAATTCGAAATTTCTTAGACCGAAACACTCTGTGTATGTTATATTACTCGCTCATTTACAGCCGTATTCAATATGGTATAGTTACATGGGGTACGGCAAACAAAACACTTATGCAAGAACTCAATGTGAAGCTAAATAATATAGTTCGTACAATAACGTATAGTAGCAAATATTGTCCGGTGACTTCTTTATACAAAGCCTAAAATTTTTTAAAATTAGATGACATTTACCTACTTGAACTAGCCAAATTCATGTATCAGCTTCATCTCAAGAAATTTAAAACTGCTCTCAACGACTGTTTCGTTGATATCAGAAAAATTCACAGTCACAATACTAGAACAAAAGATAACTTAGTATACTTCAAACCTCGCGTTCAAACTTCAGCTGGGAAAAAGTCTCTGACTTATAGAGGAATTGAATTGTGGGGAAAAATTGAACCTGATGTAAAAGAACTATCTTGGTTATCATTCAAAAAAAAGATAAAACAAAAAGCTATCCAAAACTATATATCATTTTGACCTTCTTTGCTCCATATTTGGAAATTTATCATTTAACTGTGTAACACTGTTCATTAATTTTCTCTTGTTACAATACCAGTTGAACAAAATAATTGTCTGTTTCTTTTCAATTTGATGCTTTTTTTCTTTAAGTTTTCACACTGTCAAGTAACAAGTCAGGAAGCACCTTGGATTGAAAAACCTTCGGGTTCGTCGGTACTTCCTGGCCTGAACAAACTTATCGTAACTTTGTTTTATGTGTGTTTGTCTTGTATGTGTTTGTATTGCTCAGGCGAATAAACTGTTTTCTATCTATCTATTTGACGTTTTCAGATCTTTTGCCAAATTGCATGCAATCAACTGTGTAAGGTCTTGCTGTAACCTTCGGATTTAACCGATATACTCAGATTAAATTTGAACAATTATTTATTACACATTACTGGTCATGCACGCTTTCTATACACTTCAAGAATAATCATTATGACGTAGTTCGCTGTAGCGATAATCATCAAGTGTTGCCAATACAATATTACACAATGCGTAAGCCAAGTTAAGCACAGACACTACATCCCTCCTTTTGTCAGTTCTATTCTATGGTACATCTTCAAAACGTTTAGGTATCTTTATGTTTTCACGTGGACGCAATGATCGAGGAGCAGTGTCAGTTTCAACAGCACAATCATGATTATCATGATCATTTGGAGCTCTATCACTCTCAGAGAATTCAGCATCATTGTTACGAAACTCATTAATCGCATTAGGTACCTCCACCTTTGATTTAGTGGTCGAAGTATTAAACTTTTTCACATGCGTAACATTACGTTTAAAACAACTGTTCTCATTTTGTACTGTAACACAATTTCCATTTCTTTCAGTCACAATGAATGGATCTTTACGATAGTTAGTAGACAATTTATCATTTACATTTTGTTTCAACAACACTGTGTCTCCTACTTGTACATCGTTACAAATTGCATTACGTTTCATATCCCCATAAAGCTTCCCCTTTTCCTTCATTTCAGCATCCCTATCTCGATACAGTTGCACATCCTTATCAAAATCGGAGTCTAACTCAGGGAGTTTCGTACGAATTTTCCGTCCAAACAGCAGCTCTGCAGGGCTTACACCTGTGGTAGAGTGAGGTGTAGAACGATACATCAATAAAAACGAATAAATTTCACGTTTCCAATTCTTACCCTCGGCCTGAGCTATTTTCATAGTTTTCAACAATGTACGATTTTGCCTTTCAATTTGCCCGTTTGCTTGTGGCCATAAGGGGGTCACATTACGAAGCTGAATAGCGTTAGTACACAAATACTGCTTAAAATCAGAGCTTACAAACTGTGGACCATTATCGACCTCGGTAGGCCATGAGTCGTTATCGACATCGGTAGGCCATGAGTCGCAAACATTTTCTCCAGACTAGCAATAATATTTGCAGATATTACACTTTTCATAATCGCAACTTCAAAATATCGACTAAAATAGTCAACAACTACAAACAGATAATCACCAGATGGTAAAGGACCTAATAAATCACAAGCTAAATCTTGCCATGGCCCTTTTGGTAGCTCTGTGCGAATCATTGGTTCCGGGGCTGTTGGTTGACTCACTAATTGACAGCCATAACACTTTTTACAAAACATCTCAACATCCCTATCGATACCAGGCCACCATACTTTGGTCCTAAGTCGCCTTTTCATCACAACAATTCCGGGGTGCCCCTCGTGAGCTAAGGTTAAAACACGGTCACGCAACGATTTTGGCATCACAATCCTAGTTCCCCGAAGAATTACACATCCGACAAAAGTTAGTTCATTTCGAACAGTTAAGTATGTTTTACTTTCCAGATTTTGCCAATCACCCGTTAAAATACACTCCCGTACATTACATAACTCTGCGTCAACACCCGTAGCTCTTTCAATATCACGAGTGGTCATTGCAATCGGGGTTGAATTGTTGGCAATGAATTTCACATACTCATTATCATAACAAAAGCACTATCATTGGTTGTCACATTTCCATGCACAAGTCGAGACAGTGAATCAGCAATATTTTTCTTTCCGGCTATATGCACCACTCTGTACCGGTACGGTTGTAATCTGAGCACCCATCGCTCAATTCTAGCGCTAGGTTTGGATCTTGGTGAAAAAATAAATTCAAGCGCTTTGTAATCCGTAATCAAATCAAAATCAGCACCGTATAAATACACATGAAACCTTTCACATGCCCACACTAATGCAAGGGCTTCCTTTTCGGTTTGCGAGTATTTTCTTTCAATTGGTGTTAAGGTGCGATTAGCATACGCGATAATACGATTTTGCCCATTTTGTATTTGAACAAGCACACCTGCTAAGCCATACGGACTCGCATCCGCAATCACCTGGGTTTTGCACGATTTGTCAAAATATCCTAGCACTGCGGCATTGCATAGTTTAGTTTTTACTGTTATAAACGCTTGTCTTTGAGCATCGCCCCATCTAAACACAGTCCCTTTTCGTGTCAGTAGCCGCAAAGGCTCCGAAATAGTAGCCATATCGTGTATAAATCTACCACAATAGTTATCAAGTCCGAGAAAACTGCGAACTTCACCAGCATTTTCCGGCTCTCGTGCTAAAGACACAGCTTCAACTTTTTCCTGTTCTGGTGCTATGCCCTTTTCGGAAAGAACATGGCCCATAAACTTTAGCTCTGTCATGTTAAACTGGCATTTATCTCTGTTAAGCGTCAAGCCACTTTGTTGGAGTCGTTCAAGAACAGCCTTCAGTCTTTCGTCATGTTCTTTTTGCGACGGTGCAAAAACAATAATGTCGTCTAATATATTGCGCACACCTTTACAATCTGCTAGTGCTTGCTGCATCGTGCGCTGGTACATTTCAGGTGCGCAGCTTATACCAAACATCAGTCTTTTGTACCTGTAAAGTCCTTCATGAGTCGTAAACGTTGTTATCAGAGGTGGAGTCCTCGAGGACGTCCTTGGCCTCGAGGACGTCCTCGAGGACACATTTTGAAGTCCTTGGCCTTGGCCTTGGCCTCGAAGGTCAAGTCCTTGGCCTTGGCCTTGGCCTCGAAGCCTCAAGTCCTCGAAAATTGCCCTGTCCTCGGCTCGAGGACAATACTATTTTTTAAACAGTTGAAATTTCGTTGAAAAGCGCTAGAAACCTCGCGGAAAATTTGCGAGCACTTTTTTTGTTTTCCTCACTTGGAGCATAGACGTAGCCAAGGGGAGGATGGCAGGGGGTCCGCCCCTTCCCAATTGAAATTTCACCAATGACAAAAATGTGACAAAAAAACCCTATAGTTCCTTCAGTTTCAGTTTCTTTTTAGCATTTTTCGTTTACAACAGTATAACTATAACAACACAATTGAAGGCCAGGGGCGCCGGGTCCCCCTCAATTCTATTTTTGCCAGCCAATTTAAACGTATAACCCGAAGAAAATGGAGAGTTTTTGTCCTAAAAGTTGCTATCTCAGACCCACATCTAGCCTTTTTGTGAACGTAATGCATTAATCAGGGCCGGATTTACCATAATATGACGCAGTACCAGCAGTAGCGTAGCCATGGGGGAGGCGGGGGCTATAACCCCCTTCCATTGGCCTGCCAACCAAAATGCAGAATAAGAAAAATATCACGTTTTTAGCTCTTTTGAGACTGTTTTTTGCGCTGGAATTGACTAAAAAGTGATTTAAAGTATCATTGGAAACATATATTCAGGGGGGGGCTAATTGTCAAAAATAAAAGTCACAAATCAATGAAAACTTTGAAAAAATCCCCGAAAATAAGCAATCAAATTTGATCGCTGATGTAAAAACGCCCAACATAGGTTTTATCAACAAATATATTTCAAACTCAAGAATAAGAGGAGGGGGGCTATTCAGTGTTAGTGAATTACCATAGTCACTTCTCTCAAATATCTTTCCATTAGCCCTTCTCCCAATTATTTTTTTATAAAATATAGACGAAATAGATTACACCGAGTGAGTTTTATTGAATAATAGGATTTTATGATTTACCAGCAAGTGGACAAGAGAACTGCAATGTTATCATTAGCCAGTAGCCACTCCCCATGTAGCCCATTAATGCAAGCAGTTGAATTATGTTGCGCTGCCAATTTCTACGCCACGTTTTAAAAGCAATATTTTTTATTAAAATAGCTCCAAAATTAAGTTCATTTTGCGAAAAAATGCAAAATTTTCGAGCGCTGGAGGCTCCGCCCCCAGACCCCCAAAACAGCCCCCCATTGTGAATTTCTGGCTACGCGCCTGAGTACCAGCTAGGGTCCCCGAGCTAAAATCGTAAGACTTTTTTTGTTCTTCACCTATATTTGGCAGAAAGATGTTGCGAAAATCTCCCAAGTGCCATGGGCCTAGCGCGAAGTAAATCCTGCCAGCAATAACATGGTTAGTAGACGTAACCATCTATCGTACCAATTTTCAATAACAATTCAGTAATTCACCTCCAACCTCGCCGCTTTTTATGCACAAAATACTTTAAAAAAAATTAGTCATTGAAAATGCTGATTGAACGAATCATTGAACTTCAATTGAAGGGGATGGCCGAACATGTACTGCTTTAACTGGTTATTTTCATGACAAAACTAAATCTCTAAGGAAAATCTTCCGGGGATTATTATTTACTGCTAAAATGCTGCAAGAGACAATGCACCTTGCTTTCCCCTACCTGGACCAAATCACTTACTATTAAATTTAACTCCAAAATGCAAGATGTTAAACGTGTTTTGGACTTAAATTGCAAGTAGAAGGAGTATTAAACAATTTGATTTTTTCAATTGGCTTTCAAATGGCAAAAATCTAGTGCTTTTAAATGGCTCTGAACACTTGCGATATGTGATTCAATGGCATTAAAATAGCTTTTTTTTCAAAAAACCTACAAAAAATCGCCCAACGGCTTGGGGCTTCGCCCCCAGACCCCCAAAGCCTCCGGCGGATGGGGGCCCCCACCCCCAGACCCCCGTCTGTGATACCTTTGAGTTACACCAGCTTTCTCAACACGCTTCCAAAGTTAAATATTTGCGTTTTTCAGCTATTAGTTTAAGCCCTCTCCCTTTGCAAAATCCGGGTTACGTGCCAACAGGCAACGATTTCAGATCTTCCATCCTACGATATCTTTGTCAAACAAAAACTTCCTCTTTGGAAAAATTTTGATGACGTCATTGCATGTGATTTGTGGTTTAAGCCTCTCCCAATCAAAAATTCTGGGTACGCTAATGAATTGGAGATCGCCTGAAAAAAATTTTTGAAGACTTTTTTTTCGGAGAGCACTTGCGCCTGTGTCCTTGGTCCTTGGCCTTGGCCTCGAGCGTTCCTGTCCTTGGCCTCGAGAGGTTCTGTCCTCGAAAAGGCTGTCCTTGGCCTTGGCCTTGGCCTCGGATTTTTTTTGTGTCCTTGGCCTTGGCCTTGGCCTCGAGCCTTGTGTCCTCGACTCCACCTCTGGTTGTTATGTCTCTGGACTCGGCCTCAAGTTCAATTTGATGGTAGGCCCATTTTATGTCCAGTTTGCTGAACACCTTACTTTGGTTCATTTCTTGTAACAGTTCTTCGATGGTAGGAATTGGGTGTCGTTCTCTCTGCACTGCCATATTCGCTCGTCTCATGTCGACGCATAATCGTATATCTCCGTCAAGTTTAGGAACGGCGATCACCGGTGAAACCCATGGACCAGATCTCGGGATAGCTGTTTCACTGCGTTTCTTCTGACGTTAAGGCGCTGGGGACGACTGCTGTTTCGAAATAGCAACCGTCAATCAATCTTGATTTGCGGATAAGAAAATGTTTAACTAGCTGCTCTAGTAGGCGAGCTCAGTGAGGTCGGCTGCCTATGTTGAATAAACTGAACTGGATCTCGCTGGCTACGATTCACCAAAACAGTTCTTTGGTTCAGCTTAAACTTCCTGTCTATTTAGACATATTTCACAATATCAAGATCAAGATCAATATTTGGCTGAGGCCAACGTAGGTTGACCCGCCTTACGAATCAAATTAGCAGTAAAAACAGCGTGGACCTGTCCACAAAGTTGGTTTTTGAAATGTACGAGAAATGATATAAATCACTTTGCTATAGTTATAGCGACAATTAGCATTATGGATAAAAATGAGCATTTGCTACGTCATAAACACAGTTTCATAAGTAATGTTCTTGCAGCAAGGGATGAAAAGCGTTCCTTCTGCAGGAGGGCAATTAAATATTAATTCGTCGTTCGGACCAACCCACTTTGTCGGCCCTTCGATTTTTTCGATTATGTCAAGCTGTTCTAGTTCTTTCAGCTTTCGTGACAATTGGTCACGTAAATGGTACGGAACACGTCGTGCGTTCTGACACACAGCTTCCACAGTTGTGCCAATAGGAATCTTTAGCTGAAAGTTTTTGAGCTTACCTATTCCCTCGAAACAACTTTTATACTGGTCAAGTAGCTGTGTGGTGTAGTTAACATCGGCCAAACTGTTAACTTTAGATTCTATTTTTAACAGTCCCAGTTCAACTGCAAGGTCTCTGCCCATAATGGCTTCACCTTTCCCTTCCATAACTACGAATTTCACATCGCTAATAGTTCTGGATGGAATAGACACTTCGGCTTGAAAAGCCCCTGCTAACTTCAGCGGTTCGTCAGTTCCATACGAATAAATTTTCTTATCAGTAAAATAGCAATTGCAAGTAACAAGTTTAGATTTCAGCATTTCCCAACTAGGTCGGTCGATAATGTAGCAGGAAGCACCGGAGTCGATGATAACATCCAATTCAACTCCGCCGACAGTTACTTGTACTTTATCAAAACATTTGTCTTTAAATAAACCAAAAAGATAATCAGGATCAAGCTCACCTTGACTTGAATGATCTCCCAACTGCCGCACTCTTGGTTGCCGTCTGGTGTCCTGACTCTCAGTCATTGGGGTGGTCTTGGTTTTGCAGCAACGAACATAATGTCCCACTTTTTTGCACTTTAAGCATTCACGTCCTTTGGCTGGACAATTTGCGTCTTTGGCCCGATGTCCGACGTTACCACAGCGATAACATTTCAATTGTTCTCCTGCTGTAGAAATTCTACTCGACTGATTGACATTGCGGTTCACTCTTGCCGGTTTGAATTTCAACCGATTTACTTCTTGCTGGCTTCTACTGTCGGAATTAGAGAAGTTAGCCACTTGAGCCGTAGAAGTTTCATACGATCTGGCAATTTCACGCAGCATCGTCAAGGTTAAATCTCTTCCCTTTTCAAGAAACTTCTGCCTGAGAACGTTTGAGAAACATTTCTCAATAACTTGGTCTCGAATTTGCTGGTCTGTGTCTGCAAATTCACAGGTTTCCGCTTTTTGACGCAAACGCGTCACGAACTGCTCAACCGTTTCTTTGTCACGTTGCGCTATGCTCCAAAAAACATGGCGCTCAAAAGGTATATTGGTACTGGGTGCAAAATACTGGGTTAACGCCCTCACTGCATCGTCATATTTGGACAAATCTCCCTCCAAAGTGAAGTAAATGTCCTGTAATTGCATTCCCCCGCAATGGAGTAGTGCACTACACTTTTGTTTCTGATCATTGATTTTCCAAGCGCTAGCAAATATTTCAAATGCTCGCTGCCATCTTGTCCAACGACTCGCTACTCCTGGGCTATCGCAGTCAAAATGACCCAGATCAAACTTAGGTAGCTCCATTTGTTATCTCGTCGCCAATGTAAGGTCTTGCTGTAACCTTCGGATTTAACCGATATACTCAGATTAAATTTGAACAATTATTTATTACACATTACTGGTCATGCACGCTTTCTATACACTTCAAGAATAATCATTATGACGTAGTTCGCTGTAGCGATAATCATCAAGTGTTGCCAATACAATATTACACAATGCGTAAGCCAAGTTAAGCACAGACACTACAAACTGGTGTACGTAAATGTGACGGAATAACTCGCCTTTTTACTGTAACACGCCTATACAAATGTGTCGCGGAAGAGAGATATAAGACTGCAGAATCGCTACCGATACTTTGTTAGTGATTATGACATGAACATTAGGTGGAAACATTTTTTTCAAAGAGCAGCTGTTTTTGATCTTTGGAGCACACTCAACATTTTTAGGTCGCAGTGAGTGGAGCACCAGTGTGAAGGAGCTTAGGCCCTCTTAGCCAAGTCACTTAGAAAATTTAACGTCAAAATATAAGCGTTTAAAAGTATTTAGACTTGACCTGAAGTAAGGGGGGCAGGGCTAAAGGGGTTAAGCAATTTAGGTTTTTGAAATGACTTCTGAATTTTAGCAATTTAGTCATTGATGCCACTTCAAAAAGTGCGAAAGGTGATTAAAATGCCGTTAAAATTGCTATTTTTGCGCTGTAAAATCTCAAACATTGCCCAGTGGTTGGGGGCTCCGCCCCCAGGCCCCGGTCTGTGAAACGCTCGAGTTGCATCAGTTTGTTTCGCAAAAGGCCTAAATTAGACAATTTTTGTGCAAATAATTTTTGTTTCACCCCTCTAGCAAAAATCTTTTATTTCGTTTCACCCCTCTAGCAAAATCCTGGTTGCGCGTTGGGCAGCATTCACTGCTGCCGATAGAGTTTTCAAGCGATTATGGCAGGGCCGCAACTCAGGGGGGCAGGAGGGGCGGCGCCCCCCAAACAAAAATTTCGCCCGCCCAAACCCCAAAGCGACAATAGCAGAAAATATTAGTAGGCCTAAGTAGCCTATTGTAAGGTTGTTCATTAATAATTTGAACTGATGCAAAATATTGCCGTTTCGCAAAACTTTTATAATCGGTACATTGATTGTGGTGGCACTGGCACCCGGTATGCATAAGCCTAATGCATAATCGCAATCCTTCCTTGATTTAGCTGACAAGCTACAAATTGTGTAGTAAGTAAAATCTTTGAAGAATATTGCAAAATTTTATTGTGACGCAATAGCAACTATTTTACAATAAAAAAATTGACGTTAGGTGCGGTTGCGGTTGCACCATGGTAGTACGCTAGCATTAGCAATGAGTACACGTGGTCACTTCGACCTTGGCCAAAAAGTTGTTTAGTAACTGTTACACACTGCGTTTTGTCTTGCAGTAGACTTAGATGACCTTTCGGTCTTTCGCTGTCTCCTCACCAAGTGACTAAATATCGCTTTGACTCTGCAAGTTTTGTGTGCTTGGTTTTAAAGGAATTGCATATTTCCATGCTTTGGTGATAGACCTAGAGGAAGTTGCAGTTTTTTCTTGTGATATGACGTCACTTGGTAAATAAATAAATATGATGATGATGATGATGATGATGTTTGGCAGTAATGGATAGGTTCGTCATGAGAAGTATTGGAGACCCTCGACCCTGTCCGAATCCTGCTTCTTCTGAAGCTACCGATACTCCTTCCACTTAATTATCTGCACATGCATCTGGTGCCCCTGGCTAGCTTAACCTTCTTGCTCCTTCACGTCCAAACTTGAATTTATTCTCGAAAGGAAAAAATAATCGCTGCTTTTGTCCCGAATAGTTTCGAACCCATATCCGCACCAAGCAATGAATTGAACTCAGCTTCAGAGGTTGCTAATAGCTTTCTTATTTCTAAAACAAACTGCTCAGCACATAGGCGTGGCCAGGGATCCCGCCCCCCGCCTTCAATTGAAATGTCACCAATGACAAAAATGCGACGAAAAAGCCTCTTGTTTTTTCAGTTTCAGTTTCTTCTAGAATTTTTTCTTACAACAGTAATTAATAAGAATAAATGACGACCAGGTCTCCTCAATTTAGTTTTTGCCAATCAATTTAAATGTATATATAACCCTGGAGGAATGGAGAGTTTCGTTCTTAAAGTTCCTATCTAAGGCCCTCATTTAACTTTTTATAAACGTAATAACTAGGGCCGGATGCGAAATTTTTTTTCTACCATGGTTTTGCAGATTTATCACGTCACATCCTGTGTCCCAACCTTGAGTTTCGTACTCCGCTCTCAATTTTGACTTGATCCGCTCTATTTGCAGGCAACTTGGTACGATGGTACTGGGCAAAGTTAGGCTGGACTTGAGTTTGTGGTAAAGTAGCCTACCGTAGGCAGTGGTAGAACAGGCTTGGAAGAATATCACAAAGCGATAGCAGTTAGTTCATAAGCCTAGGCTTACGTTTTATGATCAAGTGAAAATATTAAGATAAAATTTTTCATGCAAACAAGTCAAAAAAGCCTAGTCTACTTTAATAATCTTTTTTAATTTTAGGGTTGAGCTGCTGAGTTTTTTGGAATTATTGCATTATAGATAGAATACCAGAGGGAAGCCCAAGGTCCCATGTTTTATTAATTAATGCAGTTTCATTCAAGTTACTATTGGCTACATATGTGCATAGGTGGGCAAGTTAATGCAAAACGTTTGCTTCGTTAACCACTGGTCCGTTAACAAACTTCACACCTCCGTTAACGTTAATCCGTTATTTTCAACTTTAATTAACGGAAGTTAATAAAGTCCGTTAATCTGTTAACATTTTGCGGGTAGTTTACATTTCGTTTTATTCACTCGCTTCTAGAACACGTATTGACGCTGTTGAGCTGATTGTAAGGAGATATTTATTGCTATGGTGGTCTTTTTGTGTTTTGAAAGTTACATTTTACAGTCTAATCTAATTTCAAGATAAATACAAGTTCAAATGCACAACGAAGCTGCAAGATATTAACGATAAAAACCTTAACGGAAGTTAACCGAACTTAACGGAAGTTACTTTAGTCCGTTAACAGCACTTAACGGAAGTTAATTTAGTCCGTTAACATGAAAAAACTTTTTAACGGATTAACGAGTTAATGAAAAAGTTAGCTTCGTTATTAACGGATTAACGATTAACGGACTTCTGCCCTCCTATGCATATGTGTATTGCAAAAGCACCATGGTAGGCCTACTACACTAGTACTAGCAAATCTGAGCTAGAGCAATTGGCTATAGGCAGGGGCGCCCGCAAGGGGGGGCAGGGGGGGCAAGTGCCCCCCCCTGGAAATTAAGATGTCAAGTATTTTTTGTGTTTAAATTTGCAAAATAAGTCTAAATATATCTATCTAAAGTAAGAAAACAACCTCTTGGAGAGTTTTTTTTAACTTGGTGCGGAGGGCGGGGGCAGCAGTCACGTTGCTAGGGGGGCGGCCCACTTCGGGTGTCATCATTTTGGGGTGACACCATTTTATGATACCAATCAAACAAAAAAGAAAACAACAATGTGTTTGATATCATCGAGAATGCTTAGCACACTGAAATGGATTAAAAACGATTTAAAGCGTCTTTTAAAACATTTATTTAGAGGGCTGGGCGCTATTTTGTCAAACGTATTACTCACAAATCATTAAAAATTTTGATAAATGGCCAAAACTAAGCAATCAAATTTGATCGCTTCTTGAAACATGCTGAATATAGGTTTCATAAAAAAAATATAAGCTCAGGAATAGGGAGGGGTGGATGTTCAGTATCAGTTAAATACCAATCACTTCGACTCACATATCTTTCCATGAGCCCCCCCCAATCATTTTTCTCTATTTGATTAATCGACGTTTGTAGTTTAATAGACGAAATGCATTACTTGTTGTGAGTTTTATTGAACTACAAAATTTTTTTATGTATAGGACCAGCTTGTAAATAAAGAGCACTGAAATTTCACGATTAGCTACCTCCCACATAGCCATAGCCCATTTATGTAACCAGTTTAATCATGCTTTGCACTGCCAATTTCTATGCCATATTTCAAAAGCATTAATTTCAATAAAAATTGGCCTCAAATTATTTTTCAAAAATAAAATAAAATTTTTCGAGTGCTGATGGCTCCACCCCCAGAACCCCAATGGCCTCCGGTGGATGGGATACGGAGCTTTCAGACCCCCAAAACAACCCTTCTCCCACTGCAGATTTCTAATTACACGCCTGATACTAAACGCGCGCTGCTTATACTTCCAAGTTTTAAAATCTTACAATGAGAAGTTTTTAAGATAGTCAAATAACAATCGCGCCATCTACAGTAATGGCGTCGTACTGCTTTTTTTTTAATATAACCTTTTGCAGCCTTCTATACATTATGAAGGGTGACACCATAAATTTCGCCACGGGTGTTACCATCCTCAGCGACGCCCCTGGAGGGCAGGAAGAACAGGATTGCTTATTTCGCGTAAAATATCATACATCATTTTCTTAAAAGCGAGCGTAAGCAATATCCTAGGATTAAGCATTAAACTGTTTGATTAAATAATCAATATCAAACGTTTCAGCAGCTGTCATTAAGCCCTTATCAGGATCTAAATACAATATGCAGCGTTTAATATTTCAAGTTTACGCTGTGGTTATATAAACCCTAAAATAATAATTACTCCGCCATTAAATTATTTTTGCTCAGAAACCGAAATCAAAACCAAACTTGTAGTCAATAGTGTAGTCAAGGGGGTTGTGCCTCCGGCATTGGGAGTGCACGATAAGAAAAATGCCACAATTTTTGCCCTTCTGAGGCAGTCTTTTGCAGTTATATGGCCTCTAAAGTGGTTTAAAGCCACTTTTGAAACATTTGTATTGTTTTTTTTAGACGGAGTATTAACTTACTTGTCAAAATACAGCTTACAAATTAATCGATAAAAACTTGAAAACATGGCTAAAAATGAGCTGTCAAAATTAATCGCATAATGCAAAATCCTCAACGTAAGTTTTGTAAAAAAGGGGATGGGGGGCTACTCATCAATTACTTTATTCAATTACAACAAGTTTTGGACTCGACCTGTGACTAACATGGGGGTTTGAAGGGACTGAGTTATTTAATTCTTTCAAATGGCTCTCAAATTGTAGGCTATCAATTTAGGTTTTTAAATGGCTCTAAAAAGATGCGAAATTTGATTCGAATTGCGTTAAAATGGCTATTGTTCTGAAATATTGGAAAAATTGCCAGCAGTTAGGAATTTGTACCGAGACCCCGGTATGTGATATGCTTTAGTTGCATCAGTTTTCTCGGCGCGTTGCCCAATTCAGGAACGTAGCCAAGGGGGGGGGGCTATAGCCCCCCCATTGGCCTGTCAACCAAAACGCAGAATAAGAAAAATACCACATTTTTAGTTCTACTGAGACTGTTTTTTTTGCGCTGGAATGGACTAAAAAGTAATTTAAAGCAACTTTTGAAACATATATTCAGGGGGGGTTAATTTGCCAAAAATTAAAGTCACAAATCAATGAGAACTTTAAAAAATGCCCAAAAATAAACAATGAAATTTGATCGCTAGTGTAAAAATGCCAAACATAGGTTTTATCAACAATTATATTATAAACTCAGGAATAAGGGGGAGGAAGCTATTTAGTGTTAGTTAATTACCAGTCACTTCTTTCAAATATCTTTCCATTAGCCCCCACCACCAATTATTTTTCCTTATGAAATATAGATGAAATAGACTACTCCGAGTGAGTTTTATTGAATAGTAGGATTTTATGATTTACCAGCATGTAACCTAGAGAACTACAGTTTTATCGTTAACCATCTCCCATATAGTCCATTAACGCAACCAGTTGAATCATGTTGCTCTGCCAATTTCTATGCCACGTTTAAAAAGCATTAATTTTTACTAAAATAGCCCTAAAATTAAGTTATTTTTGCAAAAAAAATGCAAAAATTTTGAGCGCTGGGGGCTCCGCCCCCACACCCCCGTGCCTACGGCGGATAGGGGCTTTGCCCCCAACCCCCCAAATAGCTCCCCCCATCGCCAATCTCTGGCTACGCCCCTGTCCCAATTGCAGAATTTTTCAAGGAAAAACTTTAATTTTTTGGGTTAATGAACCCCCTCCCTAACAAAATTCAGGTTGCAGTCAGTGGCGCAACCAAGTGGGCTAAGGGAGCTTGGCCTCCCCTTTTTCTTCTCTAAGTCACTTGGAAAACTTAAGTCACATATGCGTGCGTTTAAACGTGGTTTGAATTTGATCTGCAATTAAAGAGGGCTGAAAGGGCTGGGCAATTTAAGAATTTCAAGTAGATTTTTAATCTCAACAATTTTGTTCTTTCCAATGGCCTTGAAAACGTTCGAAATGAGATCCAAATGACGTTAAAATGGTTATTTTTTTCAAGAAGTTGCGAAAATTGTCCAGTGAGAGGGGGCTTCGCCCCCAGACCCCCTTCCATATTATACTTAAATTGGATTAATTTGCTCAACATGCCGTCCAATTGCAACATTTTTGAACAGGATCATTTCAACTTTTGGTTCAAGCCCCTTAGCAAATCCTGGTTGCAGCAGTAAAGTTTTATTCAATCCAGTAGATAATAGATACATCGCTTGCCCCCCCCTGAAAAAATTTCTGCGGGCGCCTCTGGCTATAGGTACTGGTAAATGACTAAAATCTAAAATGTAAACTGGTAAATTTGGAAAATAAAATGTCAAATCAGAAAAACTGAAATGTCAAAGTCATGAAAATGGAATGTTAAAGTCATTTTATTAATCTTAACCAACTTTGTGATTGGTTTTAATTTTATGCTCAGAATGAACTAGACAGATTCCATTCAGCATTAGACACGTATTGACTTCATCACTCATCTGCTCATACGTACTGGTATTCATAGTGAATGAAATTGAAACAAAACAAAGTTTACTTCATAATTGATATTAAATTGATACCGTAGATTGTTAAAGCAGTTTGAATGAAAACTTGTGAAAACGTTTATGTCGGCTGCTAACCTTAGCACTTATCAGCTTTGCACCGTAGTACTGTACAGTAGCAGATACCATACAAGGTTTAAAGATCTGACACTGACAGATAAAAGTTAGTGACATAATGCAAGTTTTATTATGATTATTTAAGCGTTACATTGCACTCTGTACTGGTGGAGTGTTTGCATAGGCTTAACCAGTTAAGTGATGTTTGCAAATTATTGATGCATATTTTATAATTGCTTGAAATACAAAATTGCATTTCAGGCATAAAAGATAACCTACAAAAGCTCGCTTGAAATCTAGTTGTTTGATGTGGTTGCTTAAACAAACAGTTTCTGCTGTAGTGAGTAATTGTCCAAACTATCGGTTTATGGCATTGATTGGTTGATACCAACTTTTAAGCCATTGTGTTATCCAGGAAGACTGATTTAATGAATCAGGAATTGCATTTTCATTGCATAATTCATGCAAGGCAATCCACAATTTTCTGGCTATGCTACAAGAAGTTTTTTAAAAGATCTTTTGGATGAAAAAATGTAACAAGAATTACCAAGTGTGTGGGTTAGGGTGCGTTTAGACTGGACGCGAAGCAACCAAAATTTGACGTCATCGACAGCTCGCGAAAGCTAGCGAAAGGCTGCAACCAGTTGCAACCTTCACAAGCAGTTGCGCAACAGCGCTTGCTTGCAGGCTGTAGTAAGATAATCTACTAAATCACTGATTGGATTTTTACAATCGCAGTTTGCTAGAAAATAATGTAAATAGTATATTTGTATGATTTAGCGCCTATTTATCAGTCCAAAGAGTAGGTTGTTGGAAAAGTTAGATTTGCGATAGCCCTAGGCTAGCCAAGTTAATTCGGATCTAGACAGCTAAGGCTGTAAATCCTAGAGTGATTTTTCATAGCTATGCTGGATCTCCGAGCTTCATTATAATGAATACAACAAAGCAGTAGGCCTAGCCCCACGACATCTAGCTTTTAAAACAAAACTTTTTTTTCTGGGCAGCATAGCAGAAGCTATTGTATCAGTTCAGTGGTTCTTTTGGCTGAGCAGCTTTTGCTTTTTTGTCTCAAAGTAAACTTAAACTAACATAATGTTGTTTTTTTCAGAATATAAAATAACCCACCAACAGGCTAGTTTTAAATGTGTTGATAGTGTTTTAACCCATTGTTTGTTAGCTTGTTGTTTTAAAAGTAGCCTAACCACAATTGAACAATTCCTTGAATACTGGAAAACTCGCAAAAGTTTTTTCACTGTCTGCTTGACCAAGCCAACTTGGTGAATAAAACTGTATTTAGAATTGGTTTCAAGCTACACTGCTACATACAAGAGCTAGATAGATACAAAAAATCGAAAAATTCCTATGAACTGTTGGATTGGCCAATTAGTAGTCACTTCTTTGAATAGCTACAAACATGAAATTCTTTCTTCTGAATGTCCTCTTAAAAGTCTTCTTGTTTCTGAAGGTTTGTGACAGTGATCAAGTTGAACTGGAAGCAATGTTTTTGGACTACCCCAAGTTTTATAATCCTGAATATTGTGGTCTGGTGGTAGTGATTTTTCATTCCAGTTCTATGTGATGAAAATAGAAGTGTCAAATGTGTTAAATATTCATTTACTGTGTCTTTGTGTAATATCTGAATTTAGTTGTTTGTGAATTTCAAAACATTTTTATTGTCTCTTAAGATTTTTACTGCTTTACATGGTGAATAAAGTGACAAAGTAAACAATTTTTAAGTCTGAAGTTCAATCATTACAATTACAGTCAGTGTATTTAGATGAACTAGAAAGCCAATATATATCTAACCAGCAGAAAGTGAGTTCTATTTTTTTGCTGAAGTTACAATTATTGGTAGAGAAGTACCCGCCAAGCAAGTTCATTAATATTGTTCCATTCTCATTAGTCACCACTAAACAAAAAACTTGATAAAGCATTTATAATGAAAATAATTGGACTGGGGAAGGAAGCGTCAGTTACATGAAAATGTGAGAACTAACAACAGTTTTATTCAGATGCTTGAGTAACAATTTTCACATAAAAAAATCTAAATGTTTTTTTTTATCAGGGACATAACCAAAAACTTGCTAAGAGGGGGCTTGACCTTACAGCTATTAATTTGTCTATGTCTTACAAACGGTGGTTTGGAGCGAAGCACTTTGAGGTAAACGCGACCGTCGCAACGTAGCCTACTGGTACCGCAAGAAAATGCAAACTCATAAAATGCTCTCAAAAGCATTTAACTTTGCACTAAATATCGATAAGCACTCCGCTAGCACGTAAAACACCAAACTTAGTTTTAGAAGCTGACTTTTCCTCAAAGCAACTGCTAGTATTACTGTGCTAAATTCTTGTCCTTCGATGATAGTGTCAAATCATGCAAAAACTGCAATGTTTTTCTGCTTTCTCCAGCAAATCAACACAGCAATCCATTGCACAATAAGCAAAAAATCCACTACATAACTGATGACAAATCCAGCTTTCATTTTCACTCATAGCGTTAACATTGGGAGTCTTCATAAACAGCACTAAATGACACATACCATTAACTGTTTAAGCTTACTACAGGTATCATAACATGCTTGCCTGAAAAAGAAACATCACATCAAAAAAACAACAACATAGTTTATGCTTCAAATGTACCTGTAGACTAGCCTATTGGTTTACACTCTACAAGATACCGGTTGATCTACCACTACCATAATGAGACATGGATGGTGAAAGCGTTTAAGGATTTGTTAACTGAGTAAACACCTAAAGAGAACTTTTGACATCTGCTACCAGCTTTTTGCATTTCTGCATCAAAACCCAGAACTGTCATCGTCAAAACAGATTGTGGCAAGTTTTCAGTTGAAGGATCTAAACATATCATTGATAGCTAGTAAATAGGCTAAGTACTATGGTACTACTAAGTTTTTGAAGAAAAGACTAGTCTTTTCATTACCAAATTCGATCTACTGTACTTCGTTTTTCACTTATACTTTACAAACTTTTTTCTCAAGATTGTTTTGTAACCTGAGCTATTGCGTGTTAACACAATATATTGTGTGACTATTGCGTGATAACACGGTTATTGCGTGATAACACAATATACACTCAATTTTCGTTTTACCGGTAATTCCAGCGCTCTATGACGAAACAGAACCTGTGATTACTATAATAGCTCTTCAATAATAAACTACACAAAGCTTTCTGGTCATTGAATACATTTTAAAAGTAAGTTATTGAAATTAGCCTATGAAGCGACCAGTCGCGAAGATTAGCAACCTCTCGCGAAGGTTGGCAACCTTTGCGAGTGACGTAATCGACCACTCGCGAAGGTCACCAACCTTCGCTTCGCGTTGCTTCGCGTCCAGTCTAAACGCACCCTAAGTTATTCAAATAATTATTTGTAGCTCAGTTTTGTTTGCAATGTTACAGTATATACATGAGATACAATTTTTGGTACTGATTGCGACACTTGCTGTGAGATTTAACCAAATTAACACTGGTTAGTTGGTCGAGCAGTAACGTGTTTGTTCTGAAGTAGGAGGTCTGAGGGTCAAATTTTGGACCTGTTAAATTGAACACATTGCTGCCAACAACTTGCCACTGCTGCAGCATTTTCTCACTAGGTACTGCATTGCCTTGCCTTTCGCAATTGCAAGATTGCCTTGATACTACGTGTTTTAGATTAATATGTCGAATATAATGAAAAATTTGATTTGATGTACCGGTACCAGTAGTCAAAAATTCACCAATGGAATATAAATTGGCAAAAGAAATTCTTTGTGTCACTGATAATTTTTTGCATTCTGCAAAACTTCTAATGTTGTTCAGCCATGTTGTGAGTCTCATTATTGCAAGTCGGTCATTTCTACTTAGTTGCTTGAGCAAGAAAATATTCTACATTAGGTATGTCTTTTTTTTTTATTTTAGTGTTAGCATTTGCTGCTAATTGCTGTTAATCGTTTAGGAAAATTTTTCTGGTTCTTCAAGGAGCATAATTCACTGATTTTAAAGATCACCTACACTGCTGCAACCACTCAGACTACTACCAGAATATCGCTAACTATGAAAGTGGAATTTCTTTGATTGGTTTTTGAATAGTGGAATTTCATTAACTACAAAACAACAACATTCAGAAAGGTATAATTTAAGATGTATAAGGTGTACCCATGTGGTTGAGACTAGAAGCATTGCAGTGTTATGCCGATCTTTGCAAGTGTTGTAAACAATCACGTGCAAAGGTGCTTCACATTGCTCTGTGTCCAATCTAAGTGCACATTTAAGTTTCAAGGTTTTTGTAATATTTTTTGTAATCTTTTAATTACTTATGGGTCTTGCACACAAACCAGTTAATCTAAATTGTTTTTTCTTTTTTTAAAGAGAGGTATTTTGTGACAAAATTTGGTAAGTAATGTTGTGGTTTGTCTGGTGATAAATACTAGTCAATAATCATCCTAGTTAGACTACAGATTTGTTCATGTTTTTGTCATTTGTACTTTATTAGTCTATTTGCATCATTGCATGCATTTGCATTAATTGAAAAGGCAAAATCAAAGAGTATAGTTTCACAGTTCACTTGTTTTTAGAAGTCTTGGACCATGGATTTCAGCCACAGAATGCACCGACTAATTTCCAAGGTTGGATCAACTGCTTTCGTGACTCTGCTGTATTAATATCTTTGACTGTGCATTTGTGCAGGACTGCAACTGTACATACAGCGTTTTTTAT
Organism: Trididemnum nubilum; assembly: GCA_963965965.1. Taxonomy (NCBI): domain Eukaryota; kingdom Metazoa; phylum Chordata; class Ascidiacea; order Aplousobranchia; family Didemnidae; genus Trididemnum; species Trididemnum nubilum. The sequence goes on along the minus strand of OZ014472.1, from coordinate 31,357,918 downwards.
CTTCACAAAAAATCATAAAAATCTTGAAATGCACTTATATAATTAATGAATAAATTGTGGACTTCCTAAAACTCTGTTACAGCAGAACTACAGTAGAAATAACCCATGTGGATAACCGTCTTCAGAAGAACAAGAAGACTCTAAAAGAAATGTTCCTTCGAAAACGAGGGCATCAAATTTTTCTGAACTTGCATGCGATCTCCAAGACTTTTTGTTGAGATTTGCGATGAGTTGTGTATTATCGTTCGAAACACTTTTATTATATTTTTCATTTGCAGACTCTCAAGCGCTCATTTTTGTGTTTATTTTTTTTATGTTTATTTTATCAGCCATTTGTTTCGTTTGTAATTTTTACGGATTTGGATTGGTTATAGACTAATTTTTAGTCTAATTATCGATTTTTTTGGACCATTAGACCATACGTAAAATACCTTGATTTTCTCGAAAGTACAACGTGCACTTTATACTCCAGTGCGTGTTATGCATGGATCAGGTTGGTACTTTATGTCTCTCCAGGATATGTTTCCTGGACAAAAAAGAACACCACATTCAGCAAAAACAAGTGAAAGCTCAATAGAATCTGCTAGTAGCACAAAAAATATTGGAACAGGCAAGCGGAAACTGAAATAGCTTTTGCTAGTAAAGACATGCCGGCTAATGAAGTGGCAAAAAATGGTATCTACTGCAAATGCTACCTTGAAAAAAGTCAACTCAACTATGCAGCAGCATCGGAAAGCTGGAAAACAAATAGCTGTAAAAGCAAACTAGTCGGTGAATAAACTGTTTCAAGTGTTTAAAAACTGAAATTGTGCCTCCAGGAACTGACATGATATCTCTTTGTTTTGAGGATTTTCTGCATGTACGAGTACATGCTGTTCTTTATTCATCTAGATTGAGTTGTGCTATGAAATTTGTTCGCAACTTTTGTGTATGTAGATATTTTTTGACAAACATACTACAAAATGACTCTTGTTTTGATTAGAATATCTTAACTTGTTACTTATCTTTAATTCTTATTTGTTACAAAGTTCTGTTCTTTTTTTTTTTCGTAAACGCCGTTATTTTTTTTGTTTGTTAAATGGCCGCTTGTTGACAGCCTGCATTTTGTTATTTTAATTAGTGCTTTTCCGGTTAACGAATTCGTCTGTGATGCGTCCTGACTATACAGTATACACTCTATATTAGTGGACTGGAAACTGACAATTTTGCTTTTCTTTTGATTTCTTTTGTTCTTCGAACATGTCGAATCAAACCAGTCAAATACGCGTGACCGCAAAAAACCTTCGCAACCGTTTTTCCTGCAATCCTCTTCTCTTTTTCTACGTGCGTCTGTTTCTAGTCTACTAAATAAAGAGTCTATGATTTGACCGCCAAACCGTATGAACGCCAATTTGTGCTTTTCGAGTTTAATTAACGCTTTTGTCGCTGACAATTAACTAGCTTTTACTGTAATTCTTTTAAAGAGATACTGCTCGAGATCGGTTTTACTGAAGAAATGGAAACTACTTGAGGTAATCAAAAGGTGCTGCAAACTTTTTCCACTATTCTCTTTATCCGCAAAAAGATTTAATCCTTTTAACTACGTATCATTGACAATCCTTCGTTCTAAAATTTCGTGACATTAGAAAAGGATAACTTATAATAATTTCTCGCAGAATAGGCAACGCGAGGTTGGATTAGTATTCCTGTAAACATTGCGTTTATTATTCTATAATTTTTTTCACGTCGTCCGTTTATGATGTAACGAAATTTCGAAACGCAGGGTTGCCAATGGTAAGGAGTCGAAGGAATTAAATTTATTTTTGTGGACTAAAGGAGTTGTCGAACAAGGTTTGGGGCACCTCTTTATTACCTCTAGTAGTTCTCATTTGTTCAATATAACCGATTTCAAGCAGTAACTCTTTAAACAAAATTGTTTGTCTGACCATTTAGTCTGGTGCAAAGGTACGAGAATTCGCTGCGCAGTTATTCCCCAAATGCATTAGCTTTGTGCTAGTGTAAAATTGCTGGTAACAGAAGTAGGTTTAAGTACCTAGACATTTGAAAAAGAATGCAAGTGAGCTGGTTCTGATTTTGTTAATAAATATTGTGTCGAAAAAACAAAGTTCTGTCTTCTAAATACAAAACAGTTACAGCTCGAGCTTTTGCAAACCCATTATACAAATCTGAAATTAGACAACTATAATTGAAGCAGGAGAGTAAAAACTTACTTTATATCGTGCAATGTATGGTTTATAGCAACTGTAGTAGTGTTGCGATGTTTTGTTTAGCAAGTCTCCAACATGTTTGTGGTGGTACATACTGCATAGATTGATAAAAGATTGCCGAATTTGAGGAGCAACCGAGCAACAATGATCTTGACTCGATTGGGCCTCCGTACAAATGGCGATACATCTAAAATTTATTCAAATATTTTTGAATAAGATCTACAGTAGTTTCCGTAGCTTTGTTTTTTGGCGCATGTATTTATGATAATGAAATGTGATTGGTTGACATGCTTTTATTTAGTAAGAATCTTGTCTATTTAAATACTTTCATGTGTTGCTAGAAAGTTGCGATTGCCAAAAATCTTTAAACGAAATAAAAATAAGCTAAACCTACACAAATACAGTACTACGGTATCTTCGCTCTGTGCAATGTGCGCAGATACTGCAAGATGTTACGCTCGGAGTGAATTATGATAGCGTTACTGAAAATATGCACTCATGTAGAACTGCAAATAGGGGCGAAGCACATGGTGTTGGTAACCTTTTTAGTTTTTGCCATGGTTTGATTAAGTATCACGATCAGGGTGTGAAAGCGGTTAAAGTGAACCGCTTTCTCTTAAAATATTTACACCGAATGTTGAAAACAACTGCAGTGCATTGTTTGTTAGATCAGTATTTGCAAAATCTTAGTAACATTTTTAGTTCACTTAGATTGACGGCCATGCAATAGTATTTCGTTGCAACTCTTCAAAACTCTCCATTGCTGGGTGTTTTACCCTTGCCCCAGGACCCCAAGTGATTTCTCTTTGTGATTATAACGTATAAGTTATCATGCGATTAGACGTTTAAATCCTCCCAATCCACATTCCTGGTTTCGTCTACGCTAAAAATGTAGATCTTTGCGATGACAAACCCAATAACGCTATTTGATTCTTTTATGTCAGATGATGATAACGTAAACCATTTTGACGATTCCGTCAAAAACAGCGTAAAAAAATACTTGCCTAAATACTTTTCAAATGAAAATTCTACTCGTTGCTGAATCGCAGAGTGGAAGTTGAAACGATTGGCGCTTCCTTTATCTCTGGCCATAACTTGGGTTTGAGTGAAACGTAATGGTTCGATTCTTTATAACGCTATGCAATTCTGTTTTATTTTGCGCCAGTGTGTAATGAAATTGTAGTTTATTAAGCAGTAATCAGTAAATACAATGCAAGAGAGCAAACCAACTATAGACTTGATAACAATGATAAAAGAATGAGCGTGCGTCGAGCGGTTTTCGTTAGCAAACGCAGGGCTCACACAAAATTCTAAATTTTACTTTCTAACCTAAATTTCTTGAAAATTAATCAAAAATATCAACCGAAAAAGGTATGCACTAATCACCGAGTGAAGTAACTTACTACCACATTTGAAAAAGTAGAAACATGAAATACTGAAAAAAGAAAATAAATAAATAAAGCTCATTTAACAAATCCTGCATAACAATTTCCAACATTTAAAACACATCATTTTAAAATCAGTGTTCGAAGTCGATGCTGTTTAAAAGCAAAGACCAATCGATAGTTTACGCAAAAAGCAAAGATAAGTAATCGATGCCGAAATGCGAACAAAAATTTTTATTCTATTTTTCATAAGGATGTACTAAAATTTTTGCTGTGTTGACCATTAAATGAAACTTGTGATTGGAAAAACTATTATTACCGGTACTATCAAAGATAAAAAAAAATACACTTTTAGGATAATATTATAAAGAGCAATATAGCATAAGAGAAATGAAACGATGTAAGCTTAGGCAGGCTCAGCAAGATCAAAAGTAAAGTTTAAAGATTCTACCAAAATGTAAGCAAAAAGCATAGAAAAGGTGATAATCGATTGAAAAAATTGAAAGCAAAGCATCTGCGATAATCGATAGCAAAAAGCAAAGAATGTAGTATCGATTATTGATTACTAATCGATATTTCCAATTCTGTTTAAAATAAAGTCTAAATTTAAGAAAAGTTTTAACTGATGAAATCTGCAGGTTAATGGTAGTCAGCATGTGCCGTACCAAGGTTTCGACGAGAGGCTGACTAACTACAATTATGCTTTGCACCGGCGCAAAATTGATCAAGTCGTAACGCGTTTGTCTCTGGAGCGAGAGATAAGAAGTTAAAACTTGGGGTTGTAAAATCAGTTACCAACAGCCAGCCTTGGACGCAACCTTTTGAAGTAGTGTTGCCAAGGCGCGATGATTTAGAGATGGACCTTGCTAAGTTGTAGCACGCTTCGGCGTAATTTAGCGATTAAAAAGATTTGAGTTTTGACACCAAAAAATCCTTTTAATACCACGGACGGTGCTTTAAAAAGGCTGAGGTATTTTGAATGCAACAACCTTTAAGAATTTCTATGAGTCATCGGGGTTTCAACCTGGTAGAAATTTTGGTGTATGGTTGGTTGGAAAAAGACAGCAACTTTCTCAGCAAAATAGCGCTTTATAATAACTTTGCAAACAATATAAATGAAAAGCAAACTTCATAATAATGTCATTAAAGGTAGGCAGTAGTCACGTATAAGATAACGCGCAACTTAACGTTCGTCATCAAATTACAACACACCAAGTGAATTTCGCATTGTTTGAATTTTAGGAAAAAAAAGGAGAACATTATTTGCTGAGGAAGGTTAACATTTGGCAATATCACGATAAACACAAAACTAAATTTTAAGTGAACTTGAGCCTCTAACCCAAAAAGTTTTAAAGAAAACACAGCGCAATGAATCTGCTACAAATTTTTATAACACTAGTCCGCAAAGTAACTTCAACAACGTCATAAAATAAGTTAAAGCGCAACACAACTTCCCCAATTGCAAAGCAAATTTTTAACTGTAGTAATGATACACAAGTAAAAATACCAAATAAATAGCTAGTTCTACGAAGCAACATTGTAACAAAAACAAAGGAGAGAGCACTTCAACAAGTAAACTGAGATGGAGTTCCTACCTGCAGCAACTTTATAATTTCACAGCAAAAGTCTTGAGTATGGTTAATTAATATGAAGTTATACCAATAAACGAAGGTGGCACGAATAACATTTTACCAAACGCGCAGCGCAATGATTATCTAAACCACTTAAAGCAAAGCCCAAGATTCGCAATTTAAAGTTTTCGTCTCTAAAGCGCAGCGGAAATTCCGCAATTGCGGAACGAAATTCTCGCACCAAGTCAAAGCGCAACCTAACTTCTGCAATTAAATAATACAACACGATGCAAATACCGCATGTTTTACAATTTTAGTCGGAAAAGGGTAAGCAATTTGCTAATGTCAAGACAAATATATTTTATCGCTCAGTAACATTGCGAGGTAGAAATTAATTAGCATTCGTCTAAGAGGGCGACAGGAAAGTTGCGAAAGACCTTACCATCATAGAGTCAAGCAACCACACTCTTGTCAGAGAGGTAATGAGTCATTCCATTATAAGACAGTCAAAATTTTCAAATTTTGTAACCCACCCTCTCAGATTTTTTTCATACTTAGATATATGAAAGCCAATAAAAAATGATGAAGGTTACAAAAAACGGCATCAAAATTCATCAAGCGGTTTTCGAGTTATGATGGTTTCAATATTACCACTTGAGGGCACTGTTCGGCAGTCCCAAATTTTTTAATTTACGTAAAAATCTTTATCCTTATGCTATCGAAACAAGCAAAATATCAATTCTGATAGATTTTGAGGAGAGGAATTCAAAAATGAAGTTAGTTTTTGGAAAATTGCAAAGGTAAGTGGTCAAAATGTAGATTGAAAATTTTTTGAGTGCCCGATTTCATTTCCAGTTATCTCAGAAGGGCAAAAAAAATTTTTAATCCAATCATTGCCAAAATCTCAAGAATAGATCACTGTTTGACATATTCAAATTTGGTTAATGTTATTTGTTGCATATTTCTGTAATTGGTTTTGAAACATAGCTAAAAACTAACGTTGATTTTTTGTGATTTTCTGAAGTTTTCGGAATACATGTATTGAATAGTATCTTATAAAATAATAATAGTTGCAAAAAATGAAATAATCACTTTGTATACACTTAGTAAATCTGGTGATCAGCAAAAATTTTGATTTTAGCCCTTAAATTGTTGGTGGTTAGTATAGGTCTAGCTAGGCTAATACAGTTTTGCTTCAAGTTATTTCCCAAGTGAAAATTAGTTAAATGATAGACATTGACTATTACGGGTATGGAGAGAGCTAGATTTCTGCCATCCTTTTTCAATTGCTTACCTCTGGGAGCACTCTTGTAAAGTTTTAACCTCTAAAATGGGTGGATTACCATAAATTGGAGTGTTTGGCACAAATTCTCAAATGATTGGGTATATTCTCAAGTAAATGGGTATGATACAAGATTTTCTCCCTTTACGTAATGGCACTTTCTGCAGGGGTGATAATTAAATGGGATTCTTTATCAATTAGTTGCAAGTAGTCAACTTGCTCTTTTGATACATACTTTACAGTTCAGATTTCATTTGAACAGTTAGCATGAAACAAAGTAAACCCATCAGTTGCTGTTGAGTGGCAGGAAACCTGGAATGACTTCCTTATATGTGACAAGTTAAACAGATAAATCATATAAAAATAGTGTAATGTGCATGTTAAGTACTGCAGACTACAGTAAAACCTTGATATTTATCTAACAGAAACTACAATTGATTTGCTAGCAAATAAACAACTTTGATGAACAAGATTATTTAAAAACGCAAATTACCGGTACCGCTTTTGCTACAGTACAATAAAATAAATGCAAGTAACGTAAGCTCTTGCTTGAGTTGTTTTAGTGAAATCGTTGCACTTAACACTTTAATCGCACACACATTAATTGCAATTAACATTTCTTAATCGAACGCAAGTTCGTTCGAAGCTAAACACGGTTTTGCGATTCTTTTGGAGCAAAATGTTTCGTTCTCTTTTAGCAAAAATTTTTACCACGCTTGTCGCGCTGATCGCTCTTTCGGGTATCACAATTCATAAGTATTACCCTGAGCTGTAAGAAAGCAAGGTCAAAAATTTTGTTTTAGTTTTTTTATAGATCTTTAGTTCTTTTATGTTTCACACAAAAAAGTCCATAGTTTTAGCCGGTGCAGTTTGCGAGATATTCGCGATTGAAAAATGCATTTGTAGCAAACGGCAACGTGAATTATTGTTAACGTAACGATTGAAATAATTACAATCCTTAAATCAATTTTTGTAAATTGAATGATTGAAAAAAAACATGGATTGCAATTAAATTGATGACCTCTGCGATATTTGTTATGTAAGAAAACTGAGATGCAATGCAAAATAGAACAATAGATGTGATTTTTTTACGATAAATTAAAAGTTTTTCAATGCGATAAACTCGTCACTAGCTTTCGATGATAAATTTTTTTGGTCAAGTAGGTTTGTTATCTCAAACAACATAAAGTGAAGCTCAGCCAGCGCAAGACTTTAGTTTAAATACGCATTGTGATTGTGACGTAACCAATACTAAAACATTCTCAAACTTTTACCTAAAATGTGACTTTTGACAAAACAGAAAACAAACAACAGAACTAATGACAAAAATCGGAAGATAATTTTGTTTAATTTTTATAATGGATAATGGATGTTGATTTTTTGTTTGTTTTGATGAGATATTTCTGGAAAGAAAAGCATGCAATGCGATTGCCATCCCACAATAAAAGGTATCTATTACCTCAATCTGATTTTAAAATCGCACACAAGAACTGGATTTTTTCGAAATACGATATTATGCAAATTTAATAGTGCGCACTTTTTCGAAACTAAACAACATAAAAATGCACTCTGCCATTTTGGTTCGGGCAAGTTGAGATCTCCTTGGGCAAGTAAATATTTATTATAACTTGCCCGACAGGCAAGTTGCTAAAAAAGTTAATTTTGACCACTGCTATATATATATACCGCAAAGTGTAATTAGTGCTAAGTACCGAATGAAATTAGATAAGTGGAATTCAAATAACTTACTTAGCAGTAAATACACTTTGAAGTTTATCCAGTATATGCAACATATTACTAGCATTGCAAACCAATTGTAGTTTCTGTTAGATAAATATCAAGGTTTTACTGTAGTCTGCAGTACTTAACATGCACATTACACTATTTTTATATGATTTATCTGTTTAACTTGTCACATATAAGGAAGTCATTCCAGGTTTCCTGCCACTCAACAGCAACTGATGGGTTTACCTTGTTTCATGCTAACTGTTCAAATGAAATCTGAACTGTAAAGTACAGTATGTATCAAAAGAGCAAGTTGACTACTTGCAACTAATTGATAAAGAATCCCATTTAATTATCACCCCTGCAGAAAGTGCCATTACGTAAAGGGAGAAAATCTTGTGTCATACCCATTTACTTGAGAATATACCCAATCATTTGAGAATTTGTGCCAAACACTCCAATTTATGGTAATCCACCCATTTTAGAGGTTAAAACTTTACAAGAGTGCTCCCAGAGGTAAGCAATTGAAAAAGGATGGCAGAAATCTAGCTCTCTCCATACCCGTAATAGTCAATGTCTATCATTTAACTAATTTTCACTTGGGAAATAACTTGAAGCAAAACTGTATTAGCCTAGCTAGACCTATACTAACCACCAACAATTTAAGGGCTAAAATCAAAATTTTTGCTGATCACCAGATTTACTAAGTGTATATAAAGTGATTATTTCATTTTTTGCAACTATTATTATTTTATAAGATACTATTCAATACATGTATTCCAAAAAATTCAGAAAATCACAAAAAATCAACGTTAGTTTTTAGCTATGTTTCAAAACCAATTACAGAAATATGCAACAAATAACATTAACCAAATTTAAATATGTCAAACAGTGATCTATTCTTGAGATTTTGGCAATGATTGGATTAAAAAATTTTTTTGCCCTTCTGAGATAACTGGAAATGAAATCGGGCACTCAAAAAATTTTCAATCTACATTTTGACCACTTACCTTTGCAATTTTCCAAACACTAACTTCATTTTTGAATTCCTCACCTCAAAATCTATCAGAATTGATATTTTGCTTGTTTCGATAGCATAAGGATAAAGATTTTTACGTAAATTAAAAAATTTGGGACTGCCGAACAGTGCCCTCAAGTGGTAATATTGAAACCATCATAACTCGAAAACTGCTTGATGAATTTTGATGCCGTTTTTTGTAACCTTCATCATTTTTTATTGGCTTTCATATATCTAAGTATGAAAAAAATCTGAGAGGGTGGGTTACACGCTATGACTGTCTTATAATAGAATGACCCTAATGTCATCGTCGAAACGTCACAGTTAAACTATTTTTAACATCATACAACAAGCAAGTTGCTGGGTTTAAATAGCCAAACTTAAGCATGCGAAGAGACGTCTTCTCTAGCTCAAGTGGTAGAGCAGTGGACCAGTAATCCGAAGGTTGCAGGTATAAACCACTTTTTCGCATTGCTTGTTTTAAATAGTTGCCGTTCTGGTTGCTCTTCCCAAGGCTTCCGCACTGGTAGACTTTAGGCCTGATAGCACGTAAACAATCAAACATTAAAACTCTGCCCCGCAAACGTCATAATATCACAATTGAATTATTAATTTTTTTTAGTCGTAAGCCAAGCGAACCAAAAGTTATTTGTTCACAGAGCTGGACAGCGCTGTTTCGCAGCATTGGTTCTCATACCTAAGAAACGGAGAATTAAGCCTGTAGAAAATACATCGCATACACCCAAACACCATAGCCTCAGGTTTAACCGCTCAAGTTTGTCAAACCTTTGAACTTCCACTAAGGATGTAGAGGGATCACGTCTTTTCGACGCGACCATTTCGGCGTGACCATTTCGGCGTGACCATTTCGTTGCCTATTTCGTCGTTTTCGGCACAGATCGTGTCGGCGCCAATTCGGTGCTCCTTGACAGTTCCAGTTATTTAGAGTTAGGGTTTGGATTACGGTTAGTCAAAAAACACCGAATATTGGCGCAGAAAAAGTTAGCGCCAAAATGGTCTCGCAGAAAAAGTTCGAGCCAAAATGGTCGCGCAGAAAAGTCGTGGACCCGGATGTAGAGTACATGGCAACAGCTAAATCTTTCGATAAAATCCAGGTTTGTGAAATACTGTAAAATGTGAATTTCTATCGTTAAAGTGCTAAAATATCACTACCTGTATCAGAATACTGTAAATTAATAAACACATAGCTCACGTTCTCGTCACTCGCATCAGAGCCAGAGTGTGTCATAAACTTAAAACTACAGTAAATCTGCTTTGGGTTGTTACGAAAATGACTAAAGATGAGATCCGTCGTTATTTCGCTGACATTTGAAATGAGCTTAAAGACAATTCAGTTCATGACGCAATGCTTCCACCATTTGTTTAAAACTCCATTTAGCTTTAATATTTTGATAAATATACTTACACAAATACTAATTTATCCCAAATAGTGTTTGAAGTTGTTATTCCTTTGTTTATTTTTGCCAGTTTCGATTTCACTGCAGCTTGTAATAAAGTTTTTTTGATTCTCGACTCAGAGGCTCGCTTCCAAATCTGCGAGAAAAAAGTTAAAGACAGCTGTACCTACAGTACAGTACTCTGCGTTCTGCTACGTGCAGAAGACCTGCTGCACTTGCACTAACAAATGAATGTAAAAAAAAATTTCATCCGCAATCATGAACAAACAATTTCAATTACATATTTGAGGCGAAGATTAGCCGCCACTGTAAAGTTATCATAGATGGACAGCGCTGTTTCCGACTAATGGTTTTTATCAGCAAGTTTCAGAACTGTTAAGTGAGATAATCTAATGCACACAAGTGGTAAAATCCACAAATTAAAGGGAATCCAGGTCGAAAATAGTTTTGCTCGTTTTTTTTTTTTTTAATTTGACAGGCCTGATTTGAGATTTCAACAGCCTTCCGTTCTGAGATATAATAGCATAAATTTTCCACTGGAAAGGCTTTTTTCCCTAAGAAATTTTGCAAGGGATGCCAATTTCAAACAAAATTTCAAAAAGATACTGCATGTTCCCAATTCCCAATAAATATTTTGCGGCAGAGTTATTATCAAAACAAAGCAAAGTTCAGAATTGTAAAATTAGGTGCTTTTCGATTAATGTAGTAAGCCACCTTTCCAAAAGTTAAACTGCAATATCTTGAAAACGGGAAGATGTAAAAACTTCATTTTTGGTGAGATAGTATTTTAGGCTCGTTTCAACATTTTAGTCGGCAGTGAAAAATTTGACTTGAGTATGCCTTTTTAACCTGATAAGCGTCACAACCCTCTGCTCAAAGAGAGTGAAAGCTTATTAAACACATAAAATTTTGCTTTAATAATGACAAGTCCGGCTATTAATGATAATATTCCCATGATTGACTTAATTTGAGCGCATAAAAAAAAAAAATTTAACGGTAGAAAAAATATCTTTAAATACATTGGTGACCAATAGTTTTCCAAACGTAAATAAACAGCGATCAACACACTTTACCCCATCGTGAATGCGGTTGATTAGCCTCGGAACGAACGCCATGGCTGTTGGTTTGAGTGCAACTATATCGTCTGCCAACAGCTTGATATCTCCTTGGAAAAATCCAACCCTAAATTATCAAGCGTACTGCATAGTTTGTTAAGTGTTTTCAAAACAAAGTTTCATCTAAATGATCCTTCTTACAGTAGGTTTGGGTAAGTGTTTTTGCACAAAAAATTAGTAATTTTTCTCTACCTAATTCTATAGCGTATCGGCTTGCGCCCAACAAAATGCTGATACACAGTATAATCGGCTTAGTGGTGTACAGAATTCCAACTGTAATATTCTATGGATCAATAGGCCTAATTAATTGCTAAATCTATCTTCATTCTCATATCACGAGAAAGCAACCATTGCGCTATCTTAAATAAACAAATCCACACCACGTTGGCTGATAACTGCCGATCTTGTTTCTGGTTTAATTGTTTGAATTGTTCCTACTTAAATTTGCCTATTGTTAGACTTACCATACGTTCCGGTTTTAAGGCCATGTCCCGGCCGGTTGGTCGAAATGTCCCGGTTTTTTGTTTCTCTGCGAAAATCACTCAATAATTCGCAAAAAACCTGGGTCGCTGAAGCGCAGACCTTTTTTTTTTGGAGAACACCTGAAAATCACGCAAAAACTTTTCATGGAGACCAAAAAAGTGGTTCGCTGGAGTGAAGACCTTTTTTTTTTTTTGAGATCACCCGAAAAATAACGCAAATACTGCACAAAGACCTGATATTTTTTGGTATACCGTTTAGAGTTTTTGGATAACTATGACTACCCGGTTTTCTGTCTGAAAAATATGGTAAGCCTACCTATTGTTCAAAGCCCCAAACTGAGCTCTAAAAGTCCTAGTTTAAAAATGCTACAACTTAACTCAGCTGCAAGTTGAACCCAGATTGTGCGATTGAAAGCCATTGAAAAAAAACAGCCTTGCAATACACTTTATATACCGACACCGCGTTTTCGAATATTCTAACAGCTAGAATCTAGCATAAGTATGAAATAAGCTACCTGTTCTGCTGATTAGTTTGGTCGTTTTTGCAAGAAAGCTTGAAATGTAACAAGTTTAACATCGTACTGTCTTCCTATTACGCGATGACTTGAACCTTCACTTTAACTGGCTTTACAAAGAGCCTATAGTGTCACTTGTTAGACAGCAGATAAATTGCTCCATTCATATTGAACATGAACAACGTACAGGAATACAGCAAAAAAATTAAACGAGCAATTATTATTTACTATAGTGCATGATTTTGTTGAAAAATCACAACTTATAGTACACTACACTCACTTTGCCCCTACGAAATACATAGAAGCTGCCATCAGCCGTTCAAATACGTGGGCTAGAGGAAGAAAAGACATGTACGTGTCAGAGTCGCTTAAGCTGAGAAATCTCTGAAAGCAATAACCTAGCATTAGTTTTCATGCCGGCAGTCATTTACAGTGCACTATAATTACATAGCTTAGCAAGTTTTGACAACCAGGAATGCATGGCATTACTAGATCTAAGTACTACAAACCCAATTTTCATTTTTGTGCCACATTTAATTTAATACATGCAACCATGGTCTCGGCCGAGAACCAGCTTTAAAGAAGCCATTTCATCAATAACAACATCGTCATATCATCATCAAATTTGTTCCTGAAGTGTATAGGTTCTTGATTGACTTATCCCTGGAACCCAGGTAGGTCATCTTTTCCAAACACTAATGTGCCGATGACTGAGTCATAGTTTTTTAAAGCAAAATTTGTCTCACTGCATGTTCTTGCTGATGCCAAGATAGATTTCATATCAATAACATATCACAATAAAGCGGCATTCCCACGGGCGGCTTTTCGCTGAGAGAATCGGCATTTTGCCTTTTTTCTTTCTCAAATCGAGAAAAAAAGAAACAAGAGCAATTGAGAAAGAAAAAAGGCAAAATGCCGATTCTCGCAGCCAAAAGTCGCCCGTGTGAATGCAGCCTCAAGGTTACACAGCTCTTATTCAAATCGCGTAGATTTTTAAACTTACATTTTTGCCCATTCCATACACACCAGCGTGGTTGGCAACAAGGTTAGCATGGGTCAACATAACTCCCTTCGGCAGTCCAGTTGTCCCACTTGTGTAGCAAATGGTATGGAGATCTTCGGGTTTTGGAGGCTGAAAATAAACATCATTGTTTAGAAGTTTTTTAACTAAGCATTTTAACTAATTTGAGTTCTCTAATTTAACCGAGCAGTAGTCGAGTGGATAGAACATTTGCTGTTGAAGCGGTAGACTCGGGTTCGATTCCCAGACAGGTCAAACCAAAGACTACAAAAATTGGTATTCACAGCCTCCCTGCTCTACGTTCAGCAATTAAGAGGACAGTGTGAAGCCTCCGACTGCGTGGTCAAAAGGTGGACAATGGGCAGCGTGACTCGAAGACCGAGAGGTTTTTTCGCTGTCTCCTGGCCGAAGCAACTTGGTAAATAAAATGTAATTACAATTACAGAGAAGGTATCAATGTCAGCAATTTACAGTATAAATTATCGAGTGGTGCAACCGCGTCAGGGGCTAAGAGGGCTTCACCCATTAGCCAAGTCACCTAAAAAATTTAACACAAAATACAAGCGTTTTAATCGTATTTTGGACTTTATCTGTAAGTAAGGACGGGGGGGAGGGCTGAAGAGGCTGGGAAATTAAATTCTTGCAAAAAATTACTTCCAAGTTTTTACAATTTAGGTCTTTCAAATAGCTCCAAAAACGAACGAATGGCGTTAAAATGGCTATATTTTTTTCAAAAATCGCTACAAATCACGAAGACCCCTGTTTGAGGTACACGTATTTGCACCAATTTGCTCGACACGCCGCTTAAATGTGTCACTTTTCCAACAAAAAAAATGTAAAAATCTTAAAAGTTGCAATGGTTGCTCGACAACTGACAGCAAACAGACTGATCGCGAACCAACAACTGAACCCAAATAACCTTAACAGTTAACACTACTGTTGGTGGTCAGTTGGTTTGCGGTCAGTTGCGGCGGTCAGTCTACTTGGTTCGAATTGACTTGGTTAGAAGACAGCGAAGGCACCTTGAGGTTTGGTTAACCGCATTTGAGTACTAGACTTTTGGGCAACAACTAAATGTCGTCTCTTTTAGGGCTGCGAATGTGATCAATTTTTATTCGAGTTCAAGTTCGAGTTCTCTAATTTAAGTTTTTCGAATTCAAGTTTCGCAAAATTATCAAGTTTTACGAGTTCGAGTTCAGGCTGACAAAAACACTAAGTTTGCTTCTCGACTTAATCGCTTTCCTTTTGTAGACACGTTGTTTTTCTAGGTCGTCACAGCATAAACGCAATCTCGATTTACACGGCATGATCAACAAAAAATAATTCTTTACGACAATTTTTTAATCTTTATATATTTTTTTTAATAAACTCAAACAGTTTTATTCTAGTTCAAGTTTGACTTCAGTAAAATTATGATGAAAGATCGAGTTTTTTCGAGTTCTAGCTCAAGTTTGCATCCCTGCTCTCTTTTAAGCGATGCCTAAATGACTCCCAGCCCGGGCAAACTAACAGATAAATATGATACCGTATTGCACAGAGTTGTAAACGGACCGACTAGTTCAGGCCCGAGCCCGAAAATATAAGCCCGAACCCGAAAACTAATTTGAAGCCCAAATCATGCCCGAAAAAAACCGAAAGTTAAGTTAGGTCTGAAAAAATCAGCAATGCTGCCAAGTTATTTTGATTATATTTTTGTGCACCTAAAACAAAAAGTACGTCTCAAGCCCAAATTAAGCCCGAAAGTTTTGTCAACTTTAGGCCCGAACCCGATCCGACACGCCCGGCCCGACTTACAACTCTGGTATTGCATTGCTCAGCGAAAAAAAAAAAAAATAATAAAAATAATTGAAAGAAAGTACTACTGTAAAACAGTAATGTTTGGCTTCCGCCTTGGTGCAATGACGCGGAAATGGACCCGCAAACTCGTTACACGCTTCGGCGTAGTACAGGTAGTATAATGAAAGATTTGATTTAATTTAAAGTTTTGGTTTCTTGGTTCACTACTTGGACGGGTTTGAAATATTGAAATTGAGTCTTTTTCCAGGCATTCTATGTTTAACGAAGCGTAAATAAGTCACTTAATTACGATAAACGCTAGTCGAAACAAAAACAACAGATCGTAAAATAAACAAAAAGGTACAAATGTTCGAACGTGTCTAACTTAATAGAAAGAATAAACAACGTACCGGTAATTTAATACAAAGCTTTTAAAAATTAAGCTTAGTAAATACTACAACGCTACAAACTCAAATAAAGTCAACTCAATCACAGCAAATTACGACACGTTGCGGTATGGCGTACCGTAGACAGTAGTTTTGATCAAGTCCGTCTCGTTCTATTATACGATAAAACAGCACAATCAGATAATATCTTTCTTTGGAACAAAAACGATTGCCAATATAGAACTAAACGTAACAATTTATTAGACGCGTTTCGCTTTAACTTAAAGCATCATCAGTAGAATGAATTTGCAAAGTAAGAAGCACGAATTTATATACAATAGCCACCCATTAATACAGGTAGCCACGGCATAGCTTAAGCTTTGTCATAATTGAATAAAAGAGCGACAGGTCATAGGTTTAAACACACAAGAAAACACAGCGGAATAGCGACGTCATTTTTAATCAACAATTTAAAACAATTAAGCATTGAAAAGATACAGGGGCAAAGATTGATTGTCGGCATTCACTTGCGGTTCTGTTTTGAAAAAATGTAAGGTTTCTTTGATGCGTAATTTAATTACGTGATTACTTCTGTCCAAAATTTTGGGTGAGTCAAAATTAATTACGTGGTTGGGATTAGTGAGCAAATGTTTGCAAACTTCCGAATCTTTACACGTGCGATGTTCATTGAGGCGAGTAATTAGGTTCCGTTTGGTTTGACCAATATAATTTTGACCACAACTACAAGCTAATTGATACACAACACCAGACGAATGTAATAACGATTGACGATCTTTATACGGAAATAGTTTGCCAATGGTAAAGTTACGATGAGACATTATCAATTTGATATCATACGGGCATAAAAATTCACGAATTTCTTTTTCAATTTGCATAGAAATACGATCAATAAACTGCAATTTAAAAAAGACACAATGCTTCGTAGATTGTTGTTGGTTAGGGTGGAGTTTGGCATCTGGTTTTTGATTTCTGTTTATGGCTTTGCGAATAACATTCCGAACAGTTTTGGTAGGATACCCATTTTGTTGCAACATTTTGGTAATTTTCTCACACTCAAGAAACAATAATTGTCGATTGCTGCAAACTTTAATAGCTCT
The DNA here is from genome assembly GCA_963965965.1 of Trididemnum nubilum. Taxonomy (NCBI): domain Eukaryota; kingdom Metazoa; phylum Chordata; class Ascidiacea; order Aplousobranchia; family Didemnidae; genus Trididemnum; species Trididemnum nubilum. Next base: position 31,340,899 of record OZ014472.1, on the reverse strand, counting down.
ATTGACTAATGATCTAATCAAATTTATTTTGCATTTAGTGGGAGCCAAACTACTCCACTTATTATACAGCCCAGTGTGTGTGGGTTTTCTATAAATGGATAACTGTAATTTATCTTTTGAATTGTCAACACTGACGTCCAGGAAGGGCAACTGTTTATTGTTTTCAAGTTCGTAGGTAAATTTAACATTACTGTGAATCTGATTTAATTTTCTATAAAAGAACATAGCACTTTCAAAATCTGGAAACACTGCAAAACAATCATCCACATACCGAAAAAACACGTCCGGTTGCATAATAAACTCTTTTGTTTTTTCAATCACATAATTCATAAAAATGTCAGCAAAAGCCGGAGTGATTGGAGATCCCATACCTACGCCATCAATTTGTTCATAAAAACTACCATTAAAATTTAGAGTAGTGCGTTTCGTAGTCCACACCAGAAGGTTCTTGAAATGTCGCTTAGTCAAACCGTAAACTTTTTTCGTCGAATCACTGCCATAAATTTCTTTTAAAATTATGTCCGTAACGAAGTCCACAGGAATATTGGTAAACAGGCTTTTTACATCAAATGACACCATAACCGAATTGTTTTTGAACTTTACTTGCTGCATTCGATCTACAAACTCAAAAGTGTCTTTAAGATTTGTCGGATGTTGCCTTAGCGGGCTCAAAATTTCACTGAGCCATGATGCGCACTCATAAGCGTAGCAGTCAGTTGAAGCCAAAACTGGGCGGCAAGGACAGTCCTCTTTATGAATTTTTGGCAGTCCATATAGAGTTGGAGTAACTGCAGCTGATGGCCTGATGCGATCATAAATTTCTTGTTCTAAGCTGCCATTTCGTTTCAAATAGTATAAGCACTTTTGAAATTTGTCCAAATTATGAATATTATTGTCAAAATTAACCTGTTTAAACCGTTTCGTGTCCGATAAAACGCAGTTCATTTTATTGATTGGCAATCGTTTTTGTTCTTAGATTAAGCAGAAACTCCGACCGTTATGCTCCAAAAATCTTTCTTTGGGTTCTAGAAATTCGCCCGTCTTTGATCACGCTGAGCTCCGGCAATGGGTAGCACTGCTAGGTCCGCGTCAAAAATAAGCCTTAAGCAAAGCATTCAGCCTATTCCGGTGTATACAAAAGCAAAAATCAAAATATAATCAAATCAAATCTTTCGTTATACCCGGTCTGTTACGCGGACGCGTGTAAAGAGTTTGCGGGGCCCATCTCCGCGTCATTGCGCCCAGGCAACACAGCTTCTTTTGAAACAATGCAGCAGCGAGGCAAGCCGTTGGCAACACTGTCCGATTTGACCGGTCCGAGATTCGAACTTCAGACCTCCCACTCCAGAGACGAACGCGTTACAGCTCTACCAGCTATTTAAATTTTTTATTCTCATTTTGAAGCTGCGTTTGCAAAGATATTCAACAAATATAAAGAGATATTCCGCGGAAAAAGTTTTATAAACTCTGGATCTGTTTTCTCAGCCTTAAGTTCTAGGAAAAAGAGAGAAGCTTGTTAGTGCTACAGAATTTCAAAATAGCTTTCAATAGCGTCGGAGCTATCACTTTTACTCTTTGAAATATGGGTAGCCTTGAAAAATGCTGTTTTAGATTGAACGTTTTCGTCCAGCTCTCTTCATGAATCCACGCTGGAATGAAGAGAAACTAAAATGCAGTGGTATTATAGACGTTGACTACATTAAAATGACAATGGGTTGCTATTATGACGTAAAATGCTGCAAAAATCACCTAAAACTGTATAAAGTTAATGCAAAAGTATAGAAAATATAGAAAATTTCTTGTCGTTCTCTGATTGGTCGAAATTGGTCATTCTGGCAATTTGATTGGTGGAAAAATATTGTTTCGGTTTCGTCGGAAAAGCGAAAAAAATTTAATGTGAAATTTGGAGTGAATAAACAAATTCCTTTTGACGGCAGAGAATAGGCTGTAAGGAATTGATGTAGGTTGCTTCCACAACTGATAAATGGAACGAAGATCTTGCTGTAGCCAAAATGGAAAATTGTGCATCGTTGAAATGTTCGGCACATTCTTCATTCTCTAATAAATGCTGTCCGATTGCAGAATCACAGTAGACAATAGGGGTGCTAGTGATTTTGCATTCTCGATTAGGCAGATTTTTCGTTGGTCTTTTGTCACTTCTTATGCATCTCGGAATGTGTTGATTAATTCTGTCTTGCAATCTTTGGGAAGTTTGACTCATGTACCGACAGTCACAGCGGCACACGTGTTGATATACGACCCTACTTTGTTGAAGGGAGGGTAGAGAACATCTTTATGGATTGCAGGCAAAATGTTTTTCGTTGTAAAAATAATGCGAGGTTCAACAGCTTGGTAACATCGGTTGATAGCAATCTGGGTTTGCTTTTCAAAATTCAAAGAAATTTTGCCAATCCAAGGGATCTTCAAGTAAACTGAACACTTTTGCGGTCCTTCTTTTGGTTTGCGGTTAAAAAAATTGCAATTTTCTTAGACATGGTGATTTGAATAATGCTTTCTGGGAATCCATTATTCCGTAGAATCGAGCTGATGTTTTCTAGTTCATGCTGCAGTTTACTTTTTAAACAAATCATTAATGCTCGATGCACAAGTGTTTCAATCAAGTTGGTTTTACGTTTGTAGGCCCAAACGAATCCCAACGAAAGTACTGTCCAGTGAAAGTGGATTTTCTGAAAACAGAAGTTAAAAATCCCTCGTTGCTTTTCTCCACCACAAGATCTAAAAACGGGAGCTGATCATTCTCTACTTTTTCAAATGTGAACTTTAATGCCGAATGCATCAAATTTAGGGCGTCAAGAAGTGCATTCATCCACTGATCCAAAAATGGAGACTTTATGGCCCAGATTTTATGGCTTGCCAAAAGTGCACAATAAGATGTCCCTCTTCAACCAATTTTATCTATGGTTGGCTCATCGAAACACGCTTTGGCAAAATATTTGGCAGCTGTTATTGATCCGGTTTTACAACTTTACACAAACAATTGCATAAAAGACTCATTCACTTTTGCTAAAGAGATGCAAGATCTTCAAATGCATCCAAAAGAAACGTTTCTTTGCTCATTCGACATTCGCAGTTTGTTAACTAATGTTTCTTTAGCGGAAACAATTTAAATTTGTGCGGATTCATTGTATGGCGGTAAGCTCATACCTTCAGACTACCCCAAAGAATTCTTCATGGAATTAATGAACACTGCCACTAAATCGGTGGAATTCAGCTTTAACAACAACATGTACAAGCAAATTGATGGCGTGGCGATGGGTAGTCCACTAAGTGTTGCTTTAGCCAATATATTTATTGGATACCATGAGAGTAAGATGTTTGAGTCCACAACCAAGCCATTCCTTTATCACCGATATGTG